>JAPPVO010000003.1:42912240-43225682 GCA_030407325.1 Camellia japonica | reverse complement strand
CCGAAGCCCTTGGGTGATAGGGGAAAGAAGTGCATCTTTCCAAGATTTCGTTGGTTTTACCTTTGGGACAGCCAAGAGCATTCGCTCCGGAGCCCCTTGGGTGACGGGTGCTATTTCCACCCTTGGTGATTTCAGAACCACTGGATTGTAGGTTTGTCTCCTTAAGTTTCAACTATATATATATATATATATATTTTATTTTTTTTTGTTCTTCAAAAGATGGGAGGAGAAATAAGTCCCACTGGGCGTGCCAGAATTTGTAGACACAAATTTTAAAACATGAGGTATTTCAACACATTTCAAAATTTTATGTTACAAATGTCCACTGTTTAGTTTTTGGACTAAACAGTGTTGATTATTTGAATAGCAGGTTCTTATTTCCGATCTGTATTTCAGATCGTTAATTACACATTTTAGACAAATGAAACCTCTGATTAATGAAGAACAAAACAAACAACAAAAGACAATTTAAGAAGAATAAATATTTTATTGAAATTGTTCTGGGTTTTGAACCCTCGAATACAAAATATAGTTCTTGGGTTTGGAACCCTTTACTTATTCATCGCCATTAGCGTAGGCTCTTGAATTCTTTAGACTTCTCTTCTTCTTTCCTGTAACGACTTCTTTAGCTCTCAATTCCTTTCTTTCTCTCTCTCTCTCTGATCTTTTCACTTCTGATTTTCTTTCAATCCATCCCCTGTCTTGTGTGATGGTCCTCATATTTATCGAGGGCCATCAGGTGATAGGAATGCTTCATCTTCAATTTGAATTTCAAATTGAATGATAGCGCCATTTGCATTTTGAATAATAACGCTATCTGATCAATCGTATATTTGATCAGCCATTTGAATTTTGAATAATAGCGCTATCTGGTTAATCGTATATTTGATTAACCGGATTGATTTTTTGGGTTTCATCCTGTGTGGTGTCCTTGCTGTAGGCTCTACAGGTGTCATCTTTCGTAGGCTCCACGTGTCATTGTTGAGATACAACGTCGTTTTGTTTATGTACTTCAACGGATCATATTGATCTTTTTTAGGAAGTGATTACCTGCAACCTTCCTATCATATGCTCCATACGTGTCATAAATTTAGTTAAAATTTATGCGCCAACACACAGCAACATGCAATAGTGAGAATACTGATTCTTCCCAATAAACATTAACTTCTAAGAGAACTAGAAATACCTCTGGAAAGACTTTGGCCATTCAATATTTGGTTTCTCATTTTGTGCTACCAGACTACGCACAGTGATTGCAATACTGGGTTAATAAACTACAGAATGTAAAATGAGGAATTAAAGATTTTAACTTGAAATTTATCCTTAATAATGGAAAGCCAAAAGTTCATATGTGCCCAAGACATCCATTGTGTACGCATAATATATTGATGAAATAAATCGGAAACACCAAGACTATGCAGGCATTTGACCTTCATTTACATTTTATGTTAGACAAATATCTCAAAATAACATATTTAGCTAATTCCCTAGATTGAATGAAGTCATAAGTTAGACAAAAGGTTTTTATTGCTATTATGACTTATAGTCTTTCACATAACAGGATCATGATAGTGAAGTTGCAAACTATTTTCATGGATCCCATCTAAAATTAAATCGTAGTCGCTGCTGGATAGTTGGCAATCATTGAACAGTCAAGATAGATGACCTTTCACTAGAAATGATGAAAGAAAAAATGAAAGTTTTAACTGGAGTTCTTAACCTACCGGTTAGAAATCATGGAGTGCCGAAAGTCAAATTCATTGGAGATGCTGCTGCAGCCACTAGCTAACTTCCTTTCTCATTTTACTTTCCTCTTTTGAAAAATCTATCCCAAAAAAAAAAAAAAATAGTAATAATAATAATAAGAAAGAATTTATATGCAAATTGATAATGCCCAAAATGAAAATTAAACAGTTTAACAGATTATTGTTTTACCTCTGTCCATACGTCAAAAACACTTTTTGAGGTGTTCTTCTGGCCAACCATCTGAGAACTGATCTCCAACTAAGAACCAATAAACCATGCAAATTATGTTTGCAGGAGATTAATCAAGAACATAAACATGTATCAAGAAAAATCCCAAGAAACTTTTCATGAGAAAGACTTGATCTTCCTCATTGAATATAACATAGCAATATATGTTCTACCACTATTAACTAACAAAAAGTATGCTAGAGCATGTTCAGCTGAATATCATACCATATTGAAGGTTTCATTCTTGTGGAGAAACTGAAGAGTGATTAAGCATGAGCGTATATCACACTCTGTAAATAGAAGCATACAAGGATATCAAGGCCATAAAACTCAGAAACATTTTGCAGCACAACACCATAAAGAATATTAGAAGCCTCTGACGAATTCATCAAGATTACTTGATGTCGAAAGTGGTTTTAGCCAACATAAATGTTTATCATAAGTAACAGCACATGACTAAATCTGATATTTAGACAAGTAATTTTCTTGAATGATTCAAGTACAATTGTCTTTTTCACCATCTCCCATAAAGGATAATTCCATTTCAATAAATTTTTCCGAATGTCTTAGAACCACATTGACTAATAAAACTGAAGGTTTACAGAGATGTTGAGATCAAGAAAATTTCTGCACATGCATGTTTTGTGATTTCTAATCAAGCTATGGCAATAATACTTCGGAGTAGAACTCTAATTCCATCACCCTTTGCATGAGTCTCACCTGTTGTAAAATGATGGCACAGTCCCACTCATGAGGACTCAACTATTTGGGTTCTTCATTTATTTTTGTCACTATGCTTCATTATCATTGCCAAAACAACAAACAGTATTTGTCGACAGTTTTTCTCTTGTTATGGTCTTTCTTTAAGTGTCAATCACCATTTGAATTCTTCTTCCTTATTTTTGTTATCTTTCTATATAACTACTAGCCTTTTTATTCAAGAAACCTTCAAAGGAGGGAAGAAAAATTTATTCACAAGGTTGATATGCCTTTGTGGAGGAGCTATTACTCACCGGTATACTCTGCAAGTGCAGTAAGTGCAATGGAACTTGCCTTTAGTCCTTCCTTGTTACATATATACTTGAGCCTACAATAACCATTTTTCAACAAATGAGGCTGCATAATTACAATCACAAAAAGGTGACAGTTCAAATACAATAGGGGACAATCATAAAAAATACACCCAAGCAGTGATCGATAGACATGTTCAGACCACACCCTCCAAACACAAGGGCAAAACATATTAACACATGGTTTACTACTTCAAACTCTAATAGAGAGACCAGAAGAGCATAAGCATATAACAATCACAACCATATAGTGGCACTTTTAAGTTCAATAACAAATAGAGAGACCAAAGTTGTTTTCCACATTGAAAGAAAAAGGGGGAAAGGGTTCATCAATCCTAAATTTCAAAGAATAGTTCCAAAAATTAATAAACCAAACATCAAACTATAATAATGTTCCTATGTTTATGGATGCAAATATGATATGCCCTGTAATTTTAAAATTTTTCTTAGCTCATTAACAACATGAAAATTACTAATCATATTAGCAGAGAATTCAAACCTGTAAATTTATCATTTCTCTCATTACAACCTGCTCAGCAGCCATGGCTATCAACCTATTCCAGCAAAAAAATAACTTGGCATCATATTTCAAATTTAATTGGAATTGAGTAAAATTCATATTGGTACTAAGTCAAAATTAATAGAATTGAATTGAAAGAAACAGCATCAAAATGAATACTAAGTTAAAACATTTAAAACTAACAATTAAAATTAAATTAAAATTCAGGTACTATGGTTAGATAGGGCAGCTGATGTGGCAAAAAAATGAAAAAAAGAAGGATTGTCATATTTCATGCACGAACAGGACATGATGCATCTACAACATAACTGAGAATTAATTCACCTTGCTAGCAAGCTAGTTAATTCGACCAGTAGCCAGCACATTAGTTCCAAGCAATTTCCTTTCAGCTGCTCCCAGGTATGTCATTGTAGGTGTCCTTGATTTTTTGTATCAAAGCTTCCCTAAAATTTCATTAACATGGCTAGCTAATTACAACTTAACAAGTCCAACAGATCAGAGAATAAATTCTCAAAATAAGTTTAGATAATTAGCTCAGTTATTATTATTATGGGAAAAAAATGGATAAAGTTGTTACCTGTCTGGTTTAAAGATCAAGTTTTGATATGCAAACCACTGCAAAATAAATTAAAGTTCACAAGACTATCAGAAATATTAATTGGTGGGATGTGAAGTTAAAACGTCCTGGTTTGATGTTTGTAAAGTTTGTAATTATATATATGATGACTATGACATTAAACAGAATCCAACGTTGAACTTACCCCAGTGTATCCAATTCCAACAAGTTCAAGAACACCAAGAATTAATGGAAGCCTGTCAGTTGCCTGTTACAAGAGACAGAAGAGATACCAATCTCTCAGAATTTAATTTAATTTTTTATTTTTTATTTTTTATTAATTCAATTTTCAAATACGGAGTTGATGAAAATTGATTGCAGGTTCACAAATGAAACCAAATTGATTGTCCATGTCAAGCATTTAATTAATTAGATGACAAAAACCTCTCAAATGATAAACATATTATAAAGGAAAGTTTAGAAAGAATCTCAAACCAACAGTTAAATAACAAGAATCCCCTATACCAGTAAGATTATAATGATATGCAAATCCAATAATGGCCCTGTTTGGTACAGCTTAATTTCAGCTTTCAGCTTAATTTAAGCTATTTTGATGTGTTTGGTTTAACTTAACAATACAGCTTATAGCTTTTTGTAAGTTAGAAATCAACTTATTCTTTGAGTGAGGCAGGAGAAGCTCAATTTATAAGTCAGAAATCAACTTATGTTCATAGTTATAAGCAATAAGTTGTTAAAGTATAAGTTATAAGCACTTTCCCACAGTTCTACCAAACAGGGCCAATATCAAGAAGGATCTCAATAAGCAGCTCCCAAAGGACTAACTCTTTCGCTCAGAAAAGTAACTCACCATCCAATACAGCATTGGCAACATCAGTTGCTTCTGCAAGAGTTGGTCTAAGATTGCCAGTCATACTATCAACAACACGAGTTACCACTGTAGGTTTGCCAGCCATGTTGCACTTGTAAACAACAGCCTTTTGAAATAAGAACACCTGTAAATTGTATAAAGGTATGGTCAGCAGCTAGTTATACACAACAGCCTGTGCAGACACTTCAACCACAAATGGAAGCAAGTAGAAACACAACTCTAAACTATTAGACATCCAAGAACACAGCTTCAGTTAATTGATATTACATAATAGACAATACAATACATGAGACACAATACTGCTCATTAAAAGATTATCATCAAATTGTAGATTGATGATTTTGATTCCTTCCCAATCCCAAACCAAATCAAAAGAATTTTTTACTGGCAGAAAGGACCTAATATTCATTTATCACTCACCGAGTTGAGTTAATAAAGGGCAAGGGTTATGGAGCAGTAAAATTTTACAGGCACGATAGCTAACCGTTTCATGAAACAACAAAAGAAGAGAGACTGAGAATTTACAGATTGCCAATTAAAATTTTAAAAGCTCATTTCACAAAAATCCCACTCAGTTTCCTATACAAGATGATCATACTTATTGTACGGGGAGGACTGGCAAATGCAGCCTGTAGTCTCTAATCCAAATAACAAAAACGACAAAAGACAGGTTAAAGCTTGTTTCATGATTCTACCAGTGAACTATATCAGTTTGGGCTCATGGATTTGTCTATATTCAATTAAGTTCCAGTACAACTTTACCAGGAATGAGCCTTTTATCTTTGGCTTCATGAGCCTCCCTCACCTGTGTAATGGGAAATGTCTTCTCCACAAGAATTTTCAACTGACGAATCTAAGCCAAACCTTCAGCATCAGCCCTCATATAAGTCCACCAATATTCTGCACCATAAGTAAAAGAAATATATTGGTCCAATTGACAACTAGAGGAAATATTGTAGCCTATAGAGAGGAAGTCTTGGACAGCTAAAGTAAGTGTAAAAGCATTTCCATGCATACACAGCTGAAAAATAACTAAAATGGAACAAATTACAGAACGAGACGATCAGGAACATTTGTTTCACTTTCTGGAACTCAAAACAGAGAACAAGAAAACAAAAACGATCCTATACAAACAACAAAGTTTCATAGCCAAGTGATACGGGAGAACAAGAAGCTGCATCACAAAACAAAGTCATCCAGGCAGCCGAGCACATCCAAGCACATATAAGTAGCCCGTATTTGGATCAAATCACATTATGAATTGTTCTTGTTAGGTTTGGAGAATGAAGTGCCATGAAACACCAAATTTTGACAAGAGTCGTAATTGTAAGAGCTTACTCATAGGAGTAAAATTTTGACACGTTACTCATACAAGAGCCTTTTTTTCCTTTTGGGGGTATCCAAATTGCAGGAACTTTAAGACAGAAAAAGGGTATTCTCAACCTGCTAGCAGAAATTCGCATGAAAGTAAAAAAAGCAATGCCACTGGCTTCTGGCACTAACAGCAAACTGTGAAAATTTTACTCAAAACAAACTTCCACCATCTCAAGTTTCAGGTTTTTAGCTTCAACTTTGTCCTTGTAATGAATCTTAGGGTCACAACCTCACAATTTAGAACAACGGTCATTAACATCCAATTTCCACCAGATAACCCGATCAAATTATGACACTATAAAGAGGTTTTTATGTACCTATTCCGTGAGAATATCGGTATTGAATCTGTTTCTTCAGCAAAATAGCAGAAGCAATAGGGAGCCCTATAGCCAGCCCATATTTGTCAGTCAGTGATGCCGCCTCCCCCTACAGGAAAAGACAACCAAAATTATTGAAATGTCAATGTGCATCTAAAGATTCCATATTAGTGAAAAAAGCAATTTAAGTAGTTAAAGTTTCCATCTCTCACTTGCAACGTCATATAGTGTCCACCTTTCCTCAAAAGGTTGATGCCTGTTCTTTCCGTCTCCAGTACACCAATTGTGTCCAAAACAGCATCAAATTGCCCTGTTAGTGTTGATTCAATGTCCTATAAATAAAAAATTAAAAAAGAAAATGGTTAACTCTATGGGGGGAAATTTAAATATTATACCCAACCCAAAGATTAGAATGGAAAACAGGCATGTTATACAATCATCAAAATCTCCAACAACTGGCAATGGAACAAATGAGATGCGCTCTTTAATGATCATCACTTGAGTAGTATAGTCCACAGCCTGCTCAGCTCCAGCTGCCATAGCCCGATCTATACTTTCACTTCCACATGTAGTTGAAACATGGTACTCTGCAGCTACTGCAAGGTGAATTGTTGCAAAACTGACAGCTCCTTCTCCACTAACCACCAACACCCTTTGTCTGTAGAGATGAGATTGAAAATGCAATCATGAGAAAATACACACAAAAATCTTGCACAATCCACACAGATATTATTCAACACTGAACACAACAAAGCCATGAAACATTTTGGGATGACAACATGCTTTATCACCAAACTGGGAGGAGGCAGGGGAAGGATTATAGCAATCAAAAGCATATTCATTAGTATGACAATCTGGAGAACCATAATGTAATTGATTCAGTGTCTTCTAATTCTCTATTTTTATTGTTGAGAAACTGTTAACTAAGATCAATGTGTCATCATTACTAAAATTTCAGAACGATATTTTAGTTTTATGACAACTTAACAAGCAGTAAATGAAAATCTAACCAAAATAGTCATTCATTTGGCTCCAAATAAATGAAGGTAATATGACTACACTACGGCTTTCAAAGAAAATTAAAATATCTCTCGTTACTTAGAATGAGATGATGAGGGATCTCACAAAATGTTTCTCTTTCATAACTCCACAATGATATAAACTAAGATGACTCTAAGGAATACCAGATAGGTTATGGCTTGTCTTCCCAAATGCAGAGGAAAAGCAACTAGAAGTGGAACTTCTAAATACCTATAAAATACTTGTGATATTATTGATATAAACATACTTAGTAAATATTATAAAAACCTATATATTTCATCAAAATTCACACTCCAAAACAAAACGTTACTTCAGAATTACAAGCAGACCCTTGGGTTATCCTAGCAGTACTTTTCAAAGCCCTCCCTGTAGTCAGAGCAGCAAACGGAATGGCACTTGCTTCCTGCATGGTCACAATAATTGATAAAAGGTCCATGACATGTGAGATTGGTCATGACCCATGAGATTGATACTGGTTTTGCAGTAAGTTCATCTTCTGAAAGAATTGCATAGTCTGTATAAGTACCCCGTACAGCAGTTGGATGCAGTGCACCAAACACTTCCTACCCAACAGTCAGAAATCGGACAGAAGCTCCAATAGCTGCAACTTCACCACTAACATCACGACCCAAAATGAGTGGCAAAAGTGGTTCAAATAAGGAACGACCATAGCCTGATCGCATCTGGAAATATTAAAATTTGTAATATTGGATAAATACAAACTCCAATACGTGATTCACATAAAAAAACAAAATGCAACAGATTTACATTCCCAAAGATAAAGCACAGTACTTGAGGATTAAGAATGAACAAAACTCTAGAGAACATCACCATGCCAGAAAAAATATTTTGATGAAAATTGGATAAAATGATTGGAGTAGTTCATATCAAATCAAGCTTTTACCCCAAAATTTGGATTCAAATTTGATGAAAAAATTGGTGATGCTCTAAGTAACTAATATAATTTATAACTAAGGCCTTCACTCAAAAGCTTTGGTATTCTAGTGTGAGCCCTAGTTGATGCTGCTGATATCTTCCTGCTCACAGAGACAGAGAGACCGAGATAGACTAGGATCGACAGAGAGGTATCGACAGAGAGAGAGAGAGAGAGAGAGAGAGAGAGAGACCGAGATCAACAGAGAGAGACCAAGATCGACAGAGAGAGAAAAAAAAAAAACCTGTGATTTCGGCAGCGGCGGTGATGATTTGTGGCGGTGGCGGTGGCGGTGGCGATGTGCGACGGCGGCGAGCAACGATGGCCAGCGATGGTTGGGTGGTGAGCGGGGGTGAGGTTTGGTGGTGACTGTTCTATGTATATGTGTGTGAGAGAGAGAGAACAGAGAAAGTGCTGGTGTGAAACAAGATGAGCGGCGCCGGCGGTAAAATTTTCAACCTTTAGTGACTAAGGCCAAGTTTGGCCATTGTAAAATAATTCATCTTTTTATCTTTTTATCTTTTTTTCATCATATCATCTCTCTATTTTTTTGAATATCTTTTCGTAAAAAGATAAAAAGTACACTTATTTAGGTCATCCCAAACAACTACTTGTCGATAAATATTAATCAATAATAGCTAATCTTTTGTAGCTAAAAGTATAATTTGACTATTAATTTTTTTTTGTCGTAGGCAAAAATTGAACATACAATGACTAAATTTTCTTAGTCACCAAAAATTTATATTTACCGACAAAATTATTTGGTCAGCAAAGAGTAACCAACAAATAAGTTTGTTATTTGGCGACTTAACTTTCTTTTGTTGGCAAAAAAGAATTAGTAGCCTAAAATTTAGACTTACGCTAACTAAAATTTTTTTAGTTACTTATTTACATCATATGTAGCGACTAAAATTTTTTTTAGCCGTCAATAAATAATATATATCGACTAAAATAATATAGTAGCAAAACATTGAACCAACGCCAATTAATAAATTTTTTAGTCACCAAAAATATAACTTTTGGTGACTAAATTCCTTTTGATCGCCAAAAGTGTAATTTCTGAAATTATTTACACCTTTTGTGAAAAAACTTACACCTTTTGTGAAATAATTTTTTCATAAAATTTACACAATTTATTGGAACTTACACCTTTTGTGAAAATGAAACTTACACTTTTTGTGAAACTACTTACATTTTTGTGAAATAACTTACACTATTTCTGAAAAGTTACACATTTTGTGAAATAATTTCTTTTATAAAATTTACACATTTTGCTAAAACTTACACATTTTTTGAAAATTTACACCATTTCATGGAAATGCTTACATATCTTCCGAAAAGTTACTTATTTTGTGAAATAATTTTTGTCATAAAATTTACGCCTTTTATGAAAATGAAACTTACACCTTTTGTGTAGTTACTTACATCTTTTGCGAAAAAACTTAACTATTTTTGAAAAGTTACACCTTTTGTGAAATAAATTTTTTCATTAAATTTACACCTTTTGTTAAAACTTACACATTTTCGTGGAAATACTTACACATTTTCTGAAAAGTTACTCATTTTGTGAAATAATTTTTGTCATAAAATTTACACTTTTTATTGGATCTTACACCTTTTGTGAAAACGAAACTTGCGCATTTTGTGAAGTTACTTGCATCTTTTGTGAAAAAACTTACACTATTTTTGAAAAGTTACACCTTTTGTGAAATAATTTTTTTCATAAAATTTACACATTTTGCTAAAACTTAAACATTTTCTAAAAATTTATACCTTTTTGTGAAAATACTTATACATTTTCTGAAAAGTTACTCCTTTTGTGAAATATTTTTTGTCAAAAAATTTACACCTTATATTGGAACTTACACCTTTTGTGAAAACGAAACTTACACCTTTTGTGAAGTTACTTACATCTTTTTTGAAAAAATTTATACCATTTTTGAAAAGTTACACCTTTTGTGAAATAATTTTTTTCATAAAACTTACTCATTTTGCTAAAACTTACATCTAAAAATTTACACCTTTTTGTAGAAATACTTACACATTTTCTGAAAAGTTACTCATTTTATGAAATATTTTTTGTCAAAAAATTTACACATTTTATTAGAACTTACACATTTTGTGAAAACGAAACTTACACTTTTTGTGAAGTTACTTACATCTTTTGTGAAAAAACTTACACCATTTTTGAAAAGTTACACTTTTTGTGAAATAATTTTTTTATAAAATTTACACATTTTCTAAAAATTTACACATTTTTGTGGAAATACTTACACATTTTCTGAAAAGTTACTCCTTTTGTGAAATATTTTTTGTCAAAAAATTTACACCTTATATTAGAACTTACACCTTTTGTGAAGTTACTTACATTTTTTCTGAAATAACTTACACTAACTATGAAAAGTTACACCTTTTATGAAATAATTTTTTCATAAAATTTACACTTTTTGGTAAAACTTACACATTTTTTTATTTACACCTTTTCGTAGAAGTACTTACACATTTTCTGAAAAGTTACTCCTTTTGTGAAATAATTTTTTTCATAAAATTTACACATTTTGTTGAAGTTACACCTTTTGTGAAATGAGTTTCGTTTTCACAAAATGTGTAAGTTCCAACAAAAAGTATAAATTTTATGAAAAAAATTATTTCACAAAATGAGTAATTTCTCAGAAAATGTGTAAGTATTTCCACGAAAATGTGTAAGTTTTAGCAAAAAGTGTAAATTTTATGAAAGAAATTATTTCACAAAAGGTGTAACTTATCAGAAATAGTGTAAGTTATTTCACAAAAGATGTAAGTACCTTCACAAAAGGTGTAAGTTTCGTTTTCACAAAAGGTGTAAGTTCCAATAAAAGGTATAAATTTTATGAAAAAAAATTATTTTACAAAAGGAGTAACTTTTCAAAAATAAAAAATTTACACATTTTGTGAAAACTTGCGCCCTTTTGTGAAATTATTTACATCTTTTTGTGACAATTTACACATTTAGTCATATAATATATTATTTTATTAATTTACTTGGAAAGTGACCTGCTTAGCAAGTCACCAATGTGTACGTTTTCAAATATTTTGATATAACCCAATATATAGAAAGGTGTAAAGACAAAACAGAAAGGGTGTAAGTGCCTTGCATACCATATGCAAGGCACACCTAAGAAACACCCTAAATGATATCTGTATAGTATTTCTCTTTTACATGTAACATGTCACGCATCTCTATCACTAACCCTGAGCACTCGACTGCTTTTCCTCTCATTCAGTCACCCCAACTCAGGGCCGACATATGTATAGTATTTCTCTTTCACATGTAACATGTCACGCATCTCTATCACTAACCCTGAGCACTCGACTGCTTTTCCTCTCATTCAGTCACTCCAACTCATGGCCGTTTAAAACTTTTAAACAAATCATATTTTTTTCAAACCTATTTACTTTTAGCGATTTTTTTTAAAAAAAATTATGTCATAATATTTTTTCTGAAGTTTTTTAATAAACTCCATAAAAAAACACCAAAAAATATAATTACTAGTGATGATCAAGCGTCATTTTTTAAAACCTTGTCATTTTACTGTAATATTTATGGTTTTTCTAAGAACTCCGGCAATCATAACATAAATTACGGAGTTTGTTGAAAAACAATGAGAATAAAACTTTTTGTAGAGTTTTGTAAAAATGTCAGGAAAAACCCATTAAGAAAAATCTTTTTTTTGTTGTAGTGATGAGATGCATTGAATGAAGTAAATATCACCAATAGGAATAGCCTACTAATTTGTTTTTCACATCTCCAATTGGTGTTGTTTGGTGCTTTATAATTTTTATTTTTATTTTTATTTTTTCAAAATATGTGTTACAGTTTTTTATATGAAATAATTTAAATAAGTTAAAAATTATTTAAATTAAAAAAATATACTTTTATATTATGATTATCAACTTTCAAATGACAGTCCATGTCTAGCAGAACAATACATTTAACATGAGCACAAACCCAACCCAACAATTACTTATTTCACACTCACTCTATAGCAAACAATGTTCAACTGGTCAAGCTGTTGAACAAAATCAAACTCAATACTTCACATCAGTGCATACAATACAACCAAGTAATATTAGCCTTTGAATAAAGAATTATCCAATAATAAAAATATATGAATTAAATTTATTTGGAGTAATGTGAGATATTCACATAACACTAAATTAAAAATACATACACACCATACATTTTATTTTTCAAATTACATATAACTTTGTCACCCCACACAACCCAAATACTCTATAATTTGGGTACTACCAGCCTCCTTATTCTTCTTCTGCTACTGCTGAAAGCTCTTAATAACTTGAAGGGTCTGCTCTAATTCCCTCACTTTCAGGAGGATTGGGAGGTTGTTTATGTAGAGTAGCCACAACTAGAGGCATATAAATGAGCATAATAGAAACAATCCCAATCATTGAAAGAATAGCTCCTTCTGAATAAGGGCTTTTACAAGACAGCTTTCCCAACCTTTTCTGAATCAGATAAATCATCGAAAGCATCAAGAAGAAAACAACCCAAGAACAATGCATACACCGACAAGCAGAGGAAAAGCCATTTCCAGAACCAGAGTCCACCTTTGGGGTTTGTATGGGAGCCAAATATCCGACGTTATCCGTATTCCTCGTGTCCAAGCTGCGCTTCCCTCTGATTGACCTGAGAACACAATGATGGTGAGCTATCCAGCGGTGTGCTGCCGGAAAACCCCTCCGATAGTTAAGTTAGCACACTTAGAGAGAGAGAAAAGAGAGGAGACAAAGTGGTAAGTGAGCTCTGATCAGAAGAGGTTCCAGACCTGTGTATGGAGGCGCGACATCGTTTATATAGTTTCTGCACGCGTTTCTGCATCCATTCCCCGCTGGATGCGTGGACATGCACTCCTCTCACTTTTTCCCATGTGTCAGCGCAAATACAACTAAGCACCAAACGATGAAACTGCCAAACAGTACCAACACACACAAAGGAGGATCTCCTTCCTGCGGTTTCGCCTCGCCCCATCGACCCTCCAACCGGGCTATATTTGATACCTTAGCTTCCCTTTTCCATTGGGGCCGCGCTATCCGCTTGGTATCTTTGGTCAGACCCGAATGCTGATCAACCGAGCTCCATGGTCACGACCGAGCAGCTACTCAGTTGAACCTGGTCTCAGAAGACGAATTCCATTAACCAGCACCAAGCTAGTGGCCAAGGTTATCCCAACTTGACCGAGATAGGTCCTCGGTTGAATGTATGCCTATTATCCGTCCGACCAAGGGCCTTGGTTCCAGTCCAAACTAGTTCGGCCATTTGTTGGGTCATAAACATCTCTCTCAATTGCCTCTTAATTCCATCTGCGCTAGCATGACTGGGATTACATCCTGTGGCTGAACTGATTCCCTTGCTCGGCTATTTCTGTCTGGCTTTACACCTAGCAATTTGTGCCCCCAGATCGGTTAACCACCTTCAACCGTGTTAGTTAGCACGCCGGGTTGCATAGCTTTGCCCAGTTGACGATTTGGGTTTCCAGCCTGTCTTTTCGAGACTAGCACTGGTCTCATCATAGACATGTGGCGTCCGCTGATTAGCCTCGTACTGCCTATCCAACTGTCCCACGTCGTCTCTCCGAATTCAAACTTTGGCGCCTACATCCATCCTCATACATATATTGTAGGCCTCTTTACATCCCAACTCTTACTGTTCATCTCCTTCTCCATAGCCGATCTAGAGTCACAGCACAATCACCTTCGTTTTCTGCGTCTCTTATTCACATTGAAGCATTTCTCTAGTGGATTTGGGCTTTGCCGTTGTTGCGGAGAAGCCTCTCTCTGTCTGGAACTCCAATCTACTCCCCAGCTTGTAAGTTCTTCGTTTTCCCTCTATTATTCTTAATTGTTCTTCATGTTCTTAAGCTTGTCGTGTTATTTTCCTTCGAAATGGCATTGTAATATCATGAAACGTAAAGAAATTAGGGTAGGTTTAAACAAATTAGGGTTCTATCCAACCATCTGCACTGGAAAACCCTCGGGCTCCCCATTTTTAGCCACTGTTCATCACTTTCTGAGATAAATAAGGGCAAATCTAGGACAGACTAGGCTAAAAGTGTTATGTTGATCTGAAAACATAAGAAGACCAGGCAAATTCATTGTTTGTGAAACTAGGGTAGGAAACCGAGATACAGGACGCACGAGGTCATATGACCAGGCTAATATCTGGCCCACTTTTCGACCGAGTTAGATCGGCCAAAGCCATCCAGACCGAGCTAAAATCTAGCTCATTTCCGCGACTACGCTCCCATTTATTCTTGATTTTTAACTGCAGACTCCTAGGGGCCAAGCACACCAACACCAGGGCTCTCAAAAACTGAGCATCCATCGTGCACAACCTTGTCAACCCAATTCTGCCGAGCTGAACAAGCCGATCCTTTATGGGGTAATACCGCTTCCTTGTAAACACGCCGGGCACCCTGGCTGCGTTCCGTGAGGAGTATGGTGTCCCCATCGACGTACACTTAGAGCTCGGTGAAGAGGGCACAAATCCATGGGGCAGATTAGAGTCCTGCCCTTTCACCGTGTTAAGCATAGTCAAGGGAGGGTTGCTGTCACGACCCAAACCCGCCCCTATGGGTCTAGTACCGTAACCGGCCAGTAATTCGAGATTACCAAAGGCCTGCTTAACAGTGCAACAATAATACAGAGTACAGGGGCTGGCGGAAGCCAAAACAGTAATTAAAAGATGTCCAATGAGCTGTGACAGACTGTATGCAAAAGACTTTCCATAACATATATACACATCCAGAACAAAACAGTATTTACATACATATATAATCATTCAGGATAGGGACCCAATCCCTATTAAGACAGTACAGTACAAAAACATTCAGTCTATACATTATTACAGAATAGAGGCAAAAAAGGGGGAAACATGAAACGCCCCTAAACAGCCTTGACTTGAACGGTTCTGGAACCTCACAGTGAGGCACAAAGGTTGGCTTGACAAAACGGGAGCTTAACCCAACGCCCCTAGCAACGGTCCGGTGCCTGTACACCTACATATATATATGAGCAGTGAGCTAAAGCCCAGTGAATAACATATGCGTAAAGAGGTTAAGAATGAATGTCCTTTTAGTATTGAAAACAGTCATTTAAACAGTATTTCAGTCATTTAGAACAGTTATTCAGTCATAGCAGTCATATGTGGTACATCCAATAGCAAAGCAGTACAGTAGGTCTTAATAGACCGAACAGTCAGTTGATGGCCATCATATCAGTAAACAGTAGTGGTTCCAACATGGGAACCGATAGAGATCTCTGTGACAATAGCAGTACAGTACAGTAACAGTAGGTTGCTAAGGATGCCACAATACAGTTCACAATTAGGACATCATTCATTCAGTAACAGTATCATTTCAGGAAACAGTACAATTTAATTGTTCAGAAGATAATCATTTTTGAACATATCTTTACAACATTGTTACTCACAGAGTTCTAGGCTACAGATAAGCTAGTACGCGTCTCCGGATGCCAACCCTGCACAGTTACAGGATGAACACACACTAAGTTACACAGTTGGGAAACAATAATTTAATCCCTAATTTGACTCGGTGTGGTTCTATATCAATATCCTCATTAAGATGCCTTAACCATGCCCTAGGAATGCCTAGGATGGAAAGAGGATGCAAAGATGTACTTGTAACCACTTTCCAAAATTTTCAGAAAGAGGGGTCACGCTCGAGCGTGGCTTTCTACACTCGAGCGGACATGCAGACAAAGGTCCCTCGCTCGAGCATCACTTCCAACGCTCGAGTGGACTACAAAACATGGCAAAAGTACTGGATGTGTGAAAATCACGCTCGATGGGCGCTCGACACACGCTCGATCGTGTGACTCAGGTCCCCGCTCGAGCGTGATTTTCACACATCCAATACTTTTGCCATGTTTTGCAGTCCGCTCGAGCGTTGGAAGTGACGCTCGAGCGGGGGACCTTTGTCTGCATGTCCGCTCGAGCGTAGAAAGCTACGCTCGAGCGTGACCCCTCTTTCTGAAAATTTTGTAAAGTGGTTACAAGTACATCTTTGCATCCTCTTTCCATCCTAGACATTCCTAGGGCATGGTTAAGGCATCTTAATGAGGATATTGATATAGAACCACACCGAGTCAAATTAGGGATTAAGTTATTGTTTCCCAACTGTGTAACTTAGTGTGTGTTCATCCTGTAACTGTGTAGGGTTGGCATCCGGAGACGCGTACTAGCTTATCTGTAGCCCAGAACTCTGTGAGTAACAATGTTGTAAGATATGTTCAAAAATGATTATCTTCTGAACAATTGAACTGTACTGTTTCCTGAAATGATACTGTTACTGAATGAATGATGTCCTAATTGTGAATTGTATTGTGGCATCCTTAGCAACCTACTGTTACTGTATTGTACTACTACTGTCACAGAGATCTCTGTCGGTTCCCATGTTGGAACCGCTACTGTTTACTAATATGATGGCCATCAACTGACTGTTCGGTCTATTAAGACCTACTGTACTGCTTTGCTATTGGATGTACCACATATGACTGCTATGACTGAATAACTGTTTTGAATGACTGAAATACTGTTTAAATGACTGTTTTCAATACTAAAAGGACATTCATTCTTAACCTCTTTACGCATATGTTATTCACTGGGCTTTAGCTCACTGCTCATATATATATGTAGGTGTACAGGCACCGGACCGTTGCTAGGGGCGTTGGGTTAAGCTCCCGTTTTGTCAAGCCAACCTTTGTGCCTCACTGTGAGGTTTCAGAACCGTTCAAGCCAAGGCTGTTTAGGGGCGTTTTATGTTTCCCTCTTTTTTGCCTTTATTCTGTAAAAATGTATAGACTGAATGTTTTCGTACTGTACTGTCTTAATAGGGATTGGGTCCCTATCCTGAATGATTATATATGTATGTAAATACCGTTTTGTTCTGGATGTGTATATATGTTATGGAAAGTCTTTTGCATACAGACTGTCACAGCTCATTGGACATCTTTTAATTACTGTTTTGGCTTCCGCCAGCCCCTGTACTCTGTATTACTGTTGCACTGTTAAGTAGGCCTTCGGTAATCTCGGATTACTAGCCGGTTACGGTACTAAACCCATAGGGGCGAGTTTGGGTTGTGACAGAGTGGTATCAAAGCGATGTTAAACCACGAGTTATACCGCACACATGTGTCCAAATGGGCTATAGGATGTCCTAGAAAAGTATTAGGGCATTATATGAGCATGAAAAGTGTGTGTGGACATGATATGACTATATGTGCTAATGTGTTAAATGTTTAAAGTATGCAACTTCCTATGTTTATTATACTGTGTTGCATATAGTGAAATGGATAATGCAAGAACTACCGAGGAAACTGAATCATCTGACGCCAGAATGGCGAGACTTGAAAGAACAGTTGAACTGCTAACTGAGGCCTTAAGGCAACAGCAACAACAGAACCAACAGCCCTCACCTCCTCCGGTACAGCCGGAATAGAATGTGAATGATGACATCATCACTCTAACACAAAAATTTAGCAAGATGAAACCGCCATCCTTTCAGGGAGGCCTTGAACCCTTGAAGGTTGAAGCATGGGTTCTTGAAACAGAAAAGTTATTTGAAGTGTTTCCGTGCTCTGAAGCACATAAAGTATTACTAGCTACCTTCACCTTACAGGAAGAAGCTAGAAGGTGGTGGATGCTAGTCCGTGACATCAATACAATTGTGACTTGGGCTCAGTTTAAGGAGTCCTTCTTTGAGAAATATTTTCCATAGTGTGTCAAGGATCGAAAGGTGACTAAGTTTGAACAGCTGAGACAAGGCACCATGTCTGTCGCTGAATTTGAGTCTAAGTTCACCGAGCTTGCCAGATATGCACCACATATGGTGGACACTGACTATAAGAAGGCCAGGAAATTCGAAGGCGGCCTTAATGTCGAAGTACTCGACAGAATTAATGTGTTGAAATTGCACAAGTATGTGGATGTTCTTGACCGGGCCATTATAGCTTAATCAAATATCGAAGCATTGAAACAGACCGAAACACCAGCGTCCGAATGGCGTGGTAAGAGACGAGGTTTTAAATTTAAGAAAGGCCGGAACAGTTCGTTGAACAAAAAGCAAAATACAGGGTCAACAAACAGTTCTAGTCAAGGAAACCGTTCTATACCGCCCTGCTCTGAATGTGGTAAGAATCATAAAGGGGTTTGTTATAAAATTTTAGGTGCTTGTTATAGGTGTGGCAAGGTGGGCCACATGGTCAAAGATTGCCCTTCCACTCCCCAAGGCAATAGTAAAGCTGCACCTAGCGCAGCGGCATCGACTGCTCCACCGAAACCCAACCCTAAAGCCACTGGAAAAGAGCCTATGAGGCAAGGCCGAGTGTTTGCACTCGTGCCGGGAGATGTATAGAATACCGAGACCGTTGTGTCAGGTATACTCTCAATTTGTGCTCAAAATGCGTGTGTTTTGATTGATTCGGGGTCTACACATTCATATGTATCGCATGCTTTTTCGCAAAAATTAAATAGACCATTGGAACCTATGAATTACCTGTTAGCTGTATCTTCACCTGTTGGGGGATCCATGACTTGTGCTTATATGTACCCTGCATGTGAGATTATTGTTGAAGATGCGCATTTATATATTGATTTACTGCCATTGAACATTGACCATTTTGATGTAATATTGGGAATGGACTGGTTAACAAAATATCATGCCACCATAGACTGTGTAACAAAACAAGTTGTTTTCCGTCCGCCTGGATTTCCTGAATTCGTGTTTAATGGAGTTGGAGTAGTACCTCCCCCATATCTGATTTCATCCATGAAAGCTTTTAAACTGATTAGAAATGGGTGTAAGGGGTATCTGTGTTCTGTATTGACTGTACCTACTGATGCTAACACTAATGTGAACAGTATTCCTATAGTCAAAGAATTCCCAGATGTTTTCCCAGATGACCTGCTGGGGGATTTGATTGATAGGGACATTGAGTTCACCATTGATGTAATTCCGGGTACACAACTAGTATCTAAAGCTCTTTATAGAATGGCACCGACCGAATTGAAAGAGTTGAAAGTCCAGCTGCAAGAATTGTTAGATAAGAAGTTCATCAGGCCCAGTATTTCACCGTGGGGCGTGCCAGTTTTATTTGTGAAAAAGAAAGACGGCTCACTGAGACTCTGCATTGACTACCGTGAACTGAACAAGGTAACAGTGAAAAATAAATATCCATTACCTCGCATTGATGATTTATTTGACCAGTTACAGGGTGCCCAAGTGTTCTCCAAAATTGACCTTAGATCTGGATACCACCAGTTGAAAGTCAAGACAGGGGACATTGAAAAGACAGCTTTTTGAACGAGGTACGGACATTATGAATTCTTAGTTATGCCTTTCGGAGTCACCAATGCACCTGCTGTATTTATGGACCTCATGTACAGAATTTTTAAACCATACCTTGATGACTTTATAGTTGTATTTATAGATGACATTTTAATTTATTCCAAAAGCACTGAGGAACATGAACATCATTTGAGAATTGCCCTACAGACCCTAAGAGAACAGAAACTATATGCTAAACTGACTAAATGTGAATTTTGGTTAGACAGTGTGATGTTTTTGGGACATGTGATCAGTAAGGATGGTATTACAGTTGACCCACAGAAAATTGAAGCAGTAGTGAACTGGCCCAGACCGACAAATATTACCGAAGTTCGAAGTTTTCTAGGCTTAGTTGGATATTACAAAAGATTTGTCAAAGACTTCTCCAAAATTGCCCTACCACTGACATAGTTGACTCAGAAGGGGATATCATTTGACTGGACCGACCAGAGGGAATCAGCTTTCAGGAGTTGAAAACTTGACTAGTGACTGCACTGATTCTCACCCTATCCTCAGGTACGGATGGTTATACTGTATATAGTGATGCTTCTTATAAGGGTTTGGGATGTGTTTTAATGCAGAATGGTAAAGTTATTGCATATGCTTCCCGACAACTGAGACCACATGAAAAGAACTACCCGACCCATGACTTGGAACTTGCTGCAGTAGTGTTTGCACTAAAAATTTGGCGTCACTACCTTTATGGGGCAACATGTGAGGTGTATACAGACCACAAAAGTTTGAAATACTTCTTCACACAGAAAGAACTGAACATGAGGCAGCGGAGATGGTTAGAACTGATAAAAGATTACGATCTGCAAATTTTGTACCATCCAGGGAAAGCTAACACCGTTGCTGATGCACTGAGTCGGAAATCGATTGGGAACTTAGCCTGTTTACTCACCGGACAGAAAGAGTTGCTATGTGACCTTGAAAGACTTGATATTGAGATTGTTTTGCGTGAACAAGGTGGAACAATAGCCGCTATTTCTGCTCAACCAACACTGATTGAAGAGATTAAAGAGAAACAACAATAGGATGACTTCTTGAAGAAGATCATCGAAGAACAGGAATCCAAACCGAGGTCGGATTTCAAATTTGAGAATAATGTGTTGAAATTTCAGAGAAGATTGTGTGTACCGAGTGATTCTGAACTGAAAAGAAAAATTCTGCAAGAAGGCCACAATTCGAAATTGTCTATTCATCCAGGAAATACGAAAATGTACCAAGACTTGAAACTGAATTTCTGGTGGCCGGGAATGAAGAAAGAAATTGCTGATTTTGTATCGAAATGTCTTCATTGCCAACAAGTTAAAGCCGAACATCAACGACCCGCAGGCTTACTGCAACCCTTACCGATACCGGAGTGGAAATGGGAACATATCACCATGGATTTTATTGTTGGTTTACCTCGCTCCAGTAAAGGTATGGATTCAATTTGGGTTATTGTTGATAGACTGACTAAATTTGCTCATTTCTTACCTGTCAAAACAATTTATAATGCGGACAAATTGGCTGTAATCTATATTGATGAGATTGTTAGATTGCATGGAGTACCTGAGTCCATTGTTTCTGATAGGGACTCGAAGTTTACATCGAGATTTTGGCAAAGTCTGCAAACTGCATTGGGTACTAAACTGCGACTGAGTAGTGCTTTCCATCCTCAGACAGATGGCCAGTTAGAAAGAACCATCCAGACTCTGGAGGATTTACTGAGAATGTGTGTCCTTGATTTTCAGGAAAATTGGGAAAGTCACTTACCTTTAGCCGAATTTGCCTACAACAACAGCTTTCATTCGAGCGTTGGTATGGCGCCTTTCGAGGCTTTGTATGGCAAAAAATGTAGATCTCCGATTTACTGGGCAGAAGTTGGAGATGGGCCTTTGCTTGGGCCCGAAATTGTACATGAAACTACCGAAAAAGTGAGCGGACTGTAAAACAATGCAAAGTGCTGGGAGCACGTATTTCACGCTCGAGCGCCAATTTCCTCGCTCGAGCGTGAGTCCAAATTCTGGAAATTCCAGATTTGAACCTCAAGCTCAAAACCAAGTTTTAATGCATCAAATTCGATCATCTTAGGCTAATTTTATGGAAAACACTTGTAAACTCATAGTATTACATGATTCAAAGCTCAATTTGAAAAATCAAAGCCCAAAGGTAAGTCAATTGAATACCAATTTCAAACCAACTTTCTTGAACATGATGTACATGCAACATGCAAGTGTTCTAATACACTCAAAGCTTCTAATATATGCTCCAAAGGGCCAATTCTTTCAAAAACAAGATGAACTCATGAACCATGGTCAAAAGATGGACATGCATGAAGCAATTTCATGAAGAACAACTCCAAAACTTCAATATAAAAGCATGCATGCATGGATTAAGCTTCCATTCAACAATCTAAACCAATTCTTAACTTTAAAACTCTAATCCTCCAAGAACCATGCAAGAACTAACTTAAAGACAAGTTTAAGAAGGTGGATTCTCTACCTTAGACCTTGAATATCAAGTGTAGGAAGCTTAATTATGAAATCAACCATCAATTTCTTTAATTCACTAAGCAATTCACAAGATGGAACTCAATTTCTCCCACTCTCTCCCTCTCTTCTCTCTTGGTCGGTTTGTCTCAAGAAAAAGGCTGAGGAAAAGTGATGCCAACATATGTAATTGAAGACTAAACAATAGCCTAGCTAAGTCCACTAGATGGCAAATTAGTAAAAAGGCCCAACTTATGTAATTTAGCTTATTTAATCTAATTTAATCATACTAAATCACATTTCAAATAAATATACCATAAAATCCCATAAATTCTAATTAGCACATAACGCTAACCAATTCCTGGTTCGGCCGCCAATAAGGCCTTCAATTTGCAATTTAAAGCATGAAACATGAACAGATGCATTTAACAGTCAACAGATAGAAATGCAAATAACACAATATATTCATGCAATTAATTCAGAATTTCAGTCTAATCATTTACTTATCCAGTTCAGTCACAGTTTAGCAGTAAGCAGTGGTCTTATCAGTAAACAGTAGCGAGGGTTGTCACAGTTGCGCTCCTTGGTGCAGCCCTTAATGTGCGAATTCTTGAGACGCACCAGGCTGGCTCCTACTCAAGTATCCACCAACACTTATAGGATAAAAAACAGAGTGGCTGAGCTGAATAATCGGCTGGGGTTACAATTAGGATTGGCTGAGATCCTGCGTCAATACACGCTCAGTCAGACGAAGGACGGCTACAGTTATTACTTAAAAATAAGACCAGGTAGGAGCGATTAGTGACCGGGACGTCAGATAAGGATATGCATGACGATGATTTTTTCTGGGTGACTGGCAATTACGAAACTATCGATGTGCCTAGTTGGTGCATTAGCAAGGACTTCAGTTCTTCTTGTAAGCCGAGCTTCTAATTGCTTATTTTTGCTATTATTAATTATGCCGAGCTAATTGTTTTCCTTTTGTAGCTATCGAAGAGTTACAAGCCAATTACCTCTATTCGAACGAAAAGGCGATCAGGGCCATGCTGAGGTATCGGCACCGAGATTGTTACGAGCTTCTCGGGTATGTACCGAGCTACCGTTACTCAACTCTCCACAAGAGCAACGTTACAGATTTTCTCTAGGTTCCTTCTCCTCCGCTTGACCCAACTCTACCAGACGTGCCCTTAATATGATTGATCGAGGAGGAAGAGATGTCAAAGAGGAACCGGATTAAGAACCTAATTACTGCCACTTCTACAGAGCTGCCGAGTGATCCACCTCATACACTGACCACTGGCCAGAACTCGGGGACCGTGATTGTCTTGGCTTCCACGGTTGCACAACATGCTAAGCAACGCCGGGTTGGTAAGAGGGCCCGCTCGGCTGATCCATTCGTTGAGCTAGCAACCGAGCTCAACACTGAGCATGCATCGACCGAAGTTGAACCGGTTCCTGCTTGGTAGTTGAAGTTGAAGTCCCGCGGAGACCCTATCTCGGCCAATGCTTCTATGAAGGGGGACAAGGAACACCTCCTTTTCTTTGATCTTTTCAAATCCCTGTTTCTACCGAAAGACATGACAGGGACCAAGCATGTTCCAGACACCCGGCTTGTCAAGTCAATGGTGAAATCGATGACGAACGTAAGAACTTCAAATTTTAAAATCTTCCTAACTGTCTGCCTAGTTTGTTTCTTGCTTGGACTAACCTTCTTTTGGTTTCCTGCAGTCTATTCAGAAGACCCATCTTGTTATGGACCGCATTGTCAGCTTGCGGCAAAAAGTAACCGAGCTGAACGCTGTCGATAAAAATATCTCGGCTGAGCTGGGCTGAGCTAAGGCTTCGCTCGAAATTGCGAATGCTGATAATGCGAGGCTACTTGGTCAGCTCGGAAGGGCCGAGTAAGAGAGAGATGCCCTAAAAGTCGAGTTGGAGAAGGTGAAAAAAGAAAAGGACAAGGCGGTAGATGAGGCCAACAATCTCGGTTTCAAATAGGCCAATGAGAGTTACACAAAGCAAGTCGAAGCCACCAAGGACATCTTCTTTAAGTCTGGTTGGAAGGTAGCTTGCGAGAAGCTCGGTTAAGGACCTGAGACTGAGGTATTCACCTCTCCACCCCCCGCTTTCCTACCGGGCTACATGGTGCCCTATGCCAACGAGGTCTTCAATGCTCTACAAGAGGAAACCGATGAGGAGGTCGTAGAAGAAGGCGGTCAAAACCAGATCGGCCAGGGGATCGCGTCGATGCAACCGCCGTGTTGGATTTGGAGGAGATTGTTGCCGGTGCCGAGGACGAATTTGCTGATCTTTCTGTTAGGGAAAATCGATGTGATTTCCCACAAGTAAATCAATCAATGGGAATAAAAACTAATGCGGAAAAATTAAATCAGAAGCAACACAAGAATTTTTACGTGGTTCCCTTAATGTGAGGTACGTCCACGGGATCGAAATCCGATTCCACTATCAACCAAATAAGTTCCAAACGATTACAAATGAGACACTAATGGTCTCACAAAACCACCCTTAGGTGAATTCCAGATAATCACAAATAAACAAGAGGAAAGACCTCACCAAATAGATGAATCAAAATCTTCAAAACCAGAGTTATGGAAGACCCAAAATAACGAACCAACACTAACCGAAGATGCCCCAAAACCAAGCTTCAAAAAAACCGAAATGAATGAATATATATAAATCTTCGGCACTATCACCGAAGCATGAAATAGTATGGCCGCCGCACCTTTTTGTGTGTAGAACCAAAAATAATATATATATTAGATATATATATTATTAAATCTTGGGTTTTGTAATCAAACCCTAATTGTATCTAAATTGAATTGGGTCTCCACAAATATAATATATAAAAATATATTATACCTAAACCAAGCCAAATTAAACTCTTTTTCCAAAACCAATTGGGTCCCACACTCCAATAAGGAGGTATACCCAACACTTTCCCCTCTCACTTAGTCTGGATCTGTTCTCTTTTTTGTTTTCCTTTAGAAATCTTTTGTAACCGGGCTACCAGCCCCCAACTTTTGTACTTAGAATTATAATCAATGAAAAATTCATAATTGTTGTTACTTGCAATTGCATTGTGTCTCTTCTTTATAACCGTGCTATGTACTAGAACAAGGCATCCATTCATGTAACCGAGTAGAATTTCTCGGCTAAAAGGTCTGAAGTTGAGCAAGACATTAACTCTTCTAGCTAAGATAAACATCTTGGCTAAAAATTAGGAATTGAACAAAACATCATCTCCTTTAGCCAGGCAAAACGCCTCGTCTAAACTTGGAGTTGAATAAGCTATCAATTCCTGCAGCCGGGCAGAATTACCTCGGTTAAAAGCTTTGAGCCGAACAATTCACCAACTCTTTTGACAGGGTAAAATCACCTCGGTCAAAAGCTTTGAATTAAACATTTCATCAGCTCTTTTAACCAGGTAAAATCACCTTGGTCAAAAGCTTTGAGTTGAACAATTCACCAACTCATTTGACCAGGTAGAATCACCTCGGTCAAAAGTTTTGAGTTGAACAATTCACCAATTCTTTTGACCGAGCAGAATCACCTCGGTCAAAAGCTTTGAATTGAACATTTCATCAACTCTTTTAACCGGGTAAAATCACCTCAATCAGAAGTTTTGAGTTGAACACTTCATCAACTCTTTTGACCTGGTAAAATTACCTCGGTCAAAAGCTTTGAGTTGAACATTTCATCGACTCTTTTAACCGGGTAAAATCACCTTGGTCAAAAGCTTTGAGTTGAACATTTCATCAACTCTTTTGATCGGGCAAAATCACCTCGGTCAAAAGCTTTGAGTTGAACATTTCATTAACTCTTTTGACCAGGTAAAATCACCTCGGTTGGGAGACAGTTGCCCCTTGTTCATTGCGATCTATTAACCATGACAAATTTTCTATGTACAGCAATTCATTTCTATTACATATAGCTTTCATAAATTCACATGGTGACTGAAAGAATTATATCGGTAAATGGAGAGGAATGCTTGTCTCTTATAAAAAATTACATCAAAGGTTGAAACTAAAAATAATACAACTTCAGATTGGCTGCGTTCCGTGGCCGGGGTATAACTTTGTCGTTTAGGTCCTCTAGATGGTATGCCCTTTTGCCTGCTAGACCGGTTATTTTGTAAGGCCCTTCCCAGTTTGCCACTAGCTTCCCTTCACCCGACACAAGAGTTTTGCCCATCACCTTCCTCAGAACCCAATCCCCGACCTTGAATTGTCTGGGGTGAATAGCTTTGTTATACTTTTTGGACAGTTCTTGTTGGTATGCTGTGACATGGATCAACGCCTTTTCTCAGCATTCCTTTGCGAGGTCCAATTCTAGAGTGATGTCTTCGGTGTTTAAGTCTGGCTCAAAATTTTCGTTGTGGATGGTGGGCATGTCGATCTCTAGAGGGATGACTGCCTCTATGCCATATGCCAAAGCGAATGGTGTTTCATCGGTTGAGTGTCTTGGTGTAGTTCAGTTGGCCTAGAGGACATTTGGAAGTTCCTCGGCCTATTTTCCTTTGGCTTTCTCTAACCTTTTCTTCAGCCCTGATGCTTCAGCTTGGCCGTTGGACTGAGGGTAGGTCGGTGTGGAATTATAAAATTTTATCTTTAGTTCCTCGCAAAATTCTCTGAACAACCGGCCATCATATTGGGTGCCATTATCAGAGATCAAAGCCTTGGGGACTCCAAACTGTGTTATCACATTCTGCTAGACAAACTTCTTCATATCCTTTTCTTTAATTGTCGCCAAGGGCTCGGCTTTGACCCATTTGGTGAAGTAGTCTGTCACCACTGTGAAGAACTTGCGGTTGCTCGGCGCGGTTGGGAGTGGTCTAGCTATGTCAAGCCCTCACATTGCGAAAGGCCAAGGACTTATGAGAGGAAGAAGCTCTCGAGCTGACTGATGAATTCGGTGGACGAACTTCTAGTACTTCTCGCATTTTCTTACATATTTTTGTACATCTTCCTATATGCATGCCCACTAGTATCCTTGCGAAATAGCACGGTAGGCTAGAGATCTCCCGCCAATGTGGCTCTCCCACCAATGTGGCTCCCCCGCCAATGTAGCTCCCACACATTCCTTCGTGGATCTCAAAAAGAAAAGTATCAACTTTGTTTGGGTGAATGCACTTGAGGTATGGACCGATGAATGACTTCTTATACAAAGCATCGGATGAAGAGCGCCAAAACCGCTCAGACTTCACCCATATTTTGTGTGCCTCTTTATTGTCGGTCGACAGGATCTTTTCTTTAAGGAAAATGATGATAGGGTCCATCCAAGAAGGACCGAGCTGAGCCCAGAGGACTTTCATCTGCTCTGAGCCTTCTATTCTGGGTCCTGAGAGGAATTCAATCAAGAGAGTGTTGGGGACAAACTTGTCGGCCATAAAAGCTAAACTGGCCAATTCATCTGCCCGGTTGTTGTCTTCTTAACCGATTTGTTGAATTCTTATGGCTTGAAATTTCTTGATCTGCTCTCTCACCAGAGTTTGGTATTTGGCCATGAGATCAGCTTTGGCTTCATATTTCCTAGACACTTGGTTTACAACGAGTTGGGAGCCGTTGTAGATCATTAGCTTGAATGCTTGCAATCATAGTGCGCTTTTTAATCCGGCTAGCAGCGCTTCATACTTAGCCTTGTTGTTTGACGCAAGAAATCCCAGTGTGATAGAATGTTCAATGGTCAGTTCGTTTGGTGAGATAAAGACTACTCCCAGCCCGACTCCATGCCTGTGTAGGGCGCTATCGACAAAAAATTTCCACATTTTACCGATGAAAAGCTTCCAACATTCTGCGAGGGTCCTGGGACATTTGAAGGTTCAGGTGATCAGAGTTGTTCGGCTACTTGGCTATTTCCGCGGCAAGCGCGTCGTTGACGATTGCAACAAACATGCCTTCATCCCCCCTTGGTGATGCGGCGTTGGATCCAACAGGTTGTCCTATTATTCCCAAATCCAATGGTGCATTGCCAGGTGGAAGTGGGCCTTCGAGTGATGGGTCTGTAGACGGGCACACAACGTCCACGTCATCTTCCACATTTAATTGGATGGGAGGGTATGTAATTTTCGTTGTGCCTACCCCCCGCAGCCTGGTTGTATCGGTAAGATCCATCGGCAAATCGAGTGAATTCCAAGCGAGAATTCCACAACAAAATTGGCTAATGCTTGGGCTTTGATGGCGATTCGGGGTTGAAACTTGACATCGAATTGCCCCAACTCGACTGCCCACTTCAAGATTTGGCCGGAGAAGTTTGCCTGTTCAAACAAGGCTTTCAAAGGGAACTCGGTTAGCACCACGATTGTGTGAGCATAAAAGTAGTGTGCCAATTTCCTTGAGGCCATCATTAGTGTCGAGGCTAGTTTCTCTAGCAGCAAGTATCTTGACTCCGCCAGGAGCAACGTTTTGCTCACGTAGAATATCGATAGATGTTGGATGCCTTCTGTTCGAACAAGTACCGCACTTACGGCATATTAAGAAACAGCCAGATAAAGATAGAGTTCTTCGCAGTGCTTCGGCGTGACCAAGAGTGGAGTGGAAGATAGATACATATTTAGCTCGGCTAAGGCTTTGTCGCATTCTTTATCCCATGAAAAATTAGACTTCAAGGCTCGGAAGAAAGGGCGGTAACAATCTGATGACCAGCTTATAAATCGGTTAAGCGGGATTGCTATCCCGGTAAGATGTTGCACGTCCTTTGCTGAGTTGGGCTGCTTCAATTCTTGTATGTCCTTGATTTGGGAGGGATTCGCCTCGATGCCATGGTTGGTGACTAGAAAGCCCAAGAATTTCCCAAACTCCATGCCGAAGGCACATTTTGATGCATTTAGACACAACTTGTGTTGTTTGAGAATGGAAAACATCTCCGCCAAGTCGGTTAAGTGGTTGGCCTCGCATTTGCTCTTCACAACCATATCATCGATATAGGCTTCCATCATGCGACCAAGCAAGGGAGCGAACATCTTCGTAACCATCCTCTGAAAGGTTGCCCCTGTGTTCTTCAACCTAAAGGGCATAACTCTATAGCAGAACAATCCTCTTGGAGTCGTGAAAGAAGTGATTTCTCGGTCGGGCTCATGCATGGAAATTTGGTGGTAGCCGTGATAAGCGTCCAGGAAACTGAGCCGGTTATGCCTGGCCGTTAAGTCCACCAGTTAGTCAATTCTAGGCAAGGAAAACTGTCCTTGGGGAAAGCTCGGTTGATCGTTTTGTAGTTAACACAAACCTACCATTTCCCATTCTTCTTTGGTACCAGGACTGTGTTGGAAACCCACCGAGGGTAGTGTACCTCCTAGATAGCCTTTGCTTCAAGCAAGTTCTTAACTTCCTCCGCCACTACTTTGGCGTGATGAGGCGCGGATCTCTGGGCTCTTTGGATGACAGGCTGGACATTTGGAAAGACGTTGAGCTAATGGCAAATAAAATTTGGATCGACGCCAAGCATGTCGTAAGGCGTCCATACAAATACTTCGATATTTGCCACTAAGAACTCAACCATCTCCAACTGTTCTCAGGCGGTCAAGTTGGATCCCAACAGAAAGAACTTCTTCGAATCGCTCTCGTTGACCTGTACTTCTACCAAGTCTTCAACAGCCTTCTCTTCGGCCCTGGTACCCACATCATCTAGGACACTTTGATCTTCCGGTTCTTCGATCATTTGCACGTAGCCTTTGGCAGCTCGGCTTCCATTTACGGCCACGAAACACTGCTTGGCCATGACTTGATCGCCCCAAATTTATTCAACCATCCTCGAAGCAGAGGGAAACTTCATGACTTGGTGGTAGGTCGAAGCCACCGCTTGCATGGCGTGAAGCCATCCTTTGCCTAAGATTAGATTGTACGTGGAGGGCACCTTCAACACCTAGAACTCCACTTGGTTGACCACAAACTAGGCTTTGACTAGTAAGATGATCTTTCCCATGGGCCACTTTGGTTGCGAGTTAAAACCGACCAGTGGTGAGGTCGCTGGGGCCAAGTCTTTATCACTTAGCTTGAGTTACTTGAAGACGTCATAATACATTATTTCGACCGAGCTGCCCTAGTCGGTAAGAATGCACCTAACGTCAAAGTCCTTGACACGAAGGGTGACCACCAGCGCGTCATTGTACAGCGTTTGAATACGTTCCAGATCTCAACTTGAAAAGCTGAGCACATCTTTCACCTCAGTTTTGCTCTTTTTGACTGTGGGTTGGACTGATAGGACTTCCCTCATATACTCTGCTTTCTTGATCATCCCTCGGAGCTCGCATACCCACGCTGGCTCGACTATACCATGGATCACATTGATCACGCCTTGGGAGGCGCTTCTAGAACGGCCAAACCATTGGCTCAGCTGGAGTGTGGGGTGCGCCCTTGATGCCTCCGTCAATGTAACGGTCCAAGTGGCCAGCGGCCACCAACTCTTCCAGATGTTGTTTTAGAGGCAAATAATCCTCGGTACGATGCCCTCGCTCATCATGAAAGGTGTAGCGATACCGTGGATTAAAGCCCTTCTGTGCGTTACCCAACTTAGCCGGAAAATGGACGTACATCTCGTCGCGGATTTCGCTAAGGATGCGATAGATTGGGATCTTGAAAACCGTAGTGATGCTTGTTTGGGCATTCAACTTTCTCTTCGCATCTTCTGCGGCATCACGAGGGTATTCAGCTCGGTCGTTACGACGACCCTTACCCTGGTTGTTGCGGTGTGCACTGCAGTCTGACTCTTTTTCGCGGTTACTATGACAGTTTGCCTCTTATTCGACCGTGTGAACCTTTCTAGCCACTCGTTTGTCTGTTGCCACCAGATTCGCCTTCACGGTGGCCGCATGCTCATTGATTCGTTGCATTAGTAGTTCCATGGTCGTTGGTTGATTCATGGTGAGCGAGTCCCTTAGTCTATGTCCGACTGGGAGACCACGCTTGTATTGGGTGATTGCCAAGTTGGTTAGGCAATCAAGGATTTTGTTGAAGGTTTCCTAATATTTGGCGTTGTATGCTTTGGGTGAGTCGCCCGGTTCCATCTTGATGCTCAAAAGGTGGTCGACTTCCTTGGGTGTTTTGGTGTTGGATTTGAAGTGAATCACAAACGCTTCCGCCAACTGCTGCCACCTTTCGATACTTTCCTCCAGCAGCCTCTCGAACCATTTCAAGCCCAACTCACCCAAACTTGGCGGGAAAATAAGGCATATAAGTGCGTTGTTCTGCCTATAGCTAGCCATAACCTGCTGGAAGTGGTTCACGTGCATGTATGGATCATTTTTTCCATCATAGAGCGTAAACTTGGGCTAGTGAAAGCCTGCAGAGAGCGGCGTGGTCTCTATCTCAAAGGAGAAGGCGGTTGCACTCAATCTCGCCAAGTCTCTGTCCAAAGAGACATGTGCAACTGGGTGTGGTGGCCGCTTTACGGCTTCTTCATTGGGGCGACCTCCGTGGGACAGCCGCTGCGGTGCCAGCACCCTTTGCGTCTCCTGCCGGCACGTTCATTCTTCCAAGACGTCCCTCAGGTCCTCCGACAGGGCAGAGTAAGAGTATCTCGAAGGGCGTGAGGGAGGGACGGTAACTGCTATCTCGTGCGCATAACTTCTTCGCCGATGGGTCTGAGTCACCAACCCCATAGCTCCTGGTGATTGAAAGGGAGGTCGTCATTTGCTGGTTCTGGCTGCTTGAGCGACGGGGTTAGGTGTGCTCACTGTGGTTATCCACTCCAGCAACACCCTTCCCTTTGACCTGCCGCTTCAACGCCTCCATCTCCACCGCCATCCTTCGAATGATTGCGTCTTGGTCTCTCAGCTTATATTACAGGCGCTGAGTGTGCGACTCTTTTCACCGCCGGTGCCTGTTGGGACTTTGCGAGTGGTCAGTGCTCCTTGCGCGCTTATCTCGCGCATCTCTGGGGAGCCCTCTAGGAGAGGTCTCCAGGCCAGCCATGGTAGGGATGGCGGAAGGACCATCTCTTCTCCGAACGGACTCCGGAGCGATGTCGTCGATGGTGGACAGTGGAATGTCGTCATTGTTCGCCATGAAAGATGATCGGAAGAGCTTGGAGGACAAGATTTTGTCTATTGAAGTTTCCTACAAACGGCGCCAATTGTACGAGAGCCAAATATCCGACGTTATCCGTACTCCTCGTGTTCAAGCCACGGTTTCCTCCGATTGACCTAAGAACATAATGATGGTGAGCTATCTGGCGGTGTGCTACCGGAAAACCCCTCTGACGGTTAAGTTAGCACACTTAGAGAGAGAGAAAAGAGAGAAGACAAAGTGGTAGGTGAGTTCTGATCAGAAGAGGTTCCAGACCTGTGTATGGAGGTAAGACATCATTTATATAGTTTCTGCGCATGTTTCTACATCCATTCCCCGCTGGACGCGTGGACATGCCCTCCTCTCACTTTTTCCGATGTGTCAGCGCAAATACTGCTAAGCACCAAACAATGAAACCGCCAAACAGTACCAATACGCACGCAAAGGAGGATCTCCTTCCTGCGGTTTCACCTTGCCGCATCAACCCTCCAATCGGGCTATATTCGCTACTTCGGCTTCTCCTTTCCATTGGGGTCGCACTATCCGCCTGGTATCTTTGGTCAGACCCGAATGCAGATCAACCGAGCTCCACGGTCACGACCGAACAGCTACTCGGCTGAACCTAGTCTCAGAAGACGAATTCCATTAACCAGCACCGAGCTAGTGGTCAAGGTTATCCCAACTTGACCGAGATAGGTCATCGGTTGAATGTATGCCCATTGTCCGACCGAGCAAGGGCCTTGGTTCCAATCCAAACTAGCTCAGCCGTTTGTTGGGTCATAAACACCCCTCTCAGGGTTGAAGTTATCTCGACCGTAGATTTGAAGATTAACTTTCAATGACTTTGAGACCAGGCTTGCCAACAGAAAGAAACTGAATGATACAACTTTAAGTACGACAAGCAACTTGGCCTTGTGGAGCTCTGCATTGCACTTTGGTCGGCTCTCCAGGCTTCGTTGGCCTGGCATGGCAAATGAAAGTCCCAAGAAAATCGCTATGGAGAAGAGTGAATTAACTTTGATGAGATTGTCCAGTCCATTCTTGTAAATTTCTATTATTTGTTCGCTATTTAGCTTTTCTATCCCCGTTTCTGCTAACGTGGAAGAAGAAAAAAGGTACACAAAATGTGAACAAATCCATTGATCAGAATAACCATTTCAAGAAGAGAGAGAGAGAGAGCGCCATGATATTTGGTTCTTCTTCTTGTATCTTGTTTATGCTCTTCTCTGTGCGGTTATGTATGTAGATTGTGTTCAGTAAGCTTCCTTTATCATCTGGCATTCGCCTTGTTTTGTGCAACTTAGCCTTCGTTGAGATGTGGGTTGATTTTTTGGCTATTTTAATCTGGGGTTAAAAAGTCTTATTTGAAATAGGCTTTTTTGACTTTTATAAAAGAAAAAAATAAAATGATTATAGTCTGAATGTGACGTTTTCTTCTATTTGGCTAAAATAGCCAATTTTGTCTTATATAACCATTTTAGCCCATATGAGCATGCCAAAATTGAAGTGGTTTTTTTTTTTTTATTTTTTTATTTTTTTTGAGAATTTGTGTAAAGTCCTTATCGCAGTTTCTACTCATAACTTATGAGGCAAAAAGAAAAAAAAGTTAAAAAAACAAATTATGAAATTGAGATATACTTTCTAATTATCAATTTTTAATATGAGAAAAGTTACATTAAATAACACTGCATCAATATACTTTTTGATCTATATATTAGTACAGTGTTATTTATTGCCTACTTTGATATTAGTTTTGAATGGTTGAATATCAATTCATTTAAAAACTTGATTTATGAGAGAGAAAGATGATTTTGTTATTTATATTATAATCTCAACACAATAAAGTTGTCCATTTCATAATTAATGGTTGTGAAACACGTAACATATTTTCATTTTGAGTTCAAACGTAGATCTTAAATTTTAAATTGACATAATAATAATAAGAGACCATTACTTCTAAATTTTATTAATACGTTGCAACTTTATATATTGGAATGGAGACCTAATAAATCTTCTTCATCACTCTAATCTAATGATGTCACGTTGATAAATACTCTATAAACAAATGTAAGAAGGATCTGATGATGTAATTTTGTCTTGTGGGAGAGAGAAGAAAAATAATATGCACAATAAATAATTGTTCTCCATTAAATAGTCTGTTTGGTGCTTGAGAGGGTAATTTATACGAAAATTGGGCTGAGCTGGGTAAATTGGGCCAAGCTAAGTAGTATGTCGTTTTGGGCCACACTACGGAGGGCTGAGTAAAAAGGCCGTAAAAGTTACTCCGGTCTGAAGGAGTAGTCTTGGAGTTAGACCGGTCACACAGCCGAGGTGATTAGTCCGGTCGACATAAGGTCTTATTTTTACTTTGGTTGGGAAATGTGTTGTGGATGATTCGATCTTCTGTAGTTAGTTCGGTCATCGCATATTCAAACCGATGTGTGCTAAGTCCTCTTAGGGACTTGGTGTTGATGTTAGTTCGGCTCATTTCTCTTATGGATAGCTCGGTCTTAGCATGAGAGAACCGAAGTAAGGGAAAAGAAGGTAAGGGCCGAACTAGCATTTACTTCGGTCATATTGGAGTTCGACCAGGGTAAAACCATCTCACTTGGTTTAAGCAGTGAGGGGGGTGTTGGAGGATAAGCGCTATATATCTTCCAGGAGTATGAATCCTAGGAGGACTCTACATGGAGGAGTAAGAGTCCTACTAGGATTGTGCCACACGAAACCTATAAAAGCTCACCCATATCACCTTTGGAGAGGTAACACAACTTTGCTTTTTGAATACACAGAGCTTTAGTCTATTTGTCAAGATTACTGACTTAGGCATCGGAGAGGTTTCCGGCACACACCCGCCGGCTAGCTCACGTGTGTATTTTCAGGTAGTTGAACGACGTCGTACGGAGGAGCGCAGACTTGGTCAACAGGATTATACGAGAAGGTAAATTTCTTTCCCGTACAGTGCTCAAGCTTTACATAATGCATAATTGATCTTCAAATATCATACAAAAGGAAGGTATGAGCAGCTTGTATTTGGAATTTCTGTGTTAAAAGTGATATTCAAATGGCACATGAAATAAAAGAATAACGTTTTGTATTTTAGAGCGATATTTAAATATCACACAAAATAAAAGAATAAAAGTTTGTATTTAAGAGCGACGTTCAAATATCACATAAAAGAAAGGAATAAAAAGATTTATATTTGGGATTTCTGTATTTAAGCAATCTTCAAATATCACCCAAAAGGAAAAGAAATAAAAGTTTGTTTTGATATTTCCATGTTTAAGTGATCTTCAAATATCATAGTAAAGAAAGGAATAAAGATTTGTATATGAGATCCTTATGTTTAAACTCACTTCAAATATCACTGGAAAGAAAGGAATAAAAGTCTGTATTTGAGTGAATGAAAAAATAAATATATTTGGAATTTCTGTGTTTGAGAGATATTCAAATGTGACTGAAAAAAAAAGAAATAATGTTTGTATTTGGGATCCCTGTGTTTATCTTCAAATATCAAAAAAGAAAAAAAAGTAAAGAATAAAGAAAAAGGTTTCTATTTGGATGAATAATATATATATATATATATTGGTGTTTATGCATACAAAATTTTCTTTATCTCAATATATATATATAATATTTGATTTCTCATATTCACATCTCAATACTTCTTTAGATCTTTTGAGTAGATGATCTCCACTTGTTGCATGTGTTAGTTAATAGCATCAATTTGATAGTCTAATCAATAATATATTAAGATTTAATTAATAATTCAAAACTTCAAAGAAAAATGGAAAAAAAAAAAAAAAAAAAAAAAAAGATAAGAAGAAGAAGAAGAAGAAGAAGAAGAAGAAGAAGAAACTTGTTAGATTTCTCATGAAATACTTCTTTCATATGCACCAAAAAAAAAAAAAAAAAAAGACCCTTTGATTAAACTATTAACTCAATTGTTTCTTTTACTGCATACACCTTGGAGAAATGGTAAAAGAAAAAGTTAGATCACATCTACTCTCTTTTTTTTTTTTTTGGTTATTGAATTGGGTTTCTCTGTTTTGGTTTGGGCTTGTGTCTTCTTGCCACCCCTTTCTGTGGGGTTTTTTTTTTTTTTTTGGAAGTTGCTTGTATATGATTGGGTGTTTCTTCTTGTGCCAACTTAGTTGAAATGAGTTTTTTTTGCTATGATACATTTTGCACTTTCCTTTGTATCTTTTTTCAATATCATTAATAATTTTTTTTATTGATTAAAAAAACTAAAAAATTCATCTTTAATAATGTTTTTTTTTTTTTTGATCGGCAAAAAAAGAAACTTTATTGATGGAATAAGCAAGAAACAAGATACAAGACAAATTACATCAATAAAGAAAGGGGAAGTGCAAAAGCATCATAATGAGCTAAATGATCCCAACTAGGTTGGCACCACAAAACTCATCCTATCATTTGCTAGCACCCCCAAGTTGGTAAGAGACCAACGAAAAAAGAACAGACCAAAGTAACATCAGAAGGGCCTCCCAATTTAGACCATCACATTCCTTAAGTTGCCATCAGAAGGCCTACTGTAGAACACACCCAACCACCTGCAGAACCACTCCCCAACTTACTCAAGACAGAGGCACACAGCAACTAACCAACCAAACCAGACAGAGCACCATCAGACCAGCAACACATGCCTTAAGATGCCAGCAGTAGGCCTGGTAGCACAAAATCCCCAAAATCCTGAGTTCACAGCAGACAGGGCTGGAGTCAAACAAACAAAGAAACCATTGCAAACATCCAATACCAGCTGCAGCGAGGAAATGGAGACTCCATTATATCATTAACACAGCCTGGCAGTAACCATGGCATTCACCATATCAGTGCAGCATTTCACAATTAGCAGACCAATCACAAAACAGGTAGCCTTATGTAGCTGAGTATCCAGAAGGCACAACATATCAGTACATCATTTCACAACCATAGAGGAACCACACCAAGACTTAACACACATCCACCAGACCCATCCCAACACTAGCACACACACCAGCAACCCACATAGACCATAAGGCAGTAACCATGGCAGACCAATCAAAGCAGCATTTCACAATTATCAAACCAATCACAAAACAAGTAGCCTAATGCAGCTGAGAATCCAGAAGGCACAGCATTTCACAACCATAAAGGAACCACACCAAGACTTAACACACATCCACCAGATCCACCACAACACCAGCAACCCACACAGACCATAAGGCACAGTATACAGATCACACATTACTAGTTGAACACCTGATCCACACTAACACACACACCAACATCCACAGCACTAGACCAGAAGACCCTAGCAGCAGAACTTCTGCTGCTACACTGTTCCACCCAAGCACACCTGAATATGAGTAAAGTTAAAAATAAAATCATTGATTGTGAAATTGAAATCCTTCAGATGTGGCCTCAACCACAGAGCTACCCTAGTCTTGATCAGCTCACATAATTCAGCCCTGCTTGGAGTAGATGATCTGAAGATGCATTCATTTCTAAGTTTCCAGACTGACCACAATACAGCTAAAGGGATAGCAGTCCAGATTTTCCTTTCCCTCTTCTTCACCTTCCCACCTGCCCACCATAGTAATAACTGATCCACAGCTCTTGGTAATGCCCCTTGGGTTCCCCACCAATTCAACATATGAGACCAGACACTCTAAACAAAAGGGTAGCAGATTAGAACATGATTCACAGATTCCAAATCACTCTTACAAAACGCACACAGATTACACAGATTAGACCCATTCCCATTTAGGATCCCTAGTCTTTGTAGAAACTTCTTTGTCTTGATCCTCTTTTTCCAAGCCAACCACCCAAATACTTGCACCTTAGGAGAAATAAATTTTAGCCACACCAACTTACCAACACTGAGGGTTGGACCAAGGTTATCAACCACAAACTTATACAATGATGCTACAGTAAACTCACCTGAATTAGAAGCTGACCAAACAGGCCTATCCACTTGATCCGACCTTAGCATAGGACCAAACAGGCCTATTCATCTTTAATAATGTGACAACAAATATGAAGAAATTGTAAATTTTGAAGTTGTGTTTTAGACATTTCCATCTTTTTCCTAAACAAAATTTAGATTCTACCTATGCCAATGATCGTGCGGTCGCGATTTGTGACAACTGATTTTGGGTGACAGCTCGAGCAAAGATTTGTGACTCTCAGTATCTCGCAGGTTTGAAGGCAAGACCGCTTGAGCGAAGGAAAGGTCGCTTGAGCGTAAAATTCGAGCTCCCAGTATTTTCACTGTAACCCTACAAAACTTTTGAGACCATATATTTACCGCTCGAGCGATGAAAAGTTCCTGCAATGAAATTTTTATCATTAGTCTCGCCCATGTGTTGAATCCTTTTGAGTTCCTGCAATGAAATTTAATTCACATGAAGGTATCTAATTGACTATATTGTTCTTTGATGTTTCTTTAGGGTTGATTTGGGATGTGGATAGGTTTTTTGACTTTTTAATTATTTTAGTTTAGGGTTAAAAAGTCTTGTTTGAAATAGGCTTTTTAATTTTTTAAACTTTTGTGAGAGAAAAAATGTAATGATTATAATTTAGATATGACATTTTATCTTATTGACTTTTTAATCTATTTTATTTTTTTTAAAACTAATTTAACCAAAAAAAAATCTTTAGCTTTTTCTTTCCATACAGCTCTTAGAGTAGTGCTTTTTTTTTTTTTTTTTTTTTTTTTTTTTTTTTTTTTTTGGGTACATCGGAAAGAAAAAAGAAACAAGAGGACTAGGCCTCATTACTCCCATCCAGATACAACAAATCCGCAACTAACGCATGGCGAATTTCGTCTGGAGGTTCATTCACGATGAGCAGCTCAAGAGGTTGATTAGCTCCAAGTTTAGCTAAATTATCTGCACAAATGTTGCCTCCTCCGTGGATGTGTTGGACTGTACACTCGCAACCCCTTAAGATGATCCTTGAATCCTCCACAATGCCACGGAAAGGGCATTTCGTACCTGGTTCTTCAGTGAGCAGCTGCACCACTTGTTCTGCATCCGTTTCGATGATGACCTTGTTCATTTCTCGCTGCAGTATGATCGTAAGCCCTTTATACACTGTCCAGAGCTCCGCCTCCAAGCTGGTGCATCTCTCCATTCTGCCATAATATCCACTAATCCAAGCTCCTTTCTCATCCCGAAACAGTCCGCCGAATCCTCCATTGTTGTTCTTACCTTTAAGACTTCCGTCTGTGTTAAGTTTGATGCTCCCTGCAAGTGGACACAGCCACAAAGATGAGCTATTAGTCTGAAGAGGAGCCGCAACAGCAAATTCAAAGGCTTTTTTAACTTCTGTAATATATTCAAAAATAGTCTTAACAGATGCATGGCAGTTTGGTTGTTTGTTTTCAAAAATCAATTTATTTCTATTTTTCCAAATAATCCATAGAGTGATAGCAAAAAGCTGAGGCTGGGAATGCTTCCCTTTAACATTCAGATTTAACCAGACATCAAAAGGAATAGCACTCATTCTCAAATACCAAGCTTGATCAAAAACCTGTGTCCAAAGATGGCGAGAACTCATTGGTCAGTGTTAGAGCAGACTGATAGCATTGTCCAACACCTCAATTGATATCAAGCTGACTAATGGCTTGCATATCATCTTTTTCATTTCTCCAATGGGGAAGTGTAATTTAAATCACGTAAAAGGCGTTTAATTAGGGTGTAATTGGGACGGATTTGGTTGGGTTGGGAGGTTGTTCAAATTCAATTTAAGTTATGTTAAAATCTACCCATGCCCGAATTGTATAACTTAAGGTTGCTTGTCTAAGCCCGACTCGAGTTAAACCTGAATTGTTCGAATTGTAAATGATTTTTTTTTGCAGCTATATTATTAAATTATTAAAATTTGACTCTATTTACATTTTTTTTAATAGAAAATCATTAATATCATAAAAAACAAATAATTTATATAACGTAAGAGAGATGCCGCTATAATAGTTTCTACAATTTATAAGCGAAAATAAAATAAAATAAAATAAAGATTTTTATGTTATTTGTGTATATAATATATATTCAATATGATTTAATAATCTAAATTACTTTAATATCAATAACTAATAATTTATATATAAATTTAATATTTTTATATATTTATATATGTATAATTTGAATTTTGAATTGCTCGGACTGTTTGATGTTTTTGCCTAAGTCCGTCCAAATTTAATTCGAACTTTTGAATTTTTACCAAAGTCCGTACCGAATTTGAAAATATCTTATCCAAACTCTCAAAAAATTCGGGCTGGGTTTGGATTGCTCGGGTTAAACCCCTCCAAAATGAACCCCTAGGTTTAATAGAAAATATTATTTTTTCATTTTTCTGAGAGTGCTTTCAAAATTTCAATATTCAAATCTTTTCATGTTTGTTTAACATGAAGATGGTAAGAATTGCAAGAGAGGTTTTTTTTTTGGGTACAACTCATATTAGTATAGCATAATAACTTGATGACTTGGAGTTTCATATAAAAAAAATTTAATTTTTTTTATTTTCACATAAAAGTCGTTAAAAGACTTTTAAATTTTTTTTATCTTAATCAAATATATATACTATAAAACAATTTTCATTTTACTTTGATTTCTTTTGTTTCACTTTCTATAATTTTTACTTTTCTTAGATGACCCATCTAAGTGAGGAAATTCCTGGCTTTATGAAAAAAAAAATCACTAAATTTTTAGGGACGCATAACCAGGCCACAAAAAGTGGCACGTAAATAAAATAATAATAATAATAGTTCATTTATTAGTAAAAAAAATCCCACTTCCTAGAAAAGTTTTTGTTTTTTAAGGAGATTCCAAAAGTAGAGAGAGAGAGAGAGAGTAGATCTAAGCCACCCAAACAATATTATAAAGGGGTAGGGTGGCAGACCACCTTCTTTGTTTGTTTTATGAAAAATACCAAATTTTAGTTTAGTAAAAATAAATACAAAAAAATATTTTTGAATTTTATTTTCGTATAAAAAGAAAAAGATTTTTTTGATTTTCATTATTTTTTTATCTAAATTAATATTTAGTATTTTTCACAAAAATAAAAATATTCTGAAAATATAAATGTACATGTTTGTTTCAACGGTGGCAGAAGTAGGACATTCGTTTTGCTTTATCAATTAAGCGGTGGTTTGGGATGATCTAAATAAATATATTTTTTGACTTTTTATAAAAAAATGAGTTGGGTATGAGTTAGGTTTGAAGTGATGTGGTAAAGAGGTGATGTGATTTAAATAAGATAATGTGACTTAAATAGGATAGTGACTTTTCGACTTTTTACTTTTTTAGGTTATGACAAACAAGGCCTAAGTCTCGTTTGGAAACGGGATATTTTAATAATTTTTTAACTTTTTAAAATATGAGATAAAAAAATTAGGGTAAATTGCACTGACACCCCTTGAGATTTATATTTATTATAGTTCCCCCCCTCATATTTGGGAAATTACACTGACCCCCTTGTCAGTGTAATCATTTGACGGTGTTAACTTTTAAGTTAAAATGACATATTTACCCTTAACATTTACATATACTTTAAAGGATAAATTACATTAACACCCCCTGAGGTTTCAATTTAACACGGATCCCCCCATGACATTTAAAAAAAAAACTAATTTAATAAAAATAAATATGAAGAAATATATTTAATTTGTAAAAAATTATTTCTAACCACTCGAAACATAAAAATTATATAAAAAAATGATAATTATTTTTTTAATTTTTAATTTTTTATTTCTTAACCAAATTAATTTTTAATTTTTTAAAAAAAAATTCTAAAAATCAAACCATACATAACCTAAGAATCTTTTGATAAGTCATTTCTTATGTTGGTAACTTATTTAATTATTTTTTAATTTTACGATATTTTTACCATCTAAGGCCTGTTCGGTAATCATTTCGTTTTTAGTTTTCAACTTATATTTACAAAAAATAAAAAAAAAAAAACTGTCATAAAAGCTTGTTTGATTTATAAATCATTGTCTCAGTTTATAAATTTGTGGAAAAAACGTAAATTCAAAAAATGAGTTTACGTTGGTTTAAATTGAAATTTAAAAATTTGACTAACAAAAAAAATTTTCAATTAATTTTTTTTTTAAATAAATTTTTTTCCAATTAATTTTTTTTTTCAATGAATTTTTTTTCAACTAATACTAACTGAGGAGACAATTGGTAATGCTACTTTAAACCTTGGGTAGGGGATTGTAATTTTTAAAATGTGAGGGGTGTCAATGTAATTTACCCAGTGAGGGCAAAATTGGTATTTAAAAAAAATTAATTGTTGACATCAGCAATGGAACTTTAATGGAACAATCTTTTAATGGAACTTTAAATCTCAGGGAGGATGACGTAATTTCCAAAAGGTAAGAGGGAATTATAATAAACATAAACCTCAGGGGTGGTCAATGTAATTTATCCAAAAATTAATATGTTTGAAATAATTTTTTAATTTTTTACGAAAAAATACGCAAAAAATAGAGAGAAAAAAGAATCTTAGTATAGGGTATAGATTTTTTATTTTTTAATAATTTTTTAACTTTTAAGTTAAAACACTCGCATGCAAAACAACGATAAACCCTTCTCTCTCTCTGGATATTGAAGATCAACGCTTCTTGAATTCGACAAGTACTAGGTGTTTATTCTAGTAAGTTCCCTTAGTTCAAGTGCTAGATCCACAATTTTGTTTAATTTCACTCACATTTTACTTTTATCTTTCTGTAAAGATTCCATCTTTATAGTGCTTTATACATACATTTATTAACCACATATACATTTACCCTCTTATATAGATATGTGCGTGTGTTTATCTTTGTTCAGAGTTTAAATTGTTACAAAATGGTGTAGCTAGCTAACTTTCCTTGATCATCATAAACAGTAATGAAAGAATGTGAAAGATAATATGATCAAGATTAGTAAAGGCTAACTTAGATGTGTGGTTGAATCTTTATGAAAGACTGATAAAACAGCCTTTTGCCTTGTTATTTTGTTAATCCAGAACTCATTGATTCTTTAAGGTATTGTTTGGATATTGGATTAATGGAGGAATTTGTGGTGGGGAAAGAAAAGGAAAGGATTTGTTTTTTTCTCCTCCAATTTTCTCTTCAGCTTTCTTTTCCCACATCAAATCACCTCACAAATTTAAGATCCAAACACAACATAACTGTTTTACAATGAAAAGGAAAGAGGAGAAATCTTTTGGCAGAAATAGCATTGTTGAATTGGAAAAAGGAAATGGAACTTGCAACACGTAATATGTTTCTCACAAATGATGATCTTAATATACAAAAATGCTTCGTGAAGGTGCTAGGAGGATGCATTTTTCTTTTCTTTCCTTTCCTTTCCTTTGTGTATTTGTGTGTGTGGTCTGTTGCCATTCTGTTTATATTGTGCACGAGCACACACACTTGTACACATTTTTATATGCACCATTAGATAGAATTGAATTGATATTGCCTACTCGTTTAAAGCCTTAATTTAACACTAGGCCAAGATGATGGTGTTGAATGTAGTTGTTTGACTGATTAATAAAAATAGAGGGTTCAAGATAATATGATATGATCTTGTGTGATGGCAAACTTTAGTGTTGGATCTATGAGAGTGGTTGTTACATGTATTTTTGTAATTCACACATACACATACACACACAGAATATTTGATGGCATTGAATATGATAGGACATGGTATTGTGTAACAGTGGAATTGGATGTTGGAGATGGTAATGTGGATAGTTCGGTCAGAATGGAATTGGGTGCATCTGAAGAAGGCGTGATTCAGGAACCATATGTGGTATGGAGTTTGACTCTGAAGAAGCTGCCAAGAAATTCTACGATGAATATGCCAAACGTGAAGGTTTTGTAATGCGCATTGATTAGTGCCAACGTTCAGAGGTTGATAAGAGAATCCTTTTGCAGAGGCTTAGGGTTACTATGTTAAATCGAGAGACCGCTTTGGGCCTGCTAGGAAACGAAGGTCTACCACAAGGGAAGGCTGCAAGGCAATGATGTTGGTCAGGGCGAATAAAGCTGGAAAATGGGCTGTAACAAGATTTGAAAAGGAAAATACTCATCCGCTAGTCATCTCTGGTCATCCTTCTCATGATGCCACGGTGAGTTTCATTCATAAGTGAAAAACTGAGTGTATACTACCAAATACCAATTGACTATGTTAATTGGTCTGACTATCACATTGTTCAAACTATATTTTATGTTATGAAAAGTTTCTCTCTTTATAAAAATACAGAATTTGTTTTGGTTTATTGATATGGAGCTTGTTTTGACCTTTTCAATTGTGACGAATCAAACGAGAGCATGGGCCTGTGAAGAAGGCTAAAATCTTGAGTTTTTGTTTCTCATTTTGTTGTTAAGTTGTTAACATAACATTCATCTAATGTGGCTGCATTATCTATGGAGTCAATGATGCAACCAGTGGAGGGAATAACTTGGGATCAAGCGGTTAAGATTTTTTTTTTTTTTTTTTTTTTTTTTGGGGGGGGGGGGGGGGGGGGGGTGGCGGTGTCCTTGACAGTTTGACTCTTGGATTTGCCGTCACTTTTTCCTTTGTACTCATTTTAGGTATTGATTTTACTCTTTTCTTGCTGTAGAGGCTGTGTCCTCCATAATTTTGGCGTTTGTCTTTCGTAAACTGTCAACAACTAAATGATATTGTTGTTTTTGACTTTGTTACATCAATGAGCATGGGTGTCAGATTTGGGTATTTCTAAGCACCAGATTTTCTTCTGATTCCTTTGTCCAAGGAAACTAGGGCATGGCTAAACACTACAAGAAAAGTGGGCTTAAAAGACGAAACTTTTTGCAACGGCACATTTGCCGTCGCAAAAAATGTGACCTTTTGAGACGGCACATCTTGCCGTCACAAAAAATGTGACCTTTTGAGACGGTACAGCTTGCCGTTGCCAAAAAATGTGACTTTTTGAGACGGCATAGCTTGCCGTTGCAAAAAAATGTGACTTTTTGAGACGGCACAACTTGCCGTCGCAAAAAATAGAGTATTTACGACGGCATAAAATGCTGTCGCGAAAAAGGAGAGTATTTGCGACAGTAGAAATTGCTATCGCAAAAAAAATAAAATAGAGTATTTGCGACGGCAGAGATTGCTGTCGCAAAAAAAATAGAGTTTTTGCAACAGTACCACTGCAGTCGCAAAAAAAAAAAAAGAGTTTTTTGCGACCGTAATAGGTACCGTTGCACACAAAAAAAAAAAGAGTAAAATATATATAATATTATATTGTGGCTTTGAGACGGCTTCATATATATATAGTCACAAAATGGTTTAAATAAATGCAACGGTATTTTTCTGTCACAAAAAAAAAAAAAAAAAACAACGTCGTCTTACTCTTTTGAACATTTCACTTTTCACCCATTTTTTCATCTTCCTATCTCTCTATCTCTATCTTTGTCTCTGTCTCTCTTCCTTTCTCTCACTCATCACTCTTCTTTGTCTGTCTGTCTCTCTCTTTCTCCGTCTCTATCTCTCTTCTTTTTCTCTCTCTCACTCATCACTCTTCTCTGTTTGTCTGTCTGTCTCTCTCTCTCTCTCTCGTCCATCTCTCTTCTCTCTATCTCTCTTCTCTATATTTTCTCTTTATCTCTCTTGCTCATCTCTCTTTGTCTCTCTCTTGTTTATCTCTTTTCACTCTTTTTTTCTCTCTCTTTGTCTATATCTTTTCACTCATTTTTTCATCTTCCTCTCTCTTTTCTCTCTCTCTCTCACACTCATGACTCTTCTCTCTCTCTCTGTCTGTCTATTTATCTCTCTTTCTCTCTGTGTCTCTCACTCATCTATCTCTTCTCTCATCTCTTTTCTCTCTCTGTCTCTTTCGCTCATCTCTCTATCTCTCTCATCTCTCATCTCTCTCTATCTCTCTCGCTTATCTCTCATCTCTCTTCTCTCTATATCTCTCTCGCTCATCTCTCTTCTCTCTATCTCTCTCTCTCTCTCTCTTTGTCTCTCTCGTTCGTCTCTCTTCTCTTTCTATCTCTTTTTATGTCTGTCTGTCTCTTTTCTCTTTCTTCTCTCTCTCTTCCTCTACTGTGTTTGCGTTGCTCACTCTCTCTCTCCTGTCTTCTCTATTTACTGAGCTCCCTCTCGATTTATCTATCCACTACAAGAAAATGCACTTTTAGTGACCACTTTGTTTCTCTCTCACTCGCTCATCACTCTGTCTCTGTTTTTTTTTCTCTCTCTCTCTCTCTCACTCATCTCTCTTTCTCTCTCACAACCCTTCTCCTCTACCACCTTCACCACTACTGCAAACGCCATTCCACTACCACCACTACTACCACTGTCGCCACTTCACCTCTATGACTACCATTACTACTACCATTGCCACCACTATTACCACCACTACCACTACTGCCACTACTACTACCATTACCTCTCATTCACCCCTGCCACTCCATCTACTCTACCACTACCACAACTTCACCATAATCTCCTTCGCTATCACCACCACCACCACTACCATCATCTCTTATCTACCACCTTCACCACTACTGTCGCTCCCTCTCCTCTACCACCAAAAATTAGTTCATGATTTTTAATAACAAAAAAAAAAATGGGCCGTAGAAAAATATTTTTCATTGACCACAGAAAATTAACTTTTATTTTAGTGGAAAATATTTTTCATTAAAAAATTACCCCTACTTCTACCAAATAAAAAATAATAATATTTTTTTTTATTAAAATAAAAGTGAAACAAATAAATTTTCAATCTTAGTAACTAAAAAAAAAAAGAATTTTTTTAGAAAAATTCATTAACTACAAAAAAAATATATATTTTAACAAAAATTAAATTTTTTTTTTCTCATTCCGGCCCCCTTTTTTTTCCATTCTCGCTCCGCCCCCCCCCCAAAAAAAAAATCCCCAATCTCAAACCCAAAAATCCCTAATCTCTTCTTCTCCCCCTCTCTCTCTCTCTCTGTCGATCGACGGCGAGTAGCGGCAGACGATGGAGAGCAGCAGACGAGGGCGAGCGACAGCGGATGACTGCGAGCAACAAATGAGGCTGCTGTGTGAATGGAAAGGGTCCAGAGTGCAAGAGCAGCAGCAGCGTCGTCGTCGGAGGAGCAACATCGGAGCAGTAGCAGCGTCAACCTCCTTTTCCGCCACCTCAACATCTCTTATGTCTTTCTTTCTTTACTCTTTACTCTTTACTCTCTCTCTCTCTCTCTCTCTCTCTCTCACACACACACACACACACACACACAACATGTTTATACATACATACATATAGAAAAAATAGAAAAGAACATTAATGCTGATTTGTGCTATCTTTCCTGCAGGAAAAATGAGAATAAACCAGGCATATCAGGAGAGGTAGTACAAGAGCCACATGTTCCGGTGCAGGGTCCCACAGATACTGAGATTATAGGTGATGGTTTTCGCTAGAGAAAATATGGGCAGAAAGTTGTGAAGGGAAATCCATATCCCAGGTTGGTCTTCTATACTTGTTCCTTTTTGTCCATTGTTGATGTTAAATGATGCCTCTTGATATTTCTCTTTAAAACAACATAATTTCATGATCTAAATAACACAAATTGTTTAGGGGTTCTTGGAATAATTAGAGGCTATAAAATAACCTACCTCCCCTCTTGATTAAAATAAAAATGAAACAAATAAATTTTCAACCTTAGTAATTAAAAAAAATGGAAAATAAAAAAAAATCATTAACTACAAAAAAATAAATTTATTTTAACTAAAAAAATTTCATTTTCCCGTTCTTTAATTCCCCCATTTCTTTTCCCCCTTTTGTTTCTCACTATCTGTTTGGTAGTGTAGCAACTGTCATAAATTTTTTACACAGTAATTTCAATCAAATATTAACCCTGAGGTTCTTTAACACAAGCAACCATAATTTACATGCACGAACTCCAAATTTTTATATTCACATGACTCTAATTAAAGCAAAGGAAACTCCATAAAGCTCAACATTTTATTTTGCATTTCCTATTATCCCCTTTTATTTTAATTAATTATTCTCATATAATTATTTCTATTTGTAGAGGGCAGGTTGAACCAAATTTGATATTAGTAGAAAGACATGGGAATGGCACCTCAAAGAGGTAGTTTGTATTTTTCTCTTCCTTTATTGCTCATTCTGTCTTAGAAAAGTCAAATTTATATTTCACATTGAAAGCAAAGATAGATACTTGTGAAATGCTATCCATATGGTACTTTACTGAAGTTTCTAATCATTTCAGCTTCCATGAAATGCTGTCCATACTCCTGTGTTTTTTTAAAAAAAATATTTATTATTATTATTTTTTTGGAGTTGTTTCTTTTGATTTGTGCTGACTGTGAGACAGGTATGTCTTAGACAATGACTTACAAGTAAGAACTTCTCTTAACGAACATGGGTTTGAAAAAATCAAAACCAAAGGGTTACAAGGTTCAAAATTTTCCAATGTGCAACTGTCTTGGCTTCTAGATGCTATCAAAGATTTTATCTCCCAGGTGACAAAAAGATAACTTTATTGTTCTTGTTTTTTCAGTGAAGTGGATTAATTTGTAATTTATGGCACAAGGACAACATATATAGAAGTTTTTAAGCTCGATACTCAAATGTCTATTCAGAGTTATGATCCAACATATAATAAATTTTTTTAAAAAAAAAACTATGCTATCAAAGGGTATATAGGAAGTAGGACCCAAGTCTGGTCAGAGTATTTGATTGTTGAGGTCATTTTGTTTGCTATGTTGTGACTTTTGTGATTGTTTTGTTTATTTTCAGGTGATTCATTTTTCTCAATCCTTTTTCAAATCTGATACAGGGTCAGTTTCAGATGATTACTTGGAATACATGTTGTTACAGTTCCCTACCAATGTTATTGGATGGATCTGTCATACTTTGGTCACTTCAAGTCTCTTAAAGGCAGGTCAATCTAACCCAAGCCATTAATTCCAATTGGGTATGTGAATTTGGAATTAACAAACTCTTAACTGTTGTTAAATTTGCCAACCGGTCCAAATTTTATCTTGTAAAAGATTTTGTTCTCCATAATTTTGTGTAGTTTTGAATATTACTCACTTCTACAGTATTTTTATTTTTATTTTATGAGATTTCATATGTTCATTCAAACATTTAGAAACATTATGTTTGCTTTTTCTATGTATTGACCATTGACAACCCTAAGTTTCAACATCTTTGATTTGCCACTACTAACATTTGTGATAACTTGAAGAGGAAATTATGTGTTGAATTTTTTTTTTGTTGTTTTTCTTTTTGGAATTTGTGTCAAAAGAGCATGTCTTACACACCACTATACCTGGTATGTATTACTATTGTCCCCATGTCATTTAGTAATCTATTTGACGACAATAAGGAAATTTATTAATGTGCTAAATCAGGATGTGTTGATTGCAATTGAATGAAAAATATATTCTTATGGGAAAGGTTTTTAAAACCGCAGATCGTCTTTGCAGTGTCCTTGGATGAGATGTTTGGTGGAAAGATATCTGGTTCCATGGTATTTCCTCTTTTTTTCGCTGTTGTTATCTAAAAAAATGTGATATAGCCTTCTGAAGTTTGTAAGTGGTTTTGTTTCTTCAATTTAAATTTTCGTTTAAACTTGATCTGGACTCATTGATTGATGTTTAAGGCCATTTAAATTTGAAATTATCATTGCGTTCATTAGAGACATTACAAATTGATCCCATCAAACGTGTTGTTGGGGGTTAAAAATCTTCCTTGCTTGTTCCTAGGTCTTTTATTTCATTTTTTTTAATTGTCATCTTATTTAAAGGTTGTATATTAACCTCTATTTGATGAATAAAGGGTTGTAGTTACAACATTAGAAAGAACTACGTTTTTAAGAAGTCCGTTTTGAGTAGTGTATAAAAATTTGATTCTTTCAAAAGAGCATTTGGAGCTTGCTTAACCACAAATTAACATAGTTATGGAACTCCACCAATAAAATACCTATTGTATATAGGTCTAGAGGTTTACATTTTGTTGTGTAACATATAGCTCAGTCTAGGATATATCTACACCTTTATGTGTACAAACATAATATATGCGTATATGCCAATTAATTGAAGGATGATGAACTTCTGTACAGATACTAGAAGGCTGACATTTCTTTGAAGGTGTCATAACTTATTTCCATTGTTTAATTTTCTCAGAAATGCATCTGTTCTCATTGTTGATTGAGATGTTTAATTATTCATGTGGGATTTGATGACTAACAAAAAAAAATGTTGTATTTGATGTTGTTGGGAGTTAGAGCCAGATTTCAGATATAATTTTTATGTTTTTTTGTATTTGATGCTATAGTAGTTAAATTTTTATTTTTGTATTTGATTGAGATGTTTAATTATCCATGTGGGATTTGATGACTAACAAAAAAATGTTGTATTTGATGCTATAGTAGTTAAATTTTTATGTTTTTTTTTGTAATTAACATTAACACATAATTATATTGTCATTAATTATTTTAGTTTTTGTTTTTATTTTTCAGATATTTCCCATGTAGGAGTGTGCTTCTTGTGGAATGCATGCCTGTGGAGAATGTGGCTAACTTTTGTTTTTGTTATCTACGAAAAATGATGAGAAAAATATTTAATTTTGGTTTATGTTATTTTGAATTATAAACAAAATCATGTATTTAAACATTATATATGTATTATGGAACATTATGTAGTGAGATAATTTTTTTGATGTGTAATTATAAATGGAAGAATATTTTATTATGGAGAAATTGTTATTTTTATACATGAATTTTTATATTATTATGCAATTATTATGGAGAAATTTTAATATTTTTAATAATTTTATCGCAGGGTGTTTTTTTTCTTTTTTGTGACAGCACTACACCGTCGCAAAAAACAGAAAATTTTAATATTTTTATTGATTTTGTTACAGATTTTACTTTTTGTGACGGCACTAAACTGTCGCAAAAAATAAAAATTTTATTACTTTTTAAAACTTTTTGCGACGGCAGTACACTGTCGCAAAAAATAGAAATTTTCATATTTTTAATACTTTTTGCGACGGCACCAGACCGTCGCAAAAACAATGTTCTTGCCGTTGCCAAAAAAAAAGACTATTAGCGATGGCATTTTTTGTTGTCTCAAATAACATTTTTAGCGACAATAAAATAGTGCCGTCGCAAAAAGTCAAGAAATTTCAAACATTATTAGCGACTGCAAAGTGCCGTCGCAAAAGGCAAAAATGCCGTCGCAAAACATTAGCGACGGCACTGTGCCGTCACAAAAACTCTTTTGCAACGCCCCCAGTTGCGACCCCCTCTTGCCGTCACAAAAAGTCATTTGCCGTCGCAAAAATTTTTTGTGACTGCATTAGGAGTATTAGCGACGGCATTTTGCCGTCGCAAAAAGCTGAAATTTTAGTAGTGAAATATTCATATTGCTTAATTAACTTCATTTATATTCTAGGGCAAAATGGCATTTACAAAATCCTGTAAAGCATTTTATGCATAATATGAGAATGAGAGTTTTATACTGTCATATTGTGAACTCATTTACTAGAAATGCTTGTTGGGTAAATGATCAACTAAACATGACGGACACGTATTGCATACCCTTGCCACATATTGGGTTCACACACATTTAGAAGAGTCCACGTAACATATATTTTATATTCTTACTTGAGTGACATATATCACGTTTGTTAATTTAATAATGCCAACTTTTTTTGAACCAAATACGATGAAAAACCTGATCTGAAAGGAGAATTGTAAGGATCAATCTATGAATCAACCCATTATAAAACTAAACTGACTAGCTCACCATGGAGCCCAATCCATATTGAAGTTCTGGACCTGAGACTGAGATTACCCAACTTAAATATGTAAACTTAGGCTTTGATTTTTAGAATTATGTGTTTATGCCACAGATACCACATCTTCTGGTTGGTTGGTCTGTTTTAGCCAAAGCTGAATTGTAGAACCATCCTCTTCCCCAATGCTTACAATTTCAACCCAAATGAACCTTATACATGATTAGAAAGGTAACAAAATAAAACAAACAAAAACAAAAATTAATTGAGAAAAAAAAAAAAAACCTGACCCTCATTGACAAAATTTGGAATGATGTATTATTATTATAGAACCTCTAAAAATTGAGGTGATCTAGTTGTGATAGAGGTTTCTTTTCTTCAAGGTTCTTCATGTTCTCGTGGAAGTATGGCATGCCTGGTTCTAAAACATCGGTCAAATGAACTCTCTCCTTCTTTTTTTCCCCCAGAAGGGGCACACAAGCCCACATCAGAAACCCCAACTCACCCATAGGTGGGAGCCCCACAAGTCCCAAACCCTAGATACCTCTCACAGGGCTTGAACCCCAAATCGAGTGCTGGGGTGATGCCATTCAACCCACAGGCCATTGGTTTCTCTACCCTTATACTAAAAAAAGTTAGATCTTATGTCAATAACCAGCTTTCAGCCAACCTATTTGTTCTGTAGCTACCCACCTGTATAGGTTTCAGGTAAAGTCGCTTTAGCTTTATTTGGAGTATGACACAGGTTCTTTAAGCATCCCAACGTCTTTTATTAAAACAATGGCTTAAGGAATTTTTTATATATGCTCCCTTCTTACCCTGAAAGTGCAGGACCACTACTTCTTTGAGTGGAAAGTAATGGTTTTATTTATTGCAATTTGCAAACAACTTTTCATGAAAAATCAGTTCAGTGGCCTCTTCGGTATTTTTCATCGTATCTAGGGGTGTTCGCGGATCGGTTTTGTGCGGTTTGCGGTTTGGTTTTAACTCGCCCGCATCTATGCGGTTTGGGAAAAAGTCAACCTGCAACCGCCTCAGTGCGGTTTGCGGTTTGTACGGATAGGGTTTGCAGATGTGGAGGCGGTTTGCGGTTTATACTTTTTTCTTTAAAAATTAATTTTTGAGTTTTTTTTTTCCCATCGAATTTAGGCATTAGATTCATTTTATATATTTTTAATCATTTGACAACAATTTTCTTATGAGTTTACAAATAAAAATTGAATATCAATACATTAAATGAAAGTACCCAAAACAAAGAGATCCTACATTGGCATTTTTGCCATAAAAAAATGTATATCAATGCATTAAAAAATGTAAATCAATGCATTAAAGGTTGTACTCAATTAGAATTGCCAATTCAGTAATCAATAATCAAACTAAAAGTTCCATTGACCACCAGAAAAAAAAAATTTACTAGGAAAAAGTGGACGAGTCATCAATGAAAATCATATAAGAAACCAAGTTTAAGACTTGATAATTTTATAGCATTAAGAAAGTTGAGAAATACTTAAAAATACGGATCCTAGTGTCATAGTGAACATAATGGTGCTTCTGTTAAAGTTAGAAAGTTGGTATATAAAAAATAATAATAATTAAAGTGTGGGTGGTTTTTGTGGATTGCGGGTTTAACCCGCAACCCGCAAATGTGTCATATTCAAATCGCATTCGCCCACATTATGTTTGCGAAACTGTCCATTTACATGCAGGTTGGGCGGTTTGAGCGGTTCGGATAAACTGTTGCTCACCCCTCGTATCTGCTAGAGGTCCTAAACCCTTGTCCGATGGAAAACACACATACACACACACACACAAAAAAAAAAAAATTGATCGTTCTGCCAAAGCAGGTGTTTTCTGCATCTGAAAATGAATTTTAGATATCCTAAAGGCAACAGATTGGTTAATCTTTGCAATGATCTACTGTGCAATGTTTCTTTTCATTAAATTCATTCATATCTAGAAGGGTTTCATATGTGTGATAAATCATCTCGATAGTGATTGCCAAATACCATGTGAAACCTATTTGTTCTGGAATTTGCTTCCATACACCCTCGACTTCCACACATATACATATATATACATATACAACAACAGTTCAGGTATTCTGAAGTGATTTTTGCCTTTTCTTGTTTTTAAGTAACCTAGCTAGTTCTGTATTTTGAAAAAATGGGAACAGGAGCTGTGTTAGTATATTCTGCATTAGCTTGCCTTAAGATATTAGTTTGTTTGGTGCCCAAGCTTTATCCAATGCACAATTGATCTTCACATACCACAGAAAAGAAAGGAATAAAGGTTTGTATTTGGGATCCATGTGTTTAAGCATGCAAATCTCTCTCTCTCTCTCTCTCTCTCTCTCTCTCACACACACACACACACACACACACACACATATTACCTCTAGTTGGTCCTCTGTTTCAATGGCATCTCTGTTAATTTATGCATTTGGCTATGAAGCATATTTTGGTTAATGAAGTTTGAGTGGGAGACTTTTTTGTGTTTTTTGTGTTTTTTTTGTTTTTTTTTTTTGAGGAAGTTGAAGTGGGAGACTTGAGTTGGTGGAAGAATGGATAGGTTTGAGATAGGTACAGGTATCGGAGATATATTGTATTAGGGCCTCTGTGCTGCTAGAATCATTCTTAGGATGGATTTGAGATGACTTTTTTTTTTTGTGGATAAGATTTGAGATAACTTCCACCACCGTAGTATTTCAAATCACCCAATTTAAGCCTCCTGTTACAGCTTGTTGAAATCTAAATGTAAGCTAATAACTTAAATATGATAAACTCAACTCCATTGATTTCAAAACCCTTATCGTGTTAGATGTGACCTTGTGTTTGGGTCATCCCTCACTGCAGGAAATTCAGCTTTTAGCGTGTTTTAAAAATGCCGCTATAAGTGCCAAAAACGCCACTAATTCTTTTTGTGATGCTTAGCACCAAACGCCAAAGACGCGGCCGTCGCTATAACTTTATGGCGTTTTTAAAACGTCGTTATATTAGTACAAAACGCCGCCAAATGTCTTACTTGACAGTATCATGACATCACTATGATATTTAGCGATATTTTTAAAACGCTATAATATCTTTTTTAAAAAATCAAACTGTTAGTATTTAGGGTTTAAGTGCGTTTTGAAAAACGCCGTGACATCCTTTTTTTTTTTTTTTGAAATTGTGCTAATTTTATGTGATTAAATTTAAAAAATACATATAATATATAAAACTGAATAGCACTAATATGAAATAATAACTCCCATTCAAATAGCAAATGCAACATTAATTCACTTTCCCATTCAATTGGGTTGTTTGGGGTGTCTTAAATAAGTGTACTTTTTGTCTTTTTGGACTAAAAAATTGAGGAAAAAAATATGAACTTTTGACTTTTTATGAAAAAATGTGTATTAAAAAATTATATAAATTAATGTGTAGGGGAAAATTAAGATTGGGAGTTGTGCAGCCGTAATTTTTGACTTTTAGTGAATAGTGATAACTTTTTAACTTTTTGAATAACTTTTTGACTTTTTAACTTTTTTTCAACTTGCCAAACTTGGCCTTGATATCCAATCACCATTACCCACAAAATAACATATCCACAAATGATGTTTTAACATTACCCACAAAATAACATATCTAAAAATTGAATTCACAATTCTCAACCAAAAAATTACTACTTTGTATATAAAACCACAAGATAACATTACCCTCTTCTCTCTCTCTCTCTCTCTCACCACTCACTCCCCCATTTAACACAAAAAATAAGAAGAAAGTGAACCAAAACACCCAACTCCCCAATCAGATCAGAGGGAAAAAAGAAAAAAGAAGAGAAATAAGAATCCGAAGGAAAGCCCCCATCCATCCTTCACTATTATTCTGAATCGCTCTCCATGCTGTTTCCCATGGCCTTCAATCCTCTTGGTCTCTGCCAATCATAAAACATAATAATAAACCAAGAAGAAGATCCAACCAGAATAACCATGCACTCAGCTTTAGTTTATAAGTTCAATTATTGGCTTCTAACTATAAGTTCACCCATGCATGAAATTATTTTCTAGAGTCCATTAAGCATGTCAGCTATTACCAAGAATTAGATAAAACATTTCCTCTGCATTTTTTTGAGAAAGTGAAACTTACTTGTATAGATAGGCAGCAATCCCAAGAATTATGCACAACAGTATAATATCAATACAGAAATTTCGACTTAACCTCAACTGAAACAAATCAAAACTTTCTGTCAAATCCAGCAAAGAGATCTACGACATAGTGCCTGTTTGGCAGAGCTTAATTACAGCTTATTTCAACTTTCAGCTTAATTTAAGCTATTTTGATGTGTTTGGTTTAGCTTATAACTTATAGTTTATAGCTTTTTGGAAGTCAGAAATCAGCTTATTCTTTGAGTGGGGCAGGAGATGCTTTAAGAATAAGCTGGAAATCAGCTTAAGCTGAAAGTTATAAGCTATAAGCTGTTGAGGCATAAGCTATAAGCACTTTCCCACAGCTCTACCAAACAGGGCCATAGCATAGCTGAATCTCTCTCTCTCTCTGCAGCACACAAAGTGATGCAAATCTACAGAAAATACAGTGGCAGCCCAATCACTGGGTTAACAGTATCCTTAAGTCTCACATTGGTGTTCTTAAGGTCAGATGCCACATTGTCGACCTGTAGAATGTGAAGAAATACACCATTAATAATTTAAAAATACTTGTAGCTTCAAATATTACCAGGACAGGATGTGTTCTCGGACCTTAGTGTCAATCTCGTCCATTAAAGGAACTCGCCTATCCATTTCCTGTATGAATTGCAAAGTCATAAATTGATGTGCACAAAATGGGACAAAGCAACAGATACAAATGCACAAGGCAATAGCAGATTTGATTACTTACCATACCATGGGAGAAACAAACAAATGCAGATTTTATAGCAGTCCCAGGTACTTTTATTTTGCATTAGTTCAATTAATAAAAATTTCAAAGTGGTATAATATAGTCTGTTATGCGATCTTTTTAAGTTTCACATAAACGATCATATCTTACATGAGAAAATGGATGCATGTAAATGAGCTGCCCCAATCATCCAACCATTACCTGAGAAAATCAACGAACAACTGACAATGAAACAGTAAAAACATCTCTTGATCCTGTTGCACAACATAAAAATAACCATTAGGAAGAAAACCGCAGCAGAGATGGCCAAGTAAAATCACACTACTTACATTTTGGGAATTCGGTTGCATGTAGGCAGGCCCTGCTTGGATAGAATGATGATGCTGGCCATCATATCTAACTGGCTGAGTCCTGTTTCTGATATGTCCAATAATCTGTACACAGAAAAAGAAATATCCAGGTGAAATTGCCCCCTTGTTTAGACTTAGGTATAGTATCAAAAAAAAAAAAAAAAAAAAATACTAACAAAACATTAAACAAATGAAATTGCCACTAGTGTTTCTTGCTCAATTCTAAACACTGTTGCAACTAGAAGAGGGAGAAAATTTTCAGGAGTAACTATCAGTGCTTATGTTATTGGAAAGAAAAAGCCACCTTATTAGATATTGCTTTTGGTCGGAAAGAGATTTTTGTTTTTAAAAAAGGACAAAAATTACATATTCTCTGCATGAACAAAGTAAAGCTAAAGTACCATATGCAGATACTGAGAATTTAATTTATGCAGATACTGAGAATTTAAAAAAGGACAAACACAGTCTAAAAACTTCTCTTGATTAGGACTTCATTTGAATGTTCTCATTGTTCCCACATAACAGAAGGCAGCTCACCTGGCCAATTAAAGAAATATGGAACCTAGTTTGTGTTTCTCTTGTAAACTTTCTTATATGCAAATAATGCTGTCAACACTCCCTATATCAAGGCCATACAAGTTATGATCTCATCATATGTCAGCTATTTTTTTATAGGCAAAGTTATGATGTCATCATAATGTCATCTCAGCCATTTTTTTCATATGCAAATTCAATAATCTCATCCGAGGGTGAGGGTGAGGGTGGAGAAGAAAGGCACACAATCAATAACAGCAAAAAAAATATAGAATAGCAAAGGATAATGAACAAAAATGGATGGGAACATTGTTCAGTAGGGGGCCACAACTAAATATTTGGAGCATTGTCTAGTTGAGAAAAAATATAGAATATGACAATCTGATGCATATTACAATATACTATATTCTAAAAGAAAATATAACATTACGTTTAATGGTAATTAGGCTAAGAATATAATAGCAAACTCTAATTATCATATCATGAAAGCTAACAGAGCAATCGGAAAAATAGTTACTCTGTCATCATGAAGGAACCAACCATTCTCCGATCAAATCTCACAAGCTTCCACAATTGACATCAAACCACATAAAACTCCTTTAACTACTGCTCTGTGCTTACATTACTTTGAACATAAAGTAAGAGGTTGAATTGATCCAAGCAACAGCTTTGAAGTATAGTATGATTGCATATGCGCGCTCATGTAAAGATCTAGAAATGATATAAGTTGCAGAGACTCAATTTTGCTAGTTTGCCAAACACCATCCTTGATTGTTGCGTCATTCAGCCTCCTAAACTATAAATTGTTTGAAATAAACTGACATAAGCATGACAACTGACATAAGCATGACAACTGACAGCACTGTAGATTGCGTAGATACAGCCAATGATCAACAGATTAAGAAATCCCAAGGGCCCACTTTGGGAGAAGGGCTTCCATGATAAACGTAAGGCATGTAAGCTTAACCTCTAGTGCTTGCTAAATCCCTCATTCTCTCATGTATGATGAAATTTTTGTCTGTGGTTTTGGCATCAATTGCTCATTTTAAAATGTAGTGGGTTAGAGTAGTGATAAATTAGAGGGACGTAACATTGTCAACCGCAAAATGAACCACTTCCAACATGAGGTAAAAAATACATAGATGACCAAATGTCAAGTATATCAATTTAAACCTTCAGTGAATCAAAACAATATTAGTAATCAATACTGATCATAAATGAAACAGTTTTAGAACCTATAGAAATGTTCAGAGTCCTGTCCTACTCATACTGCCCAAGTCACAATAGTGCAATCATACCGCTGTGCCAAGTCCTGTCCTACTCTTAAATATGTTCAAAACAACCCAATTTTAATTCTTTGGTTGAGAAAGTTGTCTAGATTTTTTTTCCTTACACTACAGGAAATACAGGTGACTTGTATACTTAAAAATGGAAGGAGCAAGCTGCTTCTAGAGCAAAAGTGCCTCATAAAATTGAGGCCTTAAGAACATTACCAGCAGCATTCATGAGAGGTTCCTCGCCACTAAATTTGGCATGCTAATTGCATAATTATAGATGAAGTTTAAGGTATTTTCTGCCCTAATATCTGCACTTGACAAGATAACCAAATTACAGTAAGCATAAAATATGAAGCTCAAGAGAAAATGAGCACTCGATCTTTGCATTCTAAATTACCATAATCTATAGTGGAAATAAAAAAAGGCTGGACTTAAAATGATTGCAGAAAATCTGCATGCAGTATATGGCAAAGTGATTTATAATGTCGATCTAACTTAAGATAGGATATTGATCAGATTTATCAAAAAAGATAGGACATTAATCAGGGTTAAGAGAGCATTGAACATTTCAAATTAAGATAGTTTTTTAGTTACTTGGGCATAAATATTTAAGTTATAAATTACTGACCACATTTTTAATATTTTGTAAATAGAATGTCCAGAAAAACTTGTTCTGTTTATTCTGAAGTTGCATCAACTAATGCCAAGTTCCACCAGCACTTAATTCAAACAACACCAGTACGCTTTACTATATATATAAATCATAAAAATGAAAGAATCATGGACATACCACAGCTTTTTAATTCCAAAATAAATTTCTTCACAAAAGACTGCAATAAAAGCCTCCCCAAGGATCTGAAAATATTTGGTAGACGACCTAGAGAAATAATCGTTATGTCAATGAGCTGTAGTAATAGCGAAAGCTCCTTCTTCCGGTCATTTTCACACAGGGCTAGCAAATAACTTTCTGCAACATCAGTCAAATCAATAAGTTTCCCATGTACACCAAATAGGAAAAAATAAATAATAACTAAGAAAAAACAAATAAATAGATTTAAGACCTTAAGATGCACAGAATTATAGCTCAAAGCTTCGATTAATTTACCATTTTGAAATTACTTCTGAGCAATATGTGCAGAAGCAATAGCATATATTTGTGTTCCAACTGCATGCAGTTGTAAATGTTCAAGAATAAAACTAAAAACATATTGACCAGAAACAAATAATGGTAAAAACACATAGGCCTTGTTTGGTTTAACTCTCAAAATATAATTTTTGAAAAAAATTTCCAAAATTTTGTTTGGTTAGAAATTTTTTGAAAAAAATTTCAAAATCACTTTCTCTCTCCTACACATCAATCAATCATTTTTTCTCTATCCTCTCTCATTTTCACTCACTTTTTCTCTTACACACATCTACTCAACTACAACAAAATATCAAATCATTCCAAACTTTCATACTCCAAAACTATTTCCAAAATATATAACCAAACAAACCAAAAAAATTTCTAAACTCTTTTCCTAAGATTTTTTTTGAAAATTTATCTCCCAAAACCAAATCAAACCAAACACACCCATAATTCCTTGATTCCATAAACTGATTTAAGTTATGTGCACCACATAATGGTTTCAACTTTCCACTTTTCCCCTACAAATCCACTTTATGGCAACAAAACAGTGATATAGATTGGCAGCATGAGGCACAAAACAGTGAAAACTAATTTTATCCTCTGAAATTGATGGCTAGAACAAGATTACTTAGAAAAAGTAGCTAGATCCTTTCTATACATACACACACACACACACAACACAAATAAGCAATAGATCAGACAACAAATTAACTAAATGGAATGAAGAAAAGACTAAAGCTCATCCTTACAGAGAACTCACCCAAAAACAGTCAAAAAAATAAAATAAAAAATCATAACAAGTTCAAATCCTGATTAAACTTGTAGTTTCTTGCTTACAATTTCAATAACCAAATCGAGAGAGACGGGAAGGAAGAGCTTGAGAGAGAAAGAGAGAAATCAATACCTAGCTGGTGCAGATGGTGGTAGCGGTACAGATGGTGGTCGCGGTGGAACTTCGAAATCGAGAGAGAGAACTTCAAAATCGAAATCGCTCTGAGACGAAATCTCTGAGACCGATCTGAATCTCTGAATCTCAAAGATGAATCTCTAAGAAATCAAGCACACCTTCTCTCTTCGCAGTCTCCCAGTCCCTGCCCCCCCTCTCCTAAAACTATGATTACCGATCAGATTTAGAGAGAGAGAGAGAGAGAGAGAGAGAGAGATCTTCAAAATCGAAATTGCTCTGAGATGAAATCGAAATCACTCTGAATCTCAAGATGAACCTGTATGAATCTGAATCTCAAAGAAAATAGGTCTGAATCGAAATCGCTCTCAAGGGTCTAGAAGCAATTGGGGGTGAGCAAGAGAGAGTCGAGATTTGAAGACGTGAGGATTCAAAATAAGGGTTTACAAAAGGCTTTAACAATCATTCACAGCTTCAAAATGGGCTCTGAGAATGAGGGTTGAGAGAGAGAGAGAGAGAGAGAGATATGTGTGCGTATAACATCTCAGATTCAAAATAAGGGTTTCAACAAAGGAGGAGTGACACTACAAAGAAATAACACTTTGCTGACAAAAAATGTGAGGAGGCGCGTGAGACTAACGGATTTGGTGGCATTTTTAAACGCCTCCTATTATATGTCGTTTTGTTTAGAAGAAATGTGCCGTCCATAAAATGCCGTTAAATATTAATAAAAGTGACGTTTAAAAAAACGCCACCATATCCCTTTTTCCTGTAGTGCCTTCTGGGAGCTTATGCAACATTTTTAATAGAATCCTTGATCAGTCTGCTTCCTCTTTTCATGGAATCTATCTTCGCTTGTAGTGCTAATATTTGCCCAGGTTTTCATATGATAGACTATCCACTCTTCAACTTATTGATCTCATCTGGCTAGACCTCTAGATGATGATGTCCCATCATTCAATTTCTTTTATTTACAGTATATATATATATTTGGGAGCAAAAACTACACTAGTGCAAAACACATGCATATGCACATGATGCCTTGTCTGCAAACCAAATAGGGGTGATGGTGTGTGATTTTATGTCTCTTTTGATGAGAGAATTCACTAGAAATTTACTACTTACTACCACAAAGACATCCCTTGAACATGAATAAGAGTGGTGGTTGAATGTTCTTTTCCAGGCTTTGAACTCAAGAGAGCTTAGAGAGGTAAATTTTCACATTTTCACCAATTTCCATCACACATTTTTCACAATATCACTTTCATCAAATATCTGGGGCAGTCTTGGCAAGTCACTATGATGCACGGGTGGCCTAGAGACATTGCATGTTCACGAGGAACATGCAAATCAACACAACATTATTCCCAATTCTGTTACACGAAGAAGATGCAAATCCATGCATTTCTATGCTCTGTGTTTCTCCTTTTAGCAGCGAGTGTAGAAGGTTGTTTGAATTGTTGAATAGATCAGGTTGAGGAAATATACAAGAATTTGATGTTTAAAAGCAAGCAAGCGCTAACAATGAAGATTTGCATGGAATGAAATCAACCTTGGCACTAATCAAAGGCTGGACCTCCATTGTGCTTGGTGACTCATCAAGGGTGGTGGCTTTTTGTTCTTACCATGATGCTTGAGGATGCATCTTAATCAAGAACTTTTCATGCCAAGGTTGACACTGCAGTGGCGGCAGTTGGAAGGTGAAGCCAGGCCACCAGTAAATATTGAGGAGGGTGAGTTATGAGTGGCTGTTCACAGTAATGTACATTGACATCTTGTTGGGGCATTTCTGCAGGAAGAATTCGGGTGATTAAACACAGTTGCATGCCCATATCTGCAAACTTTCATTTCTCAGCTCCTGATGGTGCGTTAGAAGTGATGGTGACTCTGTGTGTGTGTGAAATTCATTCATCTGATGATGGCCTTACTCAAGATTCCTACACATACACTTTGACATACTAACACAATTTTAACATCTCTATTGGAGATATGCTTTTAAAACACTCATCTCGTAGCTTCTCAATAATTAGTTTTTTCAATTTATTTAAATTATTTTTACATCATATGTTATAGATAAAAATTGTACCAAACATTTTGGTGCAGATTCTCTAGAGAGGGAGGGGGGTGGTTTAAGCCAATGGCAATTGACATTGATTGTGAGGTGGAATTTAAGGTCCCCTGAACTAACAAAAGAGGTGTTATATCCCCTACAAAAAAAAAATTGGTGAAGATTCTCCATCTCCAAATTTGAATTTATACATAAAATATATAATCCTAATTTGACACAAATTATTGAATTCTGCTTGGATTGTTAGAGTCCAGTCATTTGGATGTGAGAGTGGAAGTCTGTAAGTGAAAAGGCCATAATATTTGAATAAAGGGATGTCAAAATAAATAAATAAAGTGAGGAATTTTGTATTGAAAGTAGACTTCAAAAAAACCAAAATTGTATAAATCACTTGGAAATTCATATTGTTTTCTTCTTTTATTTTCCCCCTAATCTGCACATGAAAATTAAAGTTAAATAGGATCAATTTCTTTCCACTTTTTTTTTTTCATTTTAAAAATAATAACAATGAAACATGCAATATTTCAAGCTCATTTAAAAATGGGAAATGCCAATGATCATCTTCAATGTACGTGTAAAAAATATATAGAAACATATGGAAAATGCATCAATGAGATGTTTATGTTGGGATTGATTTTTTTTTTTTTGAATTTTTTTTCATCTTCACTTAACGTTTTTTAAAAAATAATTTAAAAACCTTACATTTTTTTTTTTTTGGGGTGCAAAAAACCTTACATTTTGGGTTCTACTCTAGATGGACCGAAAAAAAAAAAAAAGAAGTCCCAAAAAAAAAAAAAACAGTTGACTTTTTTTGATTTTTTTTTTTAACCTTGTAGATATCTCAAAAATAAAAAGGAAAAATTACAAACAAAAAAAAAAATCTCTAAGTTTGACCCTTATAACAAAATAAATTAAAATTTTTAATTTTATCAATTTAAACATTATACTTTTGATTTGTTTTTAATTTAAACCATTTGACTATTTTTGTTAAGGAAAATCGATTAAAAAAGAGTATTTTAGTCACTAAACTTAATAAAATTTTCATATAATTTAAAAAAAAAAATCACTAAAGACAAAAAAAAAAAAATTCAAAAATTAAAATTTTTTTTTAACTGTATGCCAAACTAACCCTAAGATTATAACTGTTATCAATTAGCATGACAGTTTAAAAATTGAATTTGGTAACACAGTAATTTGATTCCAAATAGGGAAAATTATTCAATAATCCCGCAATATCACGTGGTCATATTTTAAGCCAATCATCAATTACTTAATTCCACGTTATTTCCCCATCCCCAACATAAATCGTGGGTCTCTACCCCTCTCTACCAATCAAAACCTTATAGAGCACCACGTATCGATACTCTGAGGAATACTGAATAATCACCCCCCAAATAGATATATATTATATTTACTAATAAATCCTATCTCACAAGCAAGTACTCCAATGAGTCCCAAGTTTTTTCTATTGATCTGTTAAATCCTATTAGTGGAGAGTTTCTTTTCGTGTAGTCCGATTTTTAATTTTGGTAGTGTTTGGGTGGACAGTTATACTCTTTTTATTAATGTGACCGGTATGATGTGACCGGTATGATGTGACACTCCAATATAGTAGGTATTAATATGACACTCCAAAAAAATTAAAATACTTTTTAGTATATTTTTCCTAAACTTGACAACGTGACGGGTATGATGTGACGCTCTAAAAAATAAATGAAAACTTCTTTGTATACTTTTCCTAAATATGACAATGTAGCGGGTATGATATATCACTTCAAAAAAAAAAAAAAAATTTCCTTAGCGTACTTTTCTCAAACATGACAACGTGACGAGTATGATGTGACACTCTAAAAAAAATAATAACTCCATATGACAACGTGGCGAATATGATGTGACACTCCAAAACTTTTATCTAAAAAAAAATAAAAACTCATTTATGTATTTTTCCCAAATGTGACAACGTGGCGGGTATGATGTGACACTCTAAAGAAATAAAAAGTCCTTAGCGTACTTTTCTCAAATGTGACAACGTGACGAGGTATGATGCGACACTCCAAAAAAAATAAAAATTCCTTAGTGTACTTTTCTCAAACTTGATAATGTATGATGCGACACTCTAAAAAAAATTAAAAACTCCTTAGTGTATTTTTTTCCAAACGTGACATCTAACACTTCAACGTGGCTGATATAATGTGACACTCAAAAAAATTAAAAAACTCTTTAGTGTACTTTTTTCAAATGTGACACTCTAACGTGATGGGTATGATGTGATATTAAAAAAAATTTTAGTATACTTTTTCCAAACATGACACTCCAATATGGCGAACAAATGAGTCATTACACATTCAAAATGACTAAATAGATCATAAAAAAAATATAAAACTATATAAATTACAAGCCTAAAATATGAGATTTATTAATAAATCTCCCTTAATCTTTCTCCCCACCCTGACTCCCACTCCCACCTTATTTATTTATTTATTTATTATACTGTGAGTTCAAAACTTAAATAAATCTCAATCATAAATTTTAAATTTTTTTTGTAATTTTATATGTTTTAATTTTTTGAAGGAGAATGCTAACAAGTACCTCCACCTCTATACCACTTGTTAATATTGAGAATGTGTGAAAAAATATATTAAAGAAGTGTTAAAAAAAATATTGAGAATGTAAGAAAAAGTATATTAAAAAAATTATAAAATATTTTAAAATTTAATAATAAATATCTCTGGATTGATATAGCACTTGTTCTTATCTTGTATTCTTGAGGCACTCATTAATCATATATATATATATATATTTTTTTTTTGAGTGTTATTTTTATCTTTTATTCTAGAGGCACCCCTTAATCATACATTTTTTAAGTATTATCCTTATCTTGTATCCTATGCACTTTTTAGGTGATCCAGTGTTACTGTCGTGCGTGAAGCATATAATAGTGACTATTATGTAGTCGTAAAACTCATTTTGGGTCTTATTTTAATGATTTAAAACATTAAAAATTTTAAAAATATAGATAACAATATACTTGTAAAAAATCAAGTTGATCAAATATTAATAACCTCCTCATTAAATAATATTTGTATTTAGTTTGATACATATATGTTCATTTTTTTTTATTTTATATATAAAGATGTTATTTGATGAACAAATTATTAATATATGATTAACTTGATATTTTACAAATATATTGCTCTCAATATTTTTTAAAATTTGAACATTTTGAATCATTTGCACAACTATCACTATTGTGCTTCACGCACAGTAGTGATACTGAACCCCTTTTTAGCCATACTTTCTATTTTTGTTTTTTCAGTATGTCTCTGGAACTTTATCCCTCCCAGACAACATATTTACCATCAACCATTAGTAACCTTTTTCATTTAATAGCTGTCCGGGTCCATCTAAGGCCTTAATTAATTAGGTTCATTAATTTCTTTCCTACATGAAGACAAGAAACGAGTTGGTAAGGAAATACGGTAGTGTTAGACGCAACCATTGATGTATTAATTAATGTATTAATATATATTGAAAGTGTTTGAAAAGTAATTTTTTTAGTTTTTTGGTTAAATTAGTATTAAGATACAAAATAGGTTAAAATAATTAATAAGACAAAATATCACATCAAACCTATAATTATTTCATTTTTTCTTTCACAAATATCACATCCAATTACAAAAAAAAATCTAATTATCTTCCCAAACACAAAAATTTTAGTCTCCTAAAATAGCCAAAAACTAAAATAGCCTACTAAAATAACAACTTTCCAAACACCCATATTATAATACGGTGGTGTTAAATGTACTAACTAGTGTATCAACTCTAGTTATGATATTATTATTGATCCCACTTATTAATCACATTACAAATACCAAAAACCTCTTTAACTATGTCACATCATCAATTGGTACACTAGTTGGTACACTAATTGGTGCATATAACATTATTTATTATAATATTGTCATTTTAAAATTATGATTTCATCCATTATACAAATTACAAAGATCTAATTTCTAAAATTTTATCACATAATCTATTAATACATTAATTGATATATCAATTGATGCATATAGCATTATTTAAGAAAATATATTTGTAACTAATGCATCATTTATTTGGACGGAGTGATGGTTGTGAAGGAGATAGTGACGATAGTAGTGTAGTGACATTGATAAAATTTTAATTTAATAAAAAATATTTTTTGTCAAATGAATTCGTTCTATTAATCATGAAAAGTATTTTCTACTTAATTTTTATTTTTATTGTATCAAATGTGAAAAAATATAAAAAAATATTTTTTGCCCAACAAACAAAACATAAAATTTTCATTTTATTTTCTTTTTATAATTAGTCTTCACCATCACTAAACAAAGAATAATTATTTCTTTTGCCTATTATTTTTCTTCTTTTGGTAAAAATATGGCTTTTGACTTTTTACTAAGTTTTTTTGACTTTTTTAGAAAGTGATTTGAGAAGTTGGTAAAAAGTTGGCTTTTGACTTTTTGGGTTATTTATGGCATGAAATCAAAATAAAATGACCAAAATACCCTTGCCAAACTTTGGAATTTTAGGTAATTTGTTAACATGGAAGGTATTTAGGTAATTTCACAAGGCAGCGTTTTTGTCACATCCAAAATGCAACAAATTGCGTTTTCGACTGCCCAGCTTTTTCTTTAAATCAACAAAATGCTTGCGTTTTTGGCTTCTTCCCAAAACGGCACTTTGTTTAAGGAGTATTGTTGGAACAATTAAATTTTTGTATGAATTTTATGTAACATTTAATTGGCCATCATTGAATTAGTGTAAAGATCCTATCTATCATGCATTTGTAACCAATACACAAATGATATATTATGTCAGATTATAAATAAATTTAAAATAATGTTTCGTAGCTCGAAACATGTTTGCCTGAGTGGCTCGGCTATTCAAAACGACGTCGTTTTGGACTTTTTTTTTTTCCCCCTCTGTTTTTTCTCTGAAACAGGCAAAAGAAGGAGACAGAAGAAGAAGGAGAGAAGGAGGAGGAAGAGAGAAGAAGAGAAGGAGAAGACAGAGGAGGGTCGCGATGGGTTTGCGACGGTGATGGTGGCACCGGTGGGTGGAGGGGTGGAGTCAGCTCGTAGAGATTTGGAAAACTCTTGGTCAAACATTCCCAACCTTGAACTCTCCATCTTCATTGATTTGTTTATTTCTTGATTTATTTGTTTGAATCAAGGGTTCAATTTGCATTATAAACTCAACAGATCTGCACAATCTCAAAACTAGATCACTTGGTTTTTTCTTCCCATTAATTGGGTTTTATTTTTGGGATTTTTTTTCGCAATAATTTTTTAATTTTTATGAATTTTTGAATAAAAGATCAGTGCTTTGAGTTTAGGTTTTGATGATTGTAAATTCTTAATAAACATAGATACTTTGGTGGTTGTGTTGATGTGGTTCGTTTGCCGCAATGGGTTTCGATCTGCTGATGGAATGATGGACGATGATGCAAGAAGATGAACAAAGGGAGAGAAAGAAAGATGAACAGAGGAGAGATGACCAGAAGAAGAAGAAGAGAAGAAACAGAGAAACGAGGGAAGGGGAGAGAAAGAGGTTGAAAAGTTAAAAGTCATGCCACTCGAACCACGCAAAAGTCGAGCTACGTAGCAAATTAATAAATTTAACTATTTATTTTTTTAACTTATTGGGTAGAATATTTATATAAAAAATAATATGATTGAATATCTGTAACTATATGTTTGAATTATATTTGTCTTAAAAAAATAGACAATAAATATAACTTCAAAAATAATAATCTATTTTTTGTTATACAAATTTAATTTAAACATATAGTTATTAATGTCTGATCATCTTAATTTTTTGCATAAAATATGTACAGTCATGTGGTGGGCTCTACAAGGTCTTTGAGTTTTTTCATATTGAGATGTGAAAATGAAATAAACTTAACCCTTTAAAGGTAAGATTGTCACTTGCTATTGTTTGGTTGCACTGAGCCCACAGGATTTACTTTGATTATTTGAGTCATTGGTATTGTAGAGCTTAGAAGAGATATTCGCAAAATAAATAAATAAATAATAATCAGATTGATTGGATAATTCAAATAACATTTGTTAAATAAATAAATATATAAGTGAATGATAAGAATAATTTTAAAAATATGTTGTACATTATTTTGAAGACAAATATGATTTGATACGTGTCTAATGTTGTCGAATTTATTTGGGACAATTACAAAAAAAAAAAAAAAAAAAAAAAAAAAAAAAAAAAAAACCTCATAGTTTGAGCTTTTTAATAAAAATAAATTATGAATTTTTAATTTTATCAATTTAAATACTAATCTTTTTATTTGTTTTCGATCTAAATCATTTGTCTATTTTTTTTAAGTAAAATTGACCCAAAAAAAAGAATATTTTAATTATTAAACTCAATGTAGATATACATAAAAAGTCTAAAATACTATTTTCATTGAATTTAATGACTAAAATATTTATTTTTCCATCAATTTTACTTAACAAAAATAGATAAATAGTTTAAATTGAAAACAATTAAAAAAATTTAAGATTTGAATTAAAAAATTAAAAATTTATAATTTATTTTGTTATAAGGTCAAATTTAAATTTTTTTTTTTTAATTTTCCCAATTTATTTTTGTTGCGAGAAATAGTCAGTTGCATGGCACTAAAATTGATTGCCAAACATGTTCTTGTCGTTCACATAAATAGTATGTACGCGAATAAAATTGACGTCTTAATGACTCCAACTAATTTTTGATTTTTCTCTTTTTTATTACTATCACTTTCTTATTTAACTTCTTGTTGTTCACATAAATAGTATGTATGCGCACAAAATTGACGTCTTGATGACTCCAACTAATTTTTGTCTCTTATTTATTGCCATCACTCTCTTATTTAACTTCTTGTTGTTCACATAAATAGTGTGTATGTAAACAAAATTGACGTCTTAATGACTCCAACTAATTTTTCTCTCTTATTTATTACTATCACTCTCTTATTTAACTTTTCAACGCTGCTACCTACACCCACTGGGGGTCGACCCCCAGTGAGGTGGCGCGCAGCAATTGGCTTGTTTTCTGTTTTTTTTTTTTTTTTTTCCTTCCAATCCCGCAATGCCACGTGGCACTGGGGTAGTGGGGGTGCCCAGTCACTGGGTGTATGCCGCATTTTCCTTAACTTTTTGTTGTTTACATAGATAGTATGTATGTGAACTGTGTATGTTAATTTCCGACCACATTGTCAATCAAGTACTCAGTTAGAGAACACTGACAGAATAGATTAAGCTCGAACGACCTGTCATAAAAAGAAGAGATTCCGGCGGTAGTTCGTCTACCCGAGGGCACTCTGACGATCAACTCAGTTATCTCTCAAAGATAGCAAAAATGCTTAACTCACTATTCAGAACATAAAAAAGTATACTTTAGACTTATAATGGTGCCTCTCTTTTATAACCAACACAAACCTAGTCCTAATAGAAGCCTAATTTCAATGGACTTAGGATTACTGCTAACCTTGGACTCCCAAGAGGATTGAGATAAACTCTCTGAGAGTCTTATCTTTACCCAAACTGAAGTCCTCTCTCATTCTAGGACTCTTGTCACTTATCTGTTTATCCCAGATTTTGGTATTTTCGTAGATAACCTCGGCCTCGCAGAGATCATCTCAGCGTCATGACCAGGACACGTGGCACCTCGGCTGGCACTTTGGTGACACCTCGACCACGTGTCGTCATTCAAAATTTATGTCCCCACAACTGCCCCCTAGGTTCTATTACCTCGGCATCTTGAGGTGACGGAACCTATATTATTCATTCCTTTAATCATGATCCCAGTTTAACTTCAGCTTGTAAATTTTTCTTAAAATTTCAATAAGTGTTAAACATGACCTTGGTTTAACTTCAACTTGTAAATTTAAATTTTAACGATTGTCAAACATAACCTCGGTTCAACTTTAACTTGTAAATTTAAATTTCAACAAGTGTTAAACTAATCTTGGCTTGTAAATTCCAACTCCCAAGCATCATTCTCCAGCCCTTTGCATGGCTTCCACATACTCCTTTGTGGACCTTATATAAAAAGTTTTTAACTTAGGCTGAGCTTTTCTCTTCTTGGATTTAATCATCTAAGCCGCAATCTTGTCTTCTGGAATCTGGGATTTGCTCACTTTAGGCTGAGCTCTTCTCTTCTCGGACCTAATCATCTAGGCCGAGATCGTGTCTTCTGGGATTCTCCATGCCCGACCTCCCGCGAAGGCCGGTGAGAATGTCCCTTGGTTCCGCCATGCTAAGGGACTGCAAGAACCGTTTTCTGTCCCCCTTTCTGGGCACATTTTTTGGCCGCTGGAATGGGCGTATTTTATAGCGGGAACGATGGCGGCATGACGTTGTTTTGCATCAGGAAATTGACGACCGTTTGCAGGTCCACCAATTTGTTCGCCATTCCCTTCATCTCGTCGTCCCTCCGCAGGCATCTATCTTTCCATACTTGGAGGTTGTCTTCGTTATAATACTCGCTCTGGTCCGCCAAATTGTGTGTGTCAATTTCCGACCACCTGCCAATCAAGCACTCAGCTGGAGAACACTAGCAGAATAGATTAAGCCCGAACGACTTGTCACAAAAAGAAAAGATTCCGGTGGTGGTTCGTCCATCCGGGGGCACTTCGATGATCAAGTCAATTATCTTTCAAAAATAGCAAAAGTACTTAACTCACTATTCAAAGCATAAAAAGCATATCTTAGACCTATGAGGGTGTCTCTATTTTATAATCAACACAAACCTAGTCCCAATAGAAGCCTAGCTTCAATTGGCTTAGGATTACTGCTAATCTTGGACTCTTAGAAGGATTAGGATAAACTCTCTAAGAGTCTTATCTTTACCAAAACTGAAGTCCTCTCTCATTCTAGGACTCTTGTCTCTTATCCGCTTATCTCGGATTCTGGTATCTTCGTAGATAACCTCGGCCTAGCTGAGATGATCTCGGCGTCATGACCAGGACACGTGGCACCAAGGCTGGCACTTCAGTAACACTTCGGCCACGTGTTGTCATTCAAAAATTATGTCCCCACATGAACAAAATTGACGTCATGATGACTCCAACTAATTTTTTATTTTTATCTTATTTATTACTATCACTCTCTTATTTAACTTCTTGTTGCTCACATAAATAGTATGTATGTGAACAAAATTGACGTCTTAGTGACTCCAATTAATTTTTGATTTTTCTCTTATTTATTACTATCACTCTCTTATTTAACTTCTTCTTGTTCACATAAATAGCATGTATGTGACCAAAATTGAGGTCTTAATGACTCCAACTAATTTTTGATTTTTCTCTTATTTATTACTATCACTCTTATTAACTTCTTGTTATTCATATGAATAGTATGTATGCAAACAAAATTGACATCCTAACGACTCCATCCAATTTTTGACTTTTCTCTTATTTATATCTCTCTCTAACTTTTATCTTTTTTATCTTAAGGAAAATGATTTGTCCCTCTAAAAATGCCCCCCTAATCCCCTTAATGTCCAAAACGACGTTGTTTTGGACATTTTTTTTTTTTTTTGCCTTGTTCTGAATTTTCGGGGGTTTAGGGGTCCCCCATTTTCGGGGGATGTAGCACAGCCCTTTATCTTATCTTTCATAAAAAATTATTAATTGATCCTGAGACATCTTGGGATATCTTGTGATTATATCTCTTATCAATTACAATTCATCATGTAATCTCATTTTTTTAATTACCCAACATAAATTTATAGATTTCATCTCCTTCAGTAATCACAATACTATTAAGGGAGCAACTTGCCTTTAGTCCGAGATCGGACTGTACGGTACTGTTCAGTCCGTGGGAGCCCACCACAGATTTCGTTTTGATAATCTGAACAGTTCAATGTGTAGAACTCGTTGAGTAATATATACCTATAAAAAAATCACATTGATCGGATATCGATAGCTATGTAATCAAATCAGTTTTGTATAAAAAAAAATGAACGCTGAACAAATTAACGGTTGATAAAAAACTGATCCGATAAGATAGCTATTGATATTCGATCAACGTGATTTTTTATAGGCATATTGTACTCTACAAGTTCTATACATTGAATGGTTCGGATTATCAAAACAAGACCCATAGTAAATCCCCATGTGCCGAACAACACCGTTTAGTCCAATCTCAGACTGAAGACAAGCTGCTTCCTACTATTAAAACATCACATAACAATACCCCAAGACCAACCAATGACTTCTCATCTTTCATTCAATCCTGTCAGAGTCATGCATGAAGACAATAATCGCGTTGGTAAGGGAAATAAAACGGAAAAATTACAAATCAAATTTAAGTAGGTTCATTAGTTTATTTCATGCATGAAGACAATAAAATGCAAACATTATAAGTCAGATTTAATTAGGTTCATTATGCATGAATAAAGTTGGTAAGGAAAAAGAAAATGAAAAAAATTACAAATCAGATTTAGTTTTTAAAAATAATTATATATTCACACTACAAAAATTAGGGTTTTAGAGACCAAAATTTAGGAACAAAATTATTTTTTAGAGATCAAATATTTTGTTATAAAAAATGTCGTTATTATATTGTTAGTAATTAAAATTGGATATTAGTGATGAATAATTATCTTTGGGACCACATTTTTAATCTAAAAAAATAAACCATTTTGAGACCAAATTATTTTGTCTTTAAAAATCTATTTATTAGTGATATTTTCAAAAAAAAATTCGCTAAAACCCTTGTTTTTGACTTTTCGAAACGATCTTTTAGCGATTAACGTCATGACAATAGAAATTGGTCCCTAAATTTCTTTTACAACAAAATTTATTTTTAAAGACCAAAATATTTTGTCTTTAAAACTCTTATATGTTATAGTGTTATGAAAAAACTTATAATTTTAATAATTAAAGTTTGTAAAATTTTTTTATGAAATCTAAATTATTTTTTTCAACTAATACACTGACTGATTATTTTCCCAAATAAAATAGCAAAGAAAAGTTCAGATAGAAAAAATATATATTATATTTATATTAAAAATATTATATTAAAACTTTATGGAATGATAAGCAGTGACGAAAAAGAGCAAGGGCAAACATATCTGTTAACTAAATATTTCATTTTATTTTTGTGGATGCACTGTCCCACATTACTCTGTGAGAAATCATAATTCTACCACATAAGTAGATTACCTTTCTTAAACTAGTATGAGACCTTTTAAAATCATAAGGGGTTAGTTATTAGTTTTCGCCTAACTCCAAAACAGACAATATCATACTAGTCAGGAAAAGTTAGATGTTTCATTATGTGACTCTCACAGAACGACGTGTGATAGTTCACCCACATTTTCTTTTCATCATTAGTTTTCACATGTGATCATTGAATTAGTGTGATGAATTTTATCTATCATGCATTGTATTACCATATATGAATGATATATTATGTGAGATAGTAAATAAATTTAGAGATTCTCTGTCTTGGTGAGCCCTAAGGGTGTAATTCTGGCCCAGCCGGGCTCATGTCGGGCTCGGGCCGGACCGGGCCCATGTCGGGCCTTGCGGGCTCCCACTAAAAAATCGGGCCGGATCGGCCCACGGACTAGAAAACTAGGCTCAGGCCCTAGCCCAGGCCTAGGGGTATTCAAGCTTTGGGCCTGGGCTCGGGCTTTGGGCGGGTCTAAACAATTTTTTTTAATTTTTCCTACCAAAATTTTATTATTTTCCATTAAAAAAAATGGGCATCGGGTGGGCTGGGCCTCGGGCCGGGCTTTTGGGCGGGCCTTGAGCGGACCAATGGGCCGAGCTTCAAAACGATGGCCCAGGCCCTAGCCCAAGGCATCGGGCTGGGCTTGGGCTTGGGCCTTGACGGGCCGGGCCCACCTCAGGCCGTGGGCGGGCTTCAGGCTACCCGCGGGCCACGGGTCAAAATTACACCCCTAGTGAGCCTATTACTGGATTGAATTATTTATCTTGTAAAATTTTTATAAAAATACTGTTGATACAAAAAAAAAAAAAAAAAAGGATTGATTTAACAATCGAAATCGCGTGATCATATAACATTTGTTACAATTAAAAAAAAAAGGCTATTTACATATAAGTCCCATTTTGTGAACTTATAATCTACTAAGTCCTAGATAAAATTATTTGCTCCTTCAGGTCCCATTAATTTTTAATGGACCAATTTACCCTTCCAACAAACTTACATCATTTTCCTCCTTCCATGTGAGATAATCATCATAGTATCTTCACCCATATTTGCAACCGACCCTCTATTTCGGCCAGCCCTACAACCCTGGTCTTCAAGAACTAGGAACAACCAGAACACTGAGCAATGAGATCGCAAATCGCGATTATGCAAAGGGTCGTGAAATGAAATCGGGATGATTCAAGTCGAATCTTGATCGAAATCATGTTGCAAAGTTGACGTTAGTGCGAAACAGCAGCGCGAAGCGAAACAGGTGGTGCGAAGTTAACTTGTGTTTGTGATGGGCTTGCATGGGTTGTGATGATCAGATTGCAACATTCGACAGACCTTGGAAAGAACAATTGAATTGAGATCGCAACTCAAGAGTCACATTGCTCCCAGATCTGGTATTCGAATCGAGTTTTCGACCTCACCAAGACCTTCACAACTCAAGAGTCACATTGCTTCCAAATTTGGTATTCGAATCTCACCCAAGACCTTCGAATCAAGTTCAGATCTCATCTAGGGTTTCATATTCATGTTTGGATCGCAACTAGGACTTCAGGTTGAAGTTGATTTGATGTAACAAAATCGATTTTCCCTCAGATCTGAGTTTGCGAAGTTCAATTTCTCCTTAGATTTGAACTCGCAAAATTCGATTTTCGTTTTAGATCTACATTCACGATGCTCGATTTCAAGTTCTAACCAACAATTATGGTTCGAAATATGCAAAATCTCAACTCCAAGACTCGTGATGAAGTTGGAATCAACTTAATCATAGTCGTTTTTTGAAATTGAGAACCTTCTCAATTTATAATATTCTCAATTTTAATCATAAAAAAATTAACAATTTCTCAAAATTGATAATTATAAATTTCTTAGTTTTGATAATAGTCTCAGTTCATTCTAGAAAAAAATTGAGAAAATTCTTAGTTTTGATAATTATAAATTGAGAACATTCTCAGTTTTGAAATTAAGAACATTCTTAGTTTTGAGATTAAAGGACAAAATGTCTTTTTATCTCTAAATGGGACTTATTAGTTTAAAATTTTTTTGATATGACCTAAGCTACCACCAAATATGTAGATAGGACTTTTAGGTAATTAATCCAAAAAAAAAAAAAAATAAGCAACAAATATAATTTTAAAAATATATTACATATTATTCGGAAGGCAAATTTAATTTGATATATATTTACTGTTATCAGATCAATCTAATTTTTATATAAATAATATAATTACAAGGCATTGTAAAATGAGCAACTTAAATAATTTTTTAAATAGATCCACCAAAACCAAAGAGTCTGGCTGATTTTATCAACTAGATAGAATCTCATTCCTAAACTTAAGGAAATTTTGTCATTGCTATATTACTCTTTCTAAAAGAGATTTGATTAAAATTCCTTCGTAATAAAATTTTAAGGTATTAAGAATAGGTAAAAAAAATTTGTTAAAAAGTTCAACATATATCGCTATTATCAAAATATCTTTAGTAAGTAATTTAATATTTTAAATTTTAAAATAATATAACTTTTGATTTAGATGTCGATTTTTAATAAAATTAGTATTTTTAGAATCCTCTCATTAAGATCTATCAAATAAGATCATATTGACTATAAAATTCATTAATATATATATATATATATATATTTATATTACCGTCGAAATTGATATAAATAATAATATGTTACTCATTTTGATAGTAACATGTTACTTTGTTTTACAGTAACATGTTACTGAAAACTAGAATAACACTTTATTATCTTTTTAAATAGGGTATCAGTAATAAAAAAAACAGAGTATGAACTGAAGGAAACTCTGCAAGTTCCTTCACTACGAATTTACAAACAAATCAATAAAAATTGAACAACAAATCAACAATAATTCAACAAATCTAAAGAAAACTTTATAAACAACAATCAACAAACTCAACAAATTAATCAAAAATTATGTCCAATCCCACCAAATTTTTTTATCAATACACCCACCACTACTTTCATCAAAACCCAACCAAGACCCAAATCTAGACCCGCTTTCACTGCATGATCGCCATAAAAGTTTCTTCCTCTAAGAACTCTTTTTCTTCTCCTTATTCTTTGTTTTGGTCTATGAATTTTTGGAATTGGATCTTGATTTCTTAGATTTGTGATTTCCGAGAGATGAACAATGGGTGTTAGTGTGTAAAGGCCAAAGAAAACAGACCAGATATATACATAGGTGCAAGATTGTCCAGAAAAAAAGAGAAAAAATATTAGTATGCTCAGAGAGTTTAGGAAATAAAATATTTTGAACTGTCTTTTACACACTAACATGTTGAATCTAGGAAATTTTGGCTAAATTACTCCTTTTTAAATAAGAAAAGAGTAGTGCTGATGTAGTTAAAAAATTAGACTTGTTTTTAGATTTAATGGTGTGATATTTATCATGATATTTATTTCACTTTTTTATGTTTATTCATATAAGAGTCTAAATTTGCTAAAATTAAATATGCCAATTTTATGATAAAATTGATTCATGGTTAGATTAACTCGGACTCACTTGGGTAATGTAAACTATTCATGTTATACAACTAATCCAATATCGATTGTCATACTATTATATTATTTTTTAAAATCATGTTTTATACGTTTTGAAGAATAAATGGCCCATGTGTTATATGATAATGTGATTATTTATGTTTGATCAATCTAATTTTTTATATACATATTCTTCTCAATTTATCATATCATTATCACATATAAGAGTTTTAGAGACCAAATTTTTTGGTCTTTAAAAGTGAAAATTTTGTTGCAAAAGATATTTAGAGACCAATTTTCATCGTCATGAGGATAGTCACTAAAAAATCGTCCCGAAAAGTAAAAAATAAGGCTTTTAGCGACAAAATTTTGAAAATGTCACTAATAAATAGACTTTTGGGGAGAAAATAATTTGGTTTCAAAATGGTTTATTTTTTGAGATAAATTTATTCCCAAAAGGATAATAATTCATCACTAATATCTAATTTTTGTTGCTAAAAATATAATAACGATACTTTTCGCAACAAAATTATTTGGTCCCTAAAAAATAATTTTATTCCTAAATTTTGATCTCTAAAACTTTAATTTTTTTTTGTAGTGTATGAAATAAATAATTCAAATCATTGATATAAGTACATATTAATCCCTCAATGCATAATTTCACTATAAAATGAAGTGAACATGTTCAACTTTAACCAATCCAAGTTTCATATAACAGAACTCTTTTTAAGGAAGAAACACAATCCACAATACATAATCGCATGGAGAAGGGGGAAAAAAACAAGAACAACATGCCTGGGTAACACTCTCTCTCTCTCTCTCTCTCTCTAGCTGATTTGTTGAAGCTACACGTCTTACCTTTCTAATGGTTATTCTGATTAGTGAGTGACTTTGTTCTCATCACTTTCTTTCTGTGTATTATTATTGTGTTTGTCCGCAATATTTATCAATTGTCTAACTTATTAAATCACTTTTGATTTGCTTTGATTTATTTTTTTGTCTCGGATATTTCAGGGCACCTAAAATTTCGACAGAGGATTACAACAAAGCAGTGGATGATCTAGTAAACGTGAACAAACTGTTCACCCTAGCAGTGTTCCTGGGATTAGCCCTGGCTACGGGTCAGCAGCACAGTCTGGAGAATCGGGCAGAGTGCGATGCGGGAACAATAGTCGCCAAGAGGCTAATCTTGTTCGAGGTCATGTCCTTCAGTTGCTTCATTTCATCCACCGTTGTGGTCATGGCAATCAAGCTTCATCTCAACATTCACGGTGGTAGCGAACACAAGATTAGGGAAATGATGGTGTTTGTAGCAGGGTTGGCCACGTTTTTTGCTTATTTTTTCTTGATGCTTTCGATGGTTGATATCATCCAGATTCGGTTGGGGAAACTGTCGTGCAGGGATCCCAAGTCTCTCGGAGCAGCCGCGTCCGTGATTTCTATTATTTCTTCTGCTCTGGTCGTCTTTATGTTTCTCATGTTGCCTCCTTTATTCAAATCCATCTCCCATATTAAAAGCTAGAAGCAGACCAATATATAAATTTAATAAGTTGTCAAAATAAATATTAAAAAACGTTTGGATTCATTCTAGCTAGCTATGTTTGGATCCATGCGAGACATGCTCCAAGTTGTTTGAAATAGTGTCCTAGTAGGAGCATGCGTTGTGTATATATATGTTATTGTAATGGAAAATAATATATAAATATATTTTTTAGATTCATTTTTTAAATTTAATGATGTGTAAGTAATATAATTATTTGATGACTGAGAAGATATGAAAAAGAATATTACTTTAGATATCCTAATTGATTATCACATTATGAGCCTTGAAAATTGAGTCTAATTTGTATGTATGTGCAAGGTTCTCTTCAATTGGGAATACCAATGAGAGTGTACTGTTGGGCCTCCGTGGCCGCACCATGGAGCCCGTATTGATGATTCAAATCATTCTCTGTATATAATTCGTTGAGTATTTCATCCCTGTAAAATATTACGTTGATCGGATATCAGTAGTCACTTGATTAGATTACATTTTGTTAACAATTTATTTTAAAAATCATATTTATTTAATCAAGTGACTACGGATTTTCGATCAACGTGAGTTTTTGCAGGGAGAAACACTCGACGAGTTTTACACATTAATCAGAGTATTGGTTGTGTGGTCATATTTTAGCACACATAGTAAGGATTTGAAAAAAGTAGGTGAAATGTAAATATAATTACATTTTACACACATTTTTTTTCTTTCCGTTTCAAAATTCTTATCCGAACTTATGAACTAAACACGGTCTAAAGATATCAAAATTAATACAGAGATAAAAAAAAATTAATATATATATATATTTCAACGTTAAATAAATGACATCATCATTTTTTTTTTTTATTTAAAGGACTAACAAATTACATATAAAAATTGGATTAAGTTTATGTGAATTAAAACATTAAAAAAATTAAATATAACTATGTCAAAACTAAGAGACATTATATTTTCTTCAAATCTTATGGAAGGCCAGGGTAAATTATCCAAAAATTAAAAGTACTCAATATTTTTATATGATTTTTCTCTTTTTGGGATAGAAACAATTTTTAGAAATTCAATTTTTTTTTTGTATTTATTTTTTTCAAACTAATTTATAATTTTTGAAAAAAAATAAAAAAATAAAGTTATGAAAACTCAACCAAATAAAACTATAAATAAATTTTGAAAAAAAATAAAATCATCCACACCATGATTAGAAAATTCACTAGAAATTTTCTTGCTGCCCGACCTTAAGAATTGAACCCTGAGCATAATTTGATATATTTTATAAATATTTTGTTTGCACTAAACATACACAATTATGTTCTTTTGACCTATAGAAAATACATAAACGTATCCACAAAAATTATTCTTGCCCAGTAACTCAACTAACAAAGGCGTTGAGACCTAAACCTCATTGTGATATTCAATTTAAGATTTTGAAAAGTCTTGAGTTGCTATTGATTCCGAAAATTGAGTTAATCGTGAAGGCAATTAATGTGGTTCTACAATTTTTTTTTGAACTACAAAAAATCTTTGCTCCTACAACACTAGAACCCTATTAATTTGTAACCTACTGTTCAAAGTCCTTGTGGGGGCCAGAATAATTATGTGTTACGGAAGGAAAAGGAATTTGAAGACATCTGGCCGAAGTCGATTCGGCTATAATCTAAGGTCGAGTATAGTCGGCCATATGAAGAGCCGAATGGGAACCAACACGCAATCAGAAGGTCGACTAAGCCATCATGTGTGAGGTGGGCCTGACCCATGTGCCCAAAGGGTAATATAAAAATAGAAACGTCAACAAAAGAAAGGTATGTGAGAATAGATAAAATAACTTAAGATAGAAGTAAATTAGAGAGCATTCTAACTTGTCCGTCGAAGTGCCAATTCCGGCACTGCCAACCAGAGTGTTCATCATCTTTTCAGGTAGCAATCAGAGGATCAAGGACTTCTGACTGGATCTTGGAGTATTTCTAAATCTACTTCTCCACAATTGGTGCCGTCTGTGGGAATACTCAAGCACATCCATGTCGGGCGTAATAGACGATCCTCCGATAGTTGCTGACAACATTACGCCAAGAGGTGGCATCACTCCAAGAAACATGCTTGGATCGGAGAATATCACTGCACGACGGGCCTTGAACTTTAACTCAATAGCCTAGACCTCACCCTCAACATTAGTGCAAGAGACAATGCAGACAATCATGGATCAAGCAAAGCAAAATAAACAGCGTCTGGAAAACATGATGGCTGAAAACGAGCGCCTGTGCCAGGAGTTGGCCCTGGAGCTCCAAATCCCAGCAAGCAGCATGCCACGACCGGGGTCGACCTTCCGAAAAGAAGGATGATCGATGACATCGACTTCAGAAACACGATAATGATAGTGATTCTGACTCACCATCCCCGGAACCTAGAAAGAAGGGACGAGTCAATGTATCCAGCTCATCCGAAGGAAGTCCATATGTACGGCACAAACGAGAGAGAAGAAGTGATGATTCGGATGAAGAAGACAAACATGACCCTTTTATGCGACAAATTGCAAGGGCAGTGCTACCCAAGAAGTTCAAAGCACCGTCATTTACCCTGTATGATGGAAAATCAGACCCCACAGACCATATTCGTCATTTTAAACAAGCGATGACGTTGCATGCTGACGATGAAGCCCTTATGTGTCGAAATGTTTTCGAGCAGTTTGGGACCACTGGCCGTCAGATGGTACTATAAACTGGAGCCGACATCGATTAAAAGCTTCCATCAACGCCAAAAGTCCTTCAGGGCAAGATTCATCACCAATGAAATCCAGCCAAAACAAGCCGATTCTCTCTGGGCAATGCAAATTAGACTAGAAAAAAACCCTTCGTGAATATTCGGCACGCTATTAGGAATGCTTTAACTTGGTAGACAATGCCTGCAATGACTCCATGGCCATCACCGCCTTTAAAATGGGATTACATCCTGATAGTCCCCTCTGCAGTTCGTTGACCAGACAACCCCCCAAAACAGTTTGGGCGTTAATGAAGAAAGTTGAAGAATATTGTAAGGTGGAAGACGATGCCCTGCAGGTCAAAACTGGATAGAAAGTCGTTAAGACGGCTCCGACTGGAATCGTTCAGCCGATAAGCATCGTGCCATCAAGGAGCCCCGAACTGTGGAATCGGGCTAAACGAGACAAAATGCATGAGTCACGCCGATAAAGTGATCAATGTTCACACCGATCGAATAAACAATATCAAGTGGATAGCAGGCGCACAAGACGCTCGGACAAAAAGTACACGGAGTTAGCAAAGCCGGTCAGCAAGATTTTTTCGAAAGTTCAACACTTTCCGTTCTTTAAATGGCCGCCCAAAATGATGGGATCTCCCGATACAAGGAGAAGGGACAAGCGGTGTGAGTACCACAAAGACCATGGTCATGACATCGACAGTTGTTATGAACTAAAGGACCACCTGGAGGAACTGGTACAAGACAGCTGGCTGGCGCAACACGTTCGAAAGAATAATCCATCGAGCACGATAGCCCTACGGCCAAATTCACCTTCACTTGGTGTGATTCACATGATATACAGCCTGTCGTCGTCAACCGAGATACAGACAATTCAGTTGCAACCTAGCCTGCATAGGCCGATCACACTAGCAAAACGACCCCATGAAATTGGGAGGATTAGTTTTGACGGCACTGACTTGATTGGTGTAACTCTCCTCCATACCGATCCCCTCGTCATCGAGTTATGCGTGAACAGATTCACCATTGAACGTGTTCTTATTGATTAAGGAAGCACTTCAGAAGTAATGTATTATAAAACGTTTGTTAAACTCGGATTCACCGACTCAGATTTGTCACTGGCTGATTACCCATTATTCAGCTTTAATGCTAATCCCGAATATCCTTTGGGCAAAATCACACTATCAGTTCGGGCAGGCACCAGATTAGTAAATGTAGAATTTATGGTTGTCAAACTTCCTTCACCATACAATCTTATCATGGGAAGAACTTGATTGCATACCATGCAAGCTGTGCCGAGCACCTACCACCAATTACTTTGTTTTCAGATTAAGTATGGCATTAAACAAATTCGGGGTTTTCAGAAATCGGCACAGGGATGCTACCTTGTTGCTGCTGTAAGGAGACCAAAGGAAGTGTAAGTGAATTCGATTGAAGTACTGGATTGGGAGAGCCTCGAGGACATTAGGAAGATCCCCAGGGAAAAGGCAATTGAAGACCTAGATCGAGTCGAGATTGATGGGAGTCCTGACAAGTTCTTCATGATTAGCACTTCCTTGAACGAAGTTGACAGGCACGAGCTTGTATCCTTCTTACTCGGCAACCTTAACGTGTTTGCATGGACACCATACAAGATGCCAGGGGTGGATCCATTTGTGGCCAAGCACCGCTTAAACGTTGATCCAAAATGTAAGCCAATCATTCAGAAAAGTCGGCGGTCAGCCGCGGAGCACGCTTCGGTCGTTGTTGAAGAAGTCAACCGATTGTTAGAGGCCGGGGCAATTCGTAAAGTAACCTATCCTACATGGTTGTCCAATACTGTGGTTGTAAAGAAGATGAATGGATCTTGGCGTGTTTGTGTGGACTTCACGGATTTAAACAAAGCTTGTCCCAAGGACTGTTTTCCCCTCCCCATAATAGACCAACTCGTAGATGCAACGACACATCATTAATGCATGAGCTTCTTGGACGCCTACAGAGGCTATCATCAAATTGCCATGCATCCAGAGGATCAAGAAAAGAGTGCATTCCTCACCCCGAGAGGAACCTATTGCTATAAGGTCATGCCTTTCAGACTGAAGAATACGGGGGCAACTTACCAGAGACTAGTTACTACCATGTTCAAGGAACAGCTCGGCCACACCATGAAAGTATACATCGACGACATGGTGGTCAAATCTAAGGAAAAGCACGCCCACTTAGCCGACTTGGTAGATACATTCGACATTCTTCAAAAGTACAAAATGAAATTGAACTCCTCAAAGTGTGCATTCGACATTGGATCTGAAAAATTCCTCGGCTACATTGTGAACCACCGCAGAATAGAGGCCAACCCGAGGTAGATCACAGCAATTCTAGAACTTGGCTCTCCTCAGTTGGTTAAAGAGGTTCAGAAGATGATGGGAATGGCGGCCGCGCTCAACAGGCTTATCAGCCATTCCACAGATCGCTGCCGACAATTCTTTCACACACTTCAGCAAGGCAAAGCTTTTGAAAGGACCCCGAGTGCCAAGTCGCTTTGGACGGCTTGAAAAATTATCTTTGATCAGTACCACTCCTAGTAACCCCCTCGACAGACGACCCGCTTATTTTGTATCTGGCTGTATCTGACCGGGCGGTCAGCGCCGTACTTTTAAGGGAGGAACTCGGGGAGCAGCTGTAACAAGTCCGCGGGGGACCTCGCTACAGCTCGGACTCGAATTTGTGCCACGGTTCTTAATCTGAACCAAAGAGTCTAAATTCGGCAAATCGTTTTGAGAAAACAAATTTTTGAAAGAAGTGCCAAACATGGACTGCTTTGCCAGATACAGAGTCGCCACCTAAATATTTTATTTTGGGAAATTTAGGAAACCCTGACTCGTTGCTTAAGGCCACGTGTCCGTCATTACCAAAGTTGCCTCGGCTCGGGAACTTGGGTACGATTGGGGAAGGTCACTTCGTGAGCACCCCTGCTCGCCCGATCAAAGATCGGCCTCTACTGACCATGATATCAAGTTTTGAAAACCTTATGCATTCTTATTCTGGTTATTAGCCTAGATTTACTATGTGATGCGCACAGCATACAAGTATAGACTGGGTCGCCTGAATTGGAACAAAACATTTCATGCTTGTTTTTGAAAGATGGTTTGCTACCCGCAAGTAGGCTTAAAATGCAGATTTTGCCACTCTCAGGTGGGCTTAGAAAACATGGTTTTGCCACTATCTAATGGGCTTAAAACTCGTAGTTGATGATTTGTCCCAATCCAAATAACCCAACCTCCACCCACAGGCACTCAGGCAGGTATATCACATAAGCACATAGCCTCATGGTAAGCATGCTATCATGGCAGTCACTCACACATATGCAAGGATGCTAAAGCATAAAACTTACCGAGTACTCCAAGCCAAAACAGAAGCTAATTAGAAATCCATGCATGATCCTAATTATACAGAAATGCCTAATGCAACACATGCAAAAATGCAACTATAGCAGGCTCGGCTATTCTAAACATGGCATATGGAATGCTACAGCTAACGCGTATTCAACTTAGAATTGAAATACAAATGCAGTTAGTATGATGCGCCGAGCCCGGTGCATGCAAAACAGATGAATGAATGCAAACATGCTATCATACTGTATGCTAATTGAAACATGCCCTAATTTAACCATCATAAGCTGGTAAATAAAAAGGAAAGAAAGACGTGGGGTTGGAAGACATACATCACACACACGCACACTTATTACAGTTGTGCCCTCGCTCAGAGGGTCCGAATAAATAATAAACAGTCCCAAATGAATAGTACAGTCCGAATAAATACAAAATCCTAATTAATTTACAAATTAATCTAGGAAAGCATTAAAACTAGCATGCAAGCTAGGGACTGCCTCGATTCCGCTCCGGATGATGAATGATGCATGTTTGGCGCCGAAATCCATCGCGATGCCCCGATTAGCCTCTGTTTGCAATTGTTCTTGGAAAGCGCGCCAAGCTCCGGAAGGCTGCTAGTTTTTGATTTGCTGCAACAGAGAGCAGGAAAGGGGCATAGCAATGTATTTTCACATATGTATGCTTGCCTCGATCCTCGTGCCACCAATCACGCATCTCGATGCATGATGGTCGGGGAGTCGAAGTGCACAACTTAATATGAAATGAATGCACATGAAAACACAACAAAGCCTAAACTCCATCATGGGTAATCCGGAGTGTCGGCGACAGGGAATTGAGACACGTTCCGTCACTCGGAGTACGAAACATACCTCGTTTCCCGTGCTCGGGCTAACTCCTATCCCAAACACAATGCAATATGCATGATATGCATGAATGCAACTAAGATACAACCTAACATGCACAATGTTATGAAATGGCATACACGATGCACGAGGTAACATGGCATACACAATGCGCTAACATACAACCTAGCATACACAATGCTATGAAATGAAATGGCATACACAATGCACAATGGACTTACACCAACATGAGTGGACCTCAGCCACACTCACATAGGAGGCCATTAGGTGAAAATGAGACACTCGAAATGCGTGCACGCATGCACGCAAATCGAGGACCAAACCTAAGGCACGAATGCCACTCTACCAAAGCATGGCAAGGCATGGAATATGGTATGCAAACATGCAAATTTTAATGCTAAAACTATGATGCTAAACAGCCCCGAAACATGGAAACATGGCACCCGATGCATGAGATGGACCCCGAAACACAAAATTAGGCACATGGAATGACTTATAGTTCTACAAAGCATGCATTATTTGAACATGAAGCATGAAGACAGAGTCAAGGCAGTCCCAAAACAAGAATATTTCCAGTTTTAAGCAAGGCCAAAAGGTGAACACAAGTAGGGCTAAGCTAACATGCAAAAATGGCCTCGAAAGAGAGATAAAGAAGCAAGTAACAGCTGCTGTCCCTAAATGGCAAAGAGCCCTTCAACAAAGTTGAAGAGGGGATCAAAATTAAGCACTTTACAGTTTACATCAAGCCACGAAAATAAACACAAGCAGGCCTAAAACATTATGCAGGAAAAAGGCCAAAAGAGAGACAAAGAAGCAAGTGATGGCTGCTGGCGTCAAACAGAGGAGGGCCCTTCAACAATGTTGAATAGGGGCCAAAATATGATATTTTACAGTTTATGACCAAGCCCAAAACAGTGCACAAGCAAGCTTAAAATACTATACAAAATAAGGCATAAAAGAGAGCTTTAACACAAAGAGTAAAAAGGAAGCCTCAAACAGTGAAAGACCGTTGATCAAAAATGAAGAGTGGGTCAAAATATGACTATTTAGAGTTTGGACCAGAGCCCAAAAATACAAGCACAAGGAGCTAAAAAAACATGCAAAAATAGGGCCAAAAGAGAGATAAAGAGGCAAGTGACATATGGAAGCCTCAAACAGTGAAGAGCCCTTCAACAATGTTGAAGAAGGGCTCAAAACAAGCCTCTTTTCAGTTTATGACCAAGCTCAAAACAATTTAAAAATAGGCCTAAAATACTATGCAAGAAAGAGACATAAATGAGAGCTAAAGAGGCAAGTGGTAGTATAAAGCCTCAAACAGGGAAGAACCCTTAATCAAACATGAAAAAGACCTCAAAAAATGACTATTTTCAGTTAGGGTCAGAGCCCGAAAATGTAAGCAATTATGGCTTAGATTGTATGCAAAACAAGGCAAGAAAAGAGGAGGAGTGTGCCTACCCTTGTAGACCAAACTTCCAGCAGCCTTTGGTCTGAGAAATGGTGCTCCTAAGCTCTGAAAAACAGCCCCAAGTTGTTGGAATGGATGGTGGTGGTGTGGTGTGGTGCTATGAGGTGGTGTAGGAATGGTGTACGGAGCTTAGGGTTTGGAGGGTTGAATGAGAGAGATAGAGGATGTATGTATGCAAGGCTCCAAGAGGATTTTTTTCAACCCCAAAACACAGCTGGGGCTACTGGTTTTATAGAGGGAGAGAAGGGAAAAAGGAGGGAAAAATGGGAAGGGAAAACCAATTCAAGTTTCCCCCCAAAAGGCCAAACCCCCGGATACAAAATATGGGGGAAAACAAAATACACAGCTGAAATGTACTCACAGGGGCAAAAATGGCCAGCCAGTTTTTTAGGGTTTAAGTGGCCGGCCGGCCTTTATCTGGCCGGCCGGCCAGGTCAAAAGGCTCAAATGTGGCCGGCCACCCTCTAGGATGAAGCCCTAGAAGTTAGCTTTCCAATGCCGCAAACCTTGCATTAAAATTCCTCCTGTGGAAAAAGTTATGCCAGTTTCCGTGAAGCCGCGTAGATTCAGTCCAACCGGACTTCAACCAACCATATCTCCTCCACCCGGACTTGGACATAGGAGATTCTTGAGTGCAAAATGCAGCCCCAGAAGTCAGATTTCCAATGCCACAAACCTTGCATTAAAATTCCTCTTGTGCAAAAAGTTATGCCCATTTCGGCGGAGCCACATAGTGTTTTCTCTCCTTCCCAGATTCATGCTGAATCACTTTTGACCAAAGAAAGGTGACGGGCCAGAAAAATTGCTAGCCTCCCATGTGGCCACTTTGAAGCCCCAGAAGTTAGCTTTCCAATGGCGCCAACCTCGCATCAAAATTCCTTCTATGCAAAAAGTTATGCCCGTTTCGGTGAAGCCGCGCAGCTTTGGCCCTACCCGGATTCATGCCGAACTTCTCCCAAACTAGTTTTCTTCTCTCTTCTCCTCCTTTCTTCAACTCCAAACCCCTAAGTAAGGTGTTTTGAAAGATTTTTTTTCAAAGATTTCATCTCTCTTTCGTTCATTTCCACTTTGTCCTCGCTCGATTTACCGAAAAGCGCAACGTTTGACAAAATGTGAGCCTCGAAACATTGTAAAAACTTTATTTCAAAAATGTTTTGAAAGAGAGGGTTTTAAGACTAAAATCTTTTGATCAAGATTGTTTTGGTCCAAAAAGGGGGTATGAAGTTGAGCTTTGACTCTCTCCTTGCCGAAGAAACTGAACTTTTTCCCTGCACACCTTTCTCCACCATGTAAACCATCAGTCGCGTCCAAGTCTTAAGGGTGGTCAAAAATGGGGTGTCTACAGTTGCCCCTCTTTGACAGAACTCGGAAGACAAGAAGTGACGGGAGTGAATGTCGAAGCCCAGAGACGACCCATTTTTGACAAGGCCGAAGACTTGGACAAACAAACAAAATATAGATAAATAAATGGTTTTGCCCGCAGGCTGCCTACGTATCCTTGTGTAAGGAATCAAACCAGTGTAGTTCAGGGGCAGGATGCAAAATGATATGCAGGAAGATTTTGATAATTGGACTTATACGCTACGCGAAGCCGGTTTGAAAGTTGGACTTATACGCTACGCGAAGCCGGTTTGATGATTGGACTTATACGCTGCACGAAGCCGGTATGAAAATTGGATTTACACGCTACGCGAAGCCGGTTTGAAAATTGAGGACTCATGCAATGCACTGCAATGTAGTGGCTAAGATGCAATGTAATAGCTAAGAGGTAAAGGTACCTTACAAGGGCAATTGGCAATGACTTACCTCGGCAATGTCCTACCTCATGCTGATGTGGGAATCTTCCTCTTCTTCTCAGTTGAACCACAGGTACTACTTTTCTCCCTGACTATGGTTGCAGCTTTCCCTATTCTCCAACAGGGTGACAGACTAAGTTGGATCAGTATCCAGAATTGAGGCGCATACAGATGCTATCTCAATCTATGGGGCTGCCATACAGATTTCAAGCCGAGGATATACCCCTGGGTATTTAAACCAGACTTTAGTCTTGGAAATCCCGAACCTTTGTGTTCTAGGGATGAGCCATTCGAACTCTAGTTTCCACCGTCTCAGTTGGTCTCCTAGGAACTCACCGCTAACACAGGCAGGTGGCTATACCAGACCACCAGAAGTCGTTCGGGCACGACAAACACCAAAGGAATTGCACATTTAGAGGATTTAAGGTCTCCTAGACCGGGCAATAAAACAGATATGATGCAATGGATATAATAGATGTGATGTAATAGATAATATATGCGATGCAACAGAGAGTGCAATAGATGCAAAATGGTGACGTACGCCAACCACGCTGGACTCGTGAGTGGAGAAAGAACAAAGAAAATCAATCAGGAGCGCGTTCCACGCAACCTAAGGTAAATTCCAAACACGCTGAAATCGTGTGAGGAAGGGGACACTCGAACCACGCTGAAATCGTGAGAGGAGGTCCAAAAACAACCGCTCAAGTGCGCGCACAACGCAACCCGAGATAAAATCCAAACACGCTGAAATCGTGTGAGGAAAAGAACACTCTAACCACGCTGAAATCGTGAGAAGAGGTCCGAAAACAACCGCTCAAGTGCGCGCACAACGCAACCTGAGATAAGATCCAAACACGCTGAAATCGTGTGAGGAATGGGACACTCAAACCACGCTAAAATCGTGAGAGGAGGTCCAAAAACAACCCGCCCAGCGCGTCTACAACGCAACCTGGGATAAATTCCAAACATGCTGAAATCGTGTGAGGAAGAGAACACTCTAACCACGCTGAAATCGTGAGAGGAGGTCCAAAAACAACCGCTCAAGTGCGCACACAACGCAACCTGAGATAAATTCCAAACACGCTGAAATCGTGAGAAGAGGTCCGAAAACAACCGCTCAAGTGCGTGCACAACGCAACCTGAGATAAGATCCAAACACGCTGAAATCGTGTGAGGAACGGGACACTCAAACCACGCTGAAATCGTGAGGAGAGGTCCTAAAACAACCCGCCCAGCGCGTCTTCAACGGAAACTGGGATAAATTCCAAACACGCTGAAATCGTGTGAGGAAGAAAACACTCTAACCACGCTGAAATCGTGAGAAGAGGTCCAAAAACAACTGCTCAAGTGCGCACACAACGCAACCTGAGATAAAATCCAAACACGCTGAAATCGTGTGAGGAACGGGACACTCAAACCACGCTGAATCGTGAGAGGAGGTCCTAAAAAAACCACCCGCCCAGCACGTCTACAACGCAACCTGGGATAAATTCCAAACACGCTGAAATCGTGTGAGGAAAAGAACACTCTAACCACGCTGAAATCATGAGAAGAGGTCCGAAAACAACCGCTCAAGTGCGCACACAACGCAACCTGAGAAAGTCCCGGAGGACAATGATCCCAAACGCTGCTCAGCGTAAAAGGATAAATGGTAGAAGATAACACAAGATGCAAATAAATGCAAGTAAGGTGTGCATGACAATACGAGTGGAAAGGTGCATAACAATGCAGGTGGATGGGTGCATAACTTTGAAGCAGGCTTGATCTTGTGTTGAAGTAGAGGCACACTCATACTTTGAAGCACTGACAAGGCTTGAAAAGGTACATCCGGAATACAATCACGGAATTTTCTGAAGTTGAAGCACACTCAGATGCTTCCATTTTCCCTCTTTTGCTTTTGCTTTGCAGTCCGGAACCATTATAGCTTCAGATAGGTCCTGGTTCCACTGTTCTCACATGACCTGGGTTGAACCCTACGGTTTTATGAAAGAATAAATTTTGTTTTGCACAAATGTGGAGAACGGCACGGCACTCAGAGCACAAAACGATTTTATTTTTGAAATTGAGAGATGAGTTTTCGACCAGGTATTGAGCCTACGACTGAACACAGCAAAACGGCTCAACAAGGAAATAAAAGGCACACAACCTAGACACATCGAGTAACACTCGAAACGACTCAAAACAAGAATCGAGATAAAACAAAAAGACACGACACTCAGACGTGCACAGGGAGCCTGTTTCACCGGGTAGTGTTTCCCACCCTTTCTCATTTGTGATTCTCACATCACTCTGGCACTCAATCTCTTGTTTTCTGAAAAAGCCCTTTTCTCACTTTTTTCTCATCGTACATCTCTCTATTCTTCAATCTCTCATTTTTCAATCCCTCCCCTGGGTGGTTGATGGATAAACAGGAAGTTGCGGGCTCTTGCCCCTAGCATGCTGCTAGATTCTCTTTCTTCCATTCACAGCTAGTAAATTCCTCCCATAGAAGGGTTGCGCTACAACTGGGTGTGTAGCAAATCTGCAGCTAACATCGGTTGATGATGCTTTGCTGGGGAGTTTGGACGTGATAAGATCTGTCCAGATGATGGAGTGGAATATCTGCCCATTCCAGTTCGTGTTTCGCACTTGGCTTGATACCTCATGGCTTGGAGGGTGAGAGAGCTTTCAGCCCTTTGTTGTGCCCTTTTCTGGCGAATACGGTGCCCTTTCCGGCAAGTAGAGTGCCCTTTCTAGCAAGTATTTTGACAAAGGGGAAAAGACAGAACACCTGACTCAACTGTGCCCCTAGTTCATTATTTTGACCATTTTTGTTTTGATTTTTCTACTAAAACAATTTTAACCAAAATGAGAGTTAGATTAACGCGCATGTTCGATTTTCTGATTCAAAATCATGCAAGTTAGGTTGAACACTGAAAATTTTCCTTTTTTGGGTCCAGGAAAAGGGTCCAGTTTTGAAAAAATGGAATAGTTTTTTGAGAGAAAATCAGTCAACCTCAGTAAAAATTCTCAAAAACTGTTTTTGCAATCGGCACTGCTCAACGAGCATAGAACCCACTCTCGAGATGCACAACCTCAAATCCGAAGAAAAATTGCCCCTTGCTTGAAGAGAGCTGCATGGCAACGGAAAGTTGCCCTTGTTTGAACCTACACCGCGGCGCATTGAATGGCAACGGAAAGTTGCCCCTTGTTTGAATGGCACCGCAGCACATTATAGTCAGTCCTCAGAGTGACGAACACAACCAAATCCTCAGATACAGAGAAGACAAAGATGACCAGAACCATCACATGGACACAATCAAATTGAAGTGTTTTACGGCTGGACTTCAGAATGAAGTTGCCTACGTATCCCAAAGATGGGAATCAAGCCTTACGTAGTTCGGGGTTAAGGTACACTCGGGTATTTAACCTCTCCTTTTTATGCTCTAACTTTTGCCAAGGCGCCTGTTGCAGGTTTTCAACCTTGCGAGCTTTGTTTTTCTTCTTTTCAATTCTTTTCATTTCTTTTTTGATTTTCTTTTTTTTTGTTCTTTTCTTTGCATTTTTCTTTTTTTGTTCTTTTGTTCTTTTCTCTTTTTTTGTTTTTTTTTTTTCTTTTCTTGCTCTAACTTTTTCCTGAGCCGCCCTTTCGGGTTTTCGGCCCAGCGAGCCTCTCAAGGATAAAAGTGTAGCTTTGTCCATGTCGAATGGTTTTGAGATCCTGAAGTCATCTGAATCTAAGAGAATGGTTGCTGTTTGCTGACGATGCAGGAGTCCATCCAATGGGGCTGAATTTGCCCCTAGTGTTGTGGATCGGAACTCAGTTTTTCTTCAGCAATACTTTCTTCTTCCTCCCTCTAGGATTTGGCATTCTTGCCGACCTTCTTTGATTTGTGGAATGATCCATCTTCGGCTCTTCGAGCACATTTGAAATTCTTTGCCCCTAGTTCCAGGGGTGCTTCTGATCTAGCTTTGCAAGCTTCTTTTGATGACATCTGGTCTTCTTGATCTGACTTTTCTGCCTCTTGTTCGAGGGCTGCTTCGAATCTGGCCACACAGGCCTCACATTGCGTTTGTGAACGTTCTGAATCCCAGTTCAAGGTTTGAAAGTGAGGGGTCAAGTTTTGAGGCGAGAGCGATCCTAGGCTGCACAGTCTCAAGAGCGATTCCACACAGGTCTTCGCAGGATTGCGCAAAACATTTTTTTGAAAGTTTTTAAGAAAGCGACAAATCGCTCGCGCTGAAGACAGTGTAGAACCAATCTGGATCAAGCCAGGATCCTTCCCAGTACTCATACTAACAAGCATGATTTCATTCATTAAGGGCTTAGCACGCCTCTCTTCCTCTCAGTTGATCAAATTTTTTGCAAAATCCCGAGGAATTCCTTCCTCTTCGTTTTCACCACAGTGTTCAAAAAGTTTTGAAAAACTCAGGTCATTACAATGACTTCAAGGCACAGAAAAGACAGAGTCCTTAGTCAAATACTGTCATCTCCTTCAGAACTTCCGGCATAACTGGCACAAGGCAGAAGCAACACGAAAGCGTAAAAATCACTGCTGTTTCATTCAAAAACTGCTGGCACAACTGGCTCCCTGGCAGAAACAGACTCAAAACAAAACGAAAAGACAAACGCAAAAAAAAAAATGGTGACGCCTGAGGTAATACCCCCAAAATCACCAGACTTCAACAAAATAGGACTGACTCGATACAACAAGACAGACCCAACTGACTCAGTAAGAAAAGACTGACTCTATACAAAACAACAAGACTGACTCAATACCCAAGTCAGAAAGTACAAAAACTGGTGTTTGCATATTGCTCAGAACAGTGCGTGCCATTCCCACGTCTGGAGTTAATTGAGTGCCGCCTGCAGGTGGTTCATCCCCGATCACATGGTCACATTATCCCCAAGTTCACCGATCCAGTGCCGATAGACTTTGCAGAGCTTGCGCGGCAATGACCCCGTTGTCAAATAGATCTGTACTTCATGGCGAAGATGGAAGCAGTGTCGTGTAGTATGGCCAGTTTGCTGATGGAAGGCACAGTACTGGGCGGCATCATGCGTAGCCGGAAGAGGATTTGGGAGAGGCCGAGGCTCAAGGGGTTTGAGATGGCCTTGTCCAACAAGGACTTGGAGAGCTTTGGACAAAGGCATATAGAGGGCGTGGAAGACCCTCTGACCTCGGGGTTGGTACTTCAAGGTTTGTGGATTTTTGCTCGACGCACCAGTAAAGGGATTGGCAGGTGCTGGCCTGGTTTGTTGATCTCTTCCGAGTGCAGGATTATAGCTGAAAGGAACGTTTCTGATACAACGACCCTCTTTGGCTTGCTCCTTGATTCAAACTGCCCCCAACTTGAGTGGCGAAAATGTCGTCCACAGTTTTTGCAACAACTGCGAGCACTTGCTCTTTGTTCAGTCCCTCGGCTTTCAAAGCCTCAACAGTGAACAAAGATGTTCATGGGGATCCATGCCCGCCCTACCTTGTTCTTTCCACTCGCCTCCACTTTGCCAAGGATTGGCATTCCTCAAATGCAGCCGTCCCAAGACTGGGGGCCTTTTGACATGAACTCCCTGGTATGTGATGTGGCTGATGACGGAGTCAATGTCCCAGAGGCCAAATCTGTCACAGTTTTTGAAGATCTTCGATCATTTTCTTCAGCTCAGAAGTAGTGGGCTCACGGGTTTGAGATGATTGGGTCCAGGTGCATCCATCATGCATAAGTCCATGCTTTCTAGAATGAACACCTCAGGCTTGGGTATGGGCTGGGTGGGTGATGTATATGCTGGGTCGTAGGTGGACGGCAGTATATGGATGAGGTTGAGATGTAGAGGTGATGGGTCAGTACTAACCTGAGGTCCTTTTGGTGGAGCTAGGGTCTCTTCGTCAATAAGATTCTGAATCTTATGACGGAGGCGGATGCAACGGTTCGTATCATGACCGTGCTGCTGTTGATGGTAGGCACAGTATTTAGCTGGGTCATATCTTGGCGGAAGAGGGTTTGGAAGGGGTTGGGGTTCTAGAAGTTCTAGGTGCCCTTCTTCTCAGCTTTTTCAAAGCTTGGGAGAGACTCATGTAAAGAGGATGGAATTTTCGGGCTTGGGGCCGAGTTGAAGTGGTTGGTTTTGGCCATTGAGGGAAGTGGTGATAGTGTCTACTTCTGAGCATTTTGCAGCTGTGCTACCATCAGTAGTAGCATTGGAACTGCGAGCAACATTTCTTCAAAGGCTCATTATCTTCTGCAAAGATCCCTTGTCTGATGGCATCCTCGATTTGAACCCCCATTTCATGAGGGCTGGAAAGGTAAACAGAGGTAAAACGACCATCTTTTGCAGCAACTTGCCATGCAAATTCCGAACAATCTTGATCTGATCTTTGTCGGAAGGCCTTGTAGTCATCATTGAGCCTTTGCTCTCCATCTCATCACGAACTTTGAGAAACCCTCATTTGGTTCTTGGCGGGTGACTTCGAGATCACGAGTTGTGACCTCGATCTGTGTGTTGTAGGAGTATTGAGCAATAAAGGCCTCAGCCAGCTCTTCCCAGTTCTGTTTCACAGAGTTCTCAATTTGCATACCAGATTGCGGCCATCCCAGATAGGGTTCGGCCGAATAGTGATAATTTCTGGGCTGTGGTCAAACCCATTGGCCTCAAGATATCAGAAAACAGTTGGAGGTGCACCATTGGGTCTTCAGAGCCATCAAATCGATCGATATGCGACATTTTAAACCGCTCCGGCAAGGGTCACCACTGAGTCGGTATAACCATCCCTATATCAGGAATAGAGCGGGCCCCCTGAGACTTTTTGAACAATTTCTCAAGCTTGCTCACTTTCAATGCTGTGGGGTCCGTCTCGAGCTCAAAGGGGGAGTCTGGTAGGTTGGTGGGTGTTTTAGATAGCTGGAGTAGAACCGAGGTCGGAGCTGGCCCGCCTGGAATGTCCATATCATCCTGGACGTGGGTTGCCTCCCCGAGTATGGGAACTCTTGGTGGGGGAGGAGCCTGGTGTGAAGTAGATACTCCAGTTTACTGCTCTAACCTGGCAATTGTCTCTGCCTGTTGGGCTATGACCACGGCCTGTTGCTTGGCGAATTCCACTTGACGGACAGTGTCTTGCTGCATGAGCTTCATACTCTCTTAAAGCTGACGCATCATTTCTTCCATCCCTGCCATACTGCCCTGACCTAGCTGAATGACAAGTGTAACTCCCTGAGGTATCTCAACCCAACTGCACACAGGTGAGATGGATAATGACTGCTAATCCGAAGGTTGTTGAACTGATGATCTGTGCTTGACTGGCCTTTTTACCCTGTCTCTGGTAAAGGAACACTTATTGCCCTTGAACTGAATCTCTGACCTGACAAAGTCTATCAACACAAGTTCGGTGTACCCGGGGGATATTGGAGCCTTCTGAAGCTATGGTTCCAAGACTACCTAGCAAAGAGAAAATGGACAGCATCTCAGCCTAATTTCACCTGAACAGATACGAGCATAGTTTGAATGAGTGTGCCCTCTACTGAATTCTGCCAAATCTCTGTCCTGCAAACTGATACCCTCAGGTAAACTAAGTCCCAAAATACTGAACCGGTGCCACAGGCCTGATGCCCAAACTTGTAAACTGATACATGCATTCGTATAGAGACGCACTCTAAAGCACATAACAAGCAAGTGAGAGCCAAAACACCCCTATGTTGGGGTAGGGTTCCCCTGTCCTATTTTGTCAGGAGCTAGGGATTCATTACGCACGCAACGGTTTCAAACAACCTATCGGGTAAGCAACCTGTCCTAGCTTGGAATGGTCACTATAGATTCCGAATATGCACTAGGTCGAATGGTCAAAAGGTGCCCCGGTAAAACCGGTTTGTGTTCCCATACTGGCAGAGCCCACAACCGGTCAGCCTTATGGTCATGCCTTGACAAGACAAGCCTCCGGCAAACCATCAGGAATAGCAGATGGCAAACACGGTGTCCTAGGCGCACCAATCCAAATGCAATGCAAAGAAACACACAAGTATAGTCAAAACAAGATATCATGAGTTCGAGTCAAGTTCTTTAAATCCCCAGCAGAGTCGCCAGAAACTGTAACAAGTTCGCGGGGGACTTTGCTACAGCTCGGACTCGAATTTGTGCCACGGTTCTTAATCTGAACCGAAGAGTCCAAATCCGGCAAATCGTTTTGAGAAAACAGATTTTTGAAAGAAGTGCCAAACACGGACTGCTTTGCCAGATACAGAGTTGCCACCTAAATATTTTATTTTGGGAAATTTAGGAAACCTTGACTCGTTGCTTAAGGCCACGTGTCCGTCATCACCAAAGTTGCCTCGGCTCGGGAACTTGGGTACGATTGGGGAAGGTCACTTCGTGAGCACCCCCGCTCGCCCGATCAAAGATCGGCCTCTACTAACCATGATATCGAGTTTTGAAAACCTTATGCATTTTTATTCTGGTTATTAGCCTAGATTTACTATGTGATGCGCACAGCATACAAGTATAGACTGGGTCGCCTGAATTGGAACAAAACATTTCATGCTTGTTTTTGAAAGATGGTTTGCTACCGCAAGTAGGCTTAAAATGCAGATTTTGCCACCCTCAGGTGGGCTTAGAAAACATGGTTTTGCCACTATCTAGTGGGCTTAAAACTCGTAGTTGATGATTTGTCCCAATCCAAATAACCCAACCTCCACCCACAGGCATTCAGGCAGGTATATCACATAAGCACATAGCCTCATGGTAAGCATGCTATCATGGCAGTCACTCACACACATGCAAGGATGCTAAAGCATAAAACTTACCGAGTACTCCAAGCCAAAACAAAAGCTAATTAGAAATCCATGCATGATCCTAATCATACAGAAATGCCTAATGCAACACATGCAAAATGCAACTATAGCAGGCTCGGCTATTCTAAACATGGCATATGGAATGCTACAGCTAACACGTATTCAACTTGGAATTGAAATACAAATGCAGTTAGTATGATGCGCCGAGCCCGGTGCATGCAAAACAGATGAATGAATGCAAACATGCTATCATACTGTATGCTAATTGAAACATGCCCTAATCTAACCATCATAAGCTGGTAAATAAAAAGGAAGAAAGACGTGGGGTTGGAAGACATACATCACACACACGCACACTTATTACAGTGTGCCCTTGCTCAGAGGGTCCGAATAAATAATATACAGTCCAAATGAATAATACAGTCCGAATAAATACAAAATCCTAATTAATTTACAAATTAATCTAGGAAAGCATTAAAACTAGCATGCAAGCTAGGGACTGCCTCGACTCCGCTCCGCTCCGGATGATGAATGATGCATGTTTGGCGCCGAAATCTATCACGATGCTCGATTAGCCTCTGTTTGCAATTGTTCTTGGAAAGCGCGCCAAGCTCCGGAAGGCTGCTGGTTTTTGATTTGCTGCAACAGAGAGCAGGAAGGGGCATAGCAATGTATTTTCACATATGTATGCTTGCCTCGATCCTCGTGCCACCAATCACGCATCTCGATGCATGATGGCCGGGGAGTCGAAGTGCACACAAATAATATGAAATGAATGCACATGAAACACAACAAAGCCTAAACTCCATCATGGGTAATCCGGAGTGTCGGCGACAGGAATTGAGACACGTTCCGTCACTCGAGTACGAAACATACCTCATTTCCCGTGCTCGGGCTAACTCCTATCCCAAACACAATGCAATATGCATGATATGCATGAATGCAACTAAGATACAACCTAAATGCACAATGTTATGAAATGGCATACACGATGCACGAGGTACCATGGCATACACAATGCGCTAACATACAACCTAGCATACACAATGCTATGAAATGAAATGGCATACACAATGCACAATGGACTTACACCAACACGAGTGGACCTTAGCCACACTCACATAGGAGGCCATTAGGTGAAAATGAGACACTCGAAATGCGTGCACGCATGCACGCAAACCGAGGACCGAACCTAAGACACGAATGCCACTCTACCAAAGCATGGCAAGGCATGGAATATGGTATGCAAACATGCAAATTCTAGTGCTAAACTATGATGCTAAACAGCCCCGAAACATGGAAACATGGCACCCGATGCATGAGATGGACCCCGAAACACAAAATTAGGCACATGGAATGACTTATAGTTATACAAAGCATGCATTATTTGAACATGAAGCATGAAGACAGAGTCAAGGAAGTCCCAAAACAAGCATATTTCCAGTTTAAGCAAGGCCAAAAGGTGAACACAAGTAGGGCTAAGCTAACATGCAAAAATGGCCTCGAAAGAGAGATAAAGAAGCAAGTAATAGCTTATGGCCCTAAATGGCAAAGAGCCCTTCAACAAAGTTGAAGAGGGGCTCAAAATGAAGCACTTTACTTTACGTTTACAATCAAGCCACGAAAATAAACACAAGCAGGCCTAAAACATTATGCAGGAAAAAGGCCAAAAGAGGGACAAAGAAGCAAGTGATGGCTGCTAGCCTCAAACAGAGGAGGGCCCTTCAACAATGTTGAAGAGGGGTCCAAAACATGATATTTTACAGTTTATGACCAAGCCCAAAACAGTGCACAAGCAAGCTTAAAATACTATACAAAATAAGGCATAAAAGAGAGCTTTAACACAAAGAGCAAAAAGGAAGCCTCAAACAGTGAAAGACCCTCGATCAAACATAAAGAGTGGGTTAAAATATGACTATTTACAGTTTGAATCAGAGCCCAAAAATACAAGCACAAGGAGCTAAAAAAACATGCAAAAATAGGGCCAAAAGAGAGATAAAGAGGCAAGTGACAGATGGAAGCCTCAAACAGTGAAGAGCCCTTCAACAATGTTGAATAAGGGCTCAAAAAAAGCCTCTTTTCAGTTTATGACCAAGCTCAAAACAGTTTAAAAATAGGCCTAAAATACTATGCAAGAAAGAGACATAAATGAGAGCTAAAGAGGCAAGTGGTAGTATAAAGCCTCAAACAGGGAAGAACCCTTAATCAAACATGAAAAAGACCTCAAAACATGACTATTTTCAGTTAGGGTCGGAGCCCAAAAATGTAAGCAAGTATGGCTTAGATTGTATGCAAAACAAGGCAAGAAAGGAGGAGGAGTGTGCTTACCCTTGTAGACCAAACTTCCAGCAGCCTTTGGTCTGAGAAATGGTGCTCCTAAGCTCTGAAAAACAGCCCCAAGTTGTTGGAATGGATGGTGGTGGTGTGGTGCTATGAGGTGGTGTAGGAATGGTGTAAGGAGCTTAGGGTTTGGAGGGTTGAATGAGAGAGATAGAGAATGTATGTATGCAAGGCTCCAAGAGGATTTTTTTTCAACCCCAAAACATAGCTGGGGCTACTGGTTTTATAGAGGGAGAGAAGGGAAAAAGGAGGGAGGGGGGGAAAACCAATTCAAGTTTCCCCAAAAGGCCAAACCCCCGGATACAAAATCTGGGGGAAAACAAAATACATAGCTGGAATGTACTCACAGGGGCAAAAATGGCCAGCCAGTTTTTTAGGGTTTAGGTGGCCGGCCGGCCTTTACCTGGCCGACCGGCCAGGCCAAAAGGGTCAAATGTGGCCGGCCACCCCCCAGGATGAAGCCCCAGAAGTTAGCTTTCCAATTCCGCAAACCTTGCATTAAAATTCCTCATGTGGAAAAAGTTATGCCAGTTTCCGTGAAGCCGCGCAGATTCGGTCCAACCGGACTTCAACCAACCATATCTCCTCCACCCGGACTTGGACATAGGAGATTATTGAGTGTAAAATGAAGCCCCAGAAGTCAGCTTTCCAATGCCACAAACCTTGCATTAAAATTCCTCTTGTGCAAAAAGTTATGCCCATTTCGGCGGAGCCACGTAGTGTTTTTCTCCTTCCCAGATTCATGCTGAATCACTTTTGACCAAAGAAAGGTGGCCGGCCAGAACAATTGCTAGCCTCCCATGTGGCCACTTTGAAGCCCCAGAAGTTAGCTTTCCAATGGCGCCAACCTCGCATCAAAATTCCTCCTATGCAAAAAGTTATGCCCGTTTTGGTGAAGCCGTGCAGCTTTGGCCCTACCCGGATTCATGCCGAACTTCTCCCAAACTAGTTTTCTTCTCTCTTCTCCTCCTTTCTTCAACTCCAAACCCCTAAGTAAGGTGTTTTGAAAGATTTTTTTTCAAAGATTTCATCTCTCTTTCGTTCATTTTCACTTTGTCCTCGCTCGGTTTACCGAAAAGCGCAACGTTTGACAAAATGTGAGCCTCGGAACATCGTAAAAACTTTATTTCAAAAACGTTTTGAAGGAGAGGGTTTTAAGACTAAAATCTTTTGATCAAGATTGTTTTGGTCCAAAAAGGGGGTATGAAGTTGAGCTTTGACTCTCTCCTTGCCAAAGAAACTGAACTTTTTCCCTGCACACCTTTCTCCACCATGTAAACCATCAGTCGCGTCCAAGTCTTAAGGGCGGTCAAAAATGGGGTGTCTACAACAGCGACCAGTTTACTATGTAAGCAAAGGAATGGCCGACGAAGAAACACGTTATCTACCAATGGAAAAGCTCATCCTTGCTCTGGTTATGGCTGCAAGAAAACTAATGCATTACTTTCAAGGGCATACCATAGGTGTACTAACGGACTATCCCCTCCGGTCGATGCTCCATAGCACAGAAGCATCAAGGCGCATTTCGAAATGGGGTTTGGAACTCAGCTAGTATGATATCTAGTTTTTGCCTAGAACTGCCATCAAGGGGCAAGTACTCGCCGACTTCGTAGCTAAATTCATGGGATGCCTTGCCGACTTCAAGTCTGAACAAGTGCAACCTAAACCTAACTGGAGAATATATGTTAGAGACATTTGATAGTTGTACTATGACGGGTCATCTAACCAACGTGGCAGTGGGGTAGGCGTAGTAATCATGACCCCCAAAGGGGCAATAGTCGAGCAGGCGGTTAAACTGGGCTTTGATGCATCAAATAATGAGGCTGAATACGAAGCATTGCTAACCGACCTTCGGAATGCACTTCACCTCGGTGCACGGCGGTTGCTTGTTTTCTGTGACTCGAAACTAGTCATCAACCAGTTGAAAGGGGAGTATGCAGCAAAAGATGACCGCATGGCAGCCTACATGACAACGGAAAATTCCTTGCTCGCGAAATTCGACCACCACGAATTGAATCAAATAACCCAGGATCAAAACACGCATTCGGATGCCCTGGCTTGCCTAGCCTCTGCCATTAATTCAGAAATCAAACGGACAATCAAAGTAGGATTCATTCCTGAGCCGAGCATTACCTCTTCTGAACCAGTTCAGATTAATATCATTGAACCAGGACCAAGTTGGATGGACCCTATCGTCGCATTGTTTTCCTCAGAACAACTCCTAATGAAAAAGAAGGAAGCCCACAAACTATGAAATAAAGCCCTAAGATACTACTTGGATCCATAAGGAAAGCTCTACAAAAAATCCCTCTCTGGGCCGTACTTGGAATGTGTTCACCTAGATAAAGTTGAAGAACTCTTAACTGAAATACATGAAGGTAGCTGTGGCGCCCATTCTGGAGGACGCTCATTGGCCCACCGAGTCGTAACACAGGGATATTATTGGCCGATCATGCGAACAGATGCCGAGAATTATTTCAAGAAATACGAACATTGCCAGAAGTTTTCCCCTTTAACTCATCTACTAGTCGAGGAATTAAACTCTGTCACTAGTCCTTGGCCGTTTGCTCAATGGGGACTCGATATTGTTAGACCACTACCACGAGCTCTAGGAAACAAGCAATTCCTGGTTGTCGTAACAGATTATTTTACAAAATGGGTTGAAACAGAAGCCTTAACACATATTCGAGATATCGATGTTAAGGATTTTGTATGGAAAAACATCATAACACAATTCGGCATACCAAGAGCACTCATCTTAGACAATGGCACCCAATTTGATTATGGTTTCTACCAAGAATTATGTAACATGTATGGTATCCGGCCTTACTTTTCTTCGCCGGCATATCCACAAAGCAATGGTCAGGTAGAGGCCTCCAATAAAATCATCCTAGACAGCATCAAGTAAAGGTTGGAAAAAGCTAAAGGTAGATGGGTCGAAGAGTTGCCCAGTGTGTTGTGGGCTTATCGCACTACTCCAAGGCGGTCCACTGGGGAAACGCTGTTTGCTTTGTGCTTTGGAATCTAGGCAATTATTTCCCTGGAGATTGGCCTACCCATGATAAAATCCAAGGCTTTTGACATGTGCCGTAATGACATGATGTTGGCCTTGGACTTGACTCTGATTGAAAAACGCCGAGATCGTGCCCTTGCTTGCATGGCGCGGTATCAGCAACAACTCGCTAAATCATATAATCAGCACATGCAGTTGCATCGTTATTGTGGGGAAGTGGTTTGGAAATACTCTTTTGATCCTGGGGACGCTCGTGATCCTCAGCTAGCCACCTGAAAAGGAATGAACACTCTGTAGGGGGTGCCAGAATTAGCACTCCGACGGATAAGTCAGTGTATATTCTCTTGATTGCTTGTATCTTAAGTTAAGTATACTAGTTCTCACATACCTCTTTCTAGCTGACATTCTTCTATTTATATCTTTTCTTTCCTGGGCCTCGGGGTTAGGCCCATTTTCGATTCGCCGTATAACTATTTATTCGGCTCATTTTGCTACAAATCGCTTTCCACTCGGCCCCCTTAATCTACCGGCTATTTGGCTGACTAGGGCCGAATGTGATGTATATATTTCGACTCCTGGTCCAATTATTCGGCCTATTTACATCTCTTATTATTCGGCCCCCACAATTGTCCCCCAAGCACTCCACTAACGACAGTTAGCTGGAGTGTTGGGTTTCGAACTCGAAAAGTCAGAGCCGAAATTCGGCGGCTGACCTCATTCCAATGTAGATGTCTGAGCACATGCCTCTCAGTTATCATTTCAACTTCCCGCTCCTTCGTACACTTCTATTTATTTTGATTTAAAATTTCGACATCTTTTCAAATACACACACATTTTTAGGTGCTCGTCACTGGACTGCCTTCTAAATTAACTCTGCAACTTCCTTTCCTTCACTATCCCCTTCGTCTCTTGTAAGTTCTCTCCCTCTCTGCTTTGAATCCTTTTTCCTAGTTTGTTTTTGGTTTAGCATACTCCTATAGGTTGAAGGAAATGGCAAAACATTTGAAAGATCTCATCTCCTCGGATCGAATTTCTGGCTTTCCACACCATTTTTCCATTCCTGATGATGTCCGTTTGTCACTCGTGACAGACGGCACCCTCGATATGGAGAGGGCTGATGAAACCACGATCGTCTTCCCTCTCCTATCAATCGCAGAGGTGGAGTCCGTTTTCCTCTTCACCCATTCCTTAGGGCTGTGCTTTGCCATTGGGGTCTAATCCCTTCCCAACCCAATGTCAACTTTTTTAGAATCGTAATGGGGATTATAGAGCTAAACCGTCGCCTTAGGATTAACCTCGGCATACCTGTTATTCGGCATTGTTATGCCTTGGCCAAGTCTTCTGGTCGGCATGGACGTTATTTCCTTAGGGCCAAGGACACCGACCATCAATTAGTGACTATGCTTTCCAGTTCTGGGAAGTGAGTCGATGATGTTATGGTCGTTGTCCAAGGTAACTGGGAATTCGGCGAAAGCGAGGATCACCTCGATCTTATTCCTAGATGAAGGGGCGAACCAGGTGGCCGTATAGCTTCTTGTGTTTATTTTTTATTATATTTATAAAGCTTCATTTTTGAGACCTCATGGTTTTGCTTGTGCAGGAAACGATTTGAAGAAAGTCTTGACTTCAACCAACGACGACGTTCTTTCGGAAATCAAAGTCGCACTCAAATATTTGGGCCGTCCGAGTCTTCAGAAGCAAGAGAGGGCGGCCCACGTTCTGCTTCACTACGAGCCGACATATACGACCTTCTCGGCGGCAGAAAACATTCCAATTCCGAAGGGTGAAGAGTTTCTTATTGCTCTTATTTTGACCGACTTCAAAAACTTGCGGCAAGTTGGTTTCGAGGGGTCCGATTCGGAGCGGGTGGAAGTAGCTGAGGTCGCTGAGTTAGATCAGTCCGAAGCCGAAGTAGACGAGGCTCTGAAGTTGGCCTTTGAGGAAGCCGGCCTCAATTCAGCCGACCCTCCGTCCACTTCGAGCCGAGGGGACCTTCCATTTGACGACATTTTTAACGTTTTAGAGGACCTTCCCGGCGCATACCCCGAAGACATGGCTGGGTTAAGCCTCACACAACTTGCCAAAAGAGAAACGCGGAAAGGATGGCCGCGCAGCGAAAAGCAGAGGCCATTCGATCTGAAGTGCCACCTGCCGTCGAATCTCAGCCCTTCCTGCCTATTGTCGAATCTCAGCCCTCCTTGCTCGCCGAATCTCAGCCCTCCTGAAGTGCCGAGTCCGAGGCGGTTGTGCAGATTAATGAAGAGGCTGAGAGGACGGAGAAGCGTCCAGCTGAGGTTAAGGCCGACTCTGAAGAAAACCGTGCTGACAAACAGCCGCGTTTAGAGGAATCAGATGTGATTGTGCCTTTCGTCATTCAACCAAAGATAAAGAACATGCCGATCGTCATTCAACCAAAGATAAAGAACATGCCGATCTCTTCTGATGCATCGGCTATTAAAGACCCAGCCGTGGCGTTGAGCATGGCTACGTCCGTCTCATTGCCGGCTGACAAGGCGGCTTTTCGGGCGGAGCCGGATCTTTCGGCAATAGCATTAGCCGCTCAATCGGCTCTTCTGGTATATACCTTGACCTTGTTCTGCCCTTTTATGCAAATATTGTTTTGGTTTTAATTTCCTGTTTTGCAGATGGTCGAGAGGATAGCCAAGATAGGTCGTCGCCAGCATGACGCCGTCGACCAACTTGGCCGTTTACAATCGGAAGTTGAGGGCCAGCGAAGCAGGGCCGAGTTTGAAGCAGCGAGGGCGAAGATGGAAGCCGCAAGGGCTGAGGCTGAGATTGAAAGGGCCAAAAATGCAGACCAGCTCCGATTGGCCACCGAGAAGAGGGCGAACGCGAGCGAAGCTACGCTCAAGTTAGCCTAGGAGGCGATCGCCAAACTTGAGACTGACTTGAAAGAGTTGAAGGCGGCGAAGGAAGCGGCCGACTCTAAGGCTTCCAAGGCATACGAGGCTGGGCGGAGTGCTACCCTTGCAAACTATGTGGAAGAAGTCCCCAAATTTGAGAATCGGGGATTCGAACACGGCTGGCTCAAAGCCCTTGCTGCTGCTAATGTGACATTGGCTATGCCAATTCCATACAAGCAAGTGGATGTTGAGCCGCTGGAGTCTGACTCTGAAGATTGATTAGGGCGACCTTTTAGTTGTTTTTGTTTAAGGATTTTGAATGTATTGTCGCAGTCTTTAGTTTAATAGTTTTTATGTGTAAGGTGACATGTGAATTTGTAGCTTCTATTTAGTAGTTTTTCACATGTAAAATGGCTACAATTTGTGCCCAATTTACTAATGAAAATTTTCTTTGTACTTTGCTATTATTTATACTTAATTTTGCTATTGATGAATGGTATGAATGGTATTGTTTTTTTTTTGCTATTTTGGATAAAACATTCATGTATACTTGCCGATTAGATAACTAGGCAATTTAATTTATCCTCATTGAATAGCCGATCAAATTAATAAATCTGCCCTTGCCCCAGCCAATGTATGAACTCCAAAAAGCCGAATGCTAATGGTTCATGGAGTGGCTGTGGCACAGATCGATCGGTATCGGGTTTAGATGCTTGGCCGATCAGATTAATAAATCTACCCTTGCCCCAGCCAATGCATGAACTCCAAAAAGCCAAATGCTAATGGTTCATGGAGTGGCTGTGGCACAGATCGATCGGCATCGGGCTTAGATGCTTGGCCGATCAGATTAATAAATCTGCCCTTACCCCAACCAATGCATGAACTCCAAAAAGCTGAATGCTAATGGTTCATGGAGTGGCTATGGCACAAATCGATCAGCATCGGGTTTAGATGCTTGGCCGATTAGATTAATAAATCTGCCCTTGCCCCAGCCAATGCATGAACTCCAAAAAGCCGAATGCTAATGGTTCATGGAGTGGCTGTGGCACAGATCGATCGGCATCGGGCTTAGATGCTTGGCCGATCAAATTAATAAATCTGCCCTTGCCTCAGCCAATGCATGAACTCCAAAAAGCCAAATGCTAATGTTTCATGGAGTGGCTGTGGCACAGATTGATCGGCATCGGGCTTTTGGAGTTTAGTGTTAATGAAATCGCCTCGGGAGCGCTGCAAGCATTAGAAATAAATGGGGTGGACTCTTCGCGCCAATGACTCCACTTATTGTGTTCAGACTCAATTTAAAACAGTTTGTTACGTAAGGTTAGATAAGTGCGGATGTCAAATAAACTATTCTTCAACAGTAGAGGAGAAGCGCAAACATTGGCTGAGCTTGACACTGCAATGAATCATAGCAACGAACCCACCCATGCGGAAGGTAGGACGTCCAAGGAACGGGAAAAATGTCAGCCTCCAAGTCGTCGAAGTAGATCGCCCCGAAAGGAAAAACAGTAACGGGGAAGCTCCCCACGACCGCGACCGAGAAATGAGGCTGACGTGACGCCGCGACCATTAAGTTTTGCGATTTTTGTAGGGAATAAACCGATGACGGAGGCGGACTCCATTGTCAACGACCCAGGCGTGGCGGTCGAATTTGCTCGACAGATTTTTCCACCAGAAGTCCAACAGTCGATGGTTGGTCGACAGGATTTTGAAGTATTTCGAGAGGGCATCCACGGGCGGTGAAAAGGCTGTATACCGCTTATGAAGTCGGCATGTGCCTGCACGCCGCGCGGCGAGAAATAGAGAAAAAGGATGAACAGATTCGGAACTTGGAGGCTCGCGCGGAGAAGGCCGAGCATGAGCTTAGGGAACTTAGGAAGGCTCAAACCGCCGAGCCGCATGCGGCAGGTCAATCTAATCCGGTCGTGGAGGATAGAGTGACCCAACGGCTGTTAAGTCACGCATCGCCGATCAGGATACGACAAGCATGTTTGCCGTGGAAAATGCAAGGACAGTGGGTTATGAAAAAGGCTTCCACGATGACCGAAGAGTCGGGATAGACAAGACCAAGGAGAAACTCGTAGAGGAGGTGTGCCGATACGAGAATCGGGGCTTTAGGCACGGGTGGATTATGGCTCTCCAAGCCTCAGAGGCACTCCAAGGAGCAGGAGTTGAATCGGCGTCGCCATTATATCATCGTCATGACTTTCCTTTTGATGCTTTCGAAATTGAGAAGAGCGATGACGAGGGCGATGTCGAATAGAACTAAACATCTATTGTAAACGTTCCAACACAGATTGGGCGTCAACTATGTATCTATTGGATAGTTTAATAAAATATTTTATTTTAAATGTTTGTGTTTGATTTTGAATGTTTACATGCCTAATTAGGCATCTCGTTTCGAATGTTTGCATATTTTAATTGTTTATGCGGTTGCGCCGGCCTAACTTATTCAAGCATTTCATTTTCAATATTTGTATGCTATTAAAGTGTAAACAGTTTTTGCCAGCTCAGCTTAACAAAACATTCCACTTTGAATATTTATATGCTTTAACCTTCGTGTAGGGCACTCCGAATTCAGAGTATTATTCGGCCCAAACGTGTTATGCACGGCTGGGGCTCCGAATTCGGAGGCTTTTTTTCTGCCAATCGTGATATCTATGAAGGGCACTCCGACTTCGGAGTCTTATTCAGCCCAAAGGCGTCATGCGCTGATAGGGTTCTGAATCCAGAGACTTAATCGGCCCAAAGGCGTCATGCATCGATGGGGCTCCGAATTCGGAGACTGGCCAATCGTGATATCCACGAAGGGCGCTCTGAATCCGAAGGCTTTATCGGCTCAAAGGCGTCTTGCGCCGATGGGGCTCCGAATCCGGAGACTTTGTTTGGCCAATTGTGATATCCATGAAGGGTGCTGTAGACACCCCATTTTTGACCGACCTTAAGACTCAGACGTCGCCGATTGAGCGCTCGGTGATGATGCATATTGTGCTCGTTCTGAGGTCACAGAGTCTCGGCTGAGAGCCTTGCCTCCAGACTTTGGGACTCTTTTGTGCTTTGCCTCGGTTTGCGAACCAAGTCCTATTTTCTATTTTTTCTCTTCCCAAAGGGAGGGAGAGGTCTCGAAGACCATCTCTCAGTGGCCGTAGGTTACATTTCGTGGTTGTAGGCCACTATTCCCGTTTGGAGACTAGTTTCCGGTTTTCAGAGCCGTCGGCCGTGCGCCTCAGTTTGGGACCGCTTAACTTTCTCTGTTTGCTCCGATTTTGGGCACACACACCTTGTTCCCTCTCCGTAGAGGGACACTGTGGCCCGGGAGACCACCTTTGTGGTCAAACGCCACCTCCGGTGCTTAATAGTCAGTTTTTGGGGCCCTCGGCTGCGCGTTTTGGCCCCTAAACCCTCGTTTCGCATCGGTGTGAGTTCATTTTTGGCATGGACCCTAGTTTCATTGTTAGGAAGGTGGTACTATGGTGGGAGACCACCTTTTCTTCTTGGAGACCACCTTTCTCTTCGCCGCCCGATTTTCTTGTTAGAGAGTTGGTCTCCCTCACTTTTGGGCCACAATTTCTGGTATCCCATACCACTACTGAGTTGCATTCACCTGGGAGACCACCAATCTTGGTAGGCCAACCACCTTTTTTTGCTCGACCCTTTTGACCGCTTGGTCTCCCTCACTTTTGAGCCACAATTTCTGGTCTCCCATACCACCACTGAGCTGCATTCACTTGGGAGACCACCAATATGGGTAGGCTGACCACCTTTTTAGCTTGAACCTTTTGACCCCTGGTCGGCCGACTAAGGGGAGTGGTCGGCCGACCACCTGAACTGGTCAGCCAACCTTCTGCTTTTTTGTCTCAATGAGTTGAAGCCAGCTGTGGCAGCTGGAAGCCTCAGAATGCATCCTCCATACACGTGTATGGAGGATGTTTAAGCTAGCTTTGAAGCTTCTTTGAGAAGCTTTAGTCTTCTCCTCTATAAAGGGAAGGGCCCTCTTCCATTGCTAGGGTTCAGAATTTTGCTTAAGGCATACATACACTTCCCTCTCTATTTCTCTCCATTTTAGCTCCAAAGATCCCTTGTTCTTGCACCATTGCACTACACCTCTTAGCCTAACCTCTCCATCATCCATCCAAGCACCTTGGAGCTCATTTTTAGAGGTTGAAGACTTGCTATCTTTGTCCAGAAGTTGCTGGTACCTTTGGCTACAAGGGTAACACTCCATTTCCCTATTTTTGACATTGTTTTGCTTCATAGTTTTGCTCTATTTGCAAGCATATTTAGGCTTTGTCATAAACTGAAAAAAGTCTTGTTTTGAGCTTCTAAACATGTTTTATTAAGGACATTTTTCTGTTGGGGGTCATCTACCCACTTGCATGCTTCATTTCCTCATGTTTTAAGCTATGCATTAGAGCATTTGTGTTGGCCTTGGTTTGGCCTTTTAGCCATTGAAATCCAGTGGATTTTTAGTGGCTAGCATGTGTCTTTGAGCTTCAAAATCAGAGATGGGTGACCCTCTCACCCCTTGTTCTCTTTACTAGCTTTGTTGGCCTTACAAAGAACCCCTATTTTCATGTTTCAAAGTCATGCCCCAGGCCATTTTTGATGAGTTTTGTGATCTGCATGACCTCTGTCCAGAGGTGGTTTTGCCATATTAGATGTCTATTATGCATGTGTAGAGTAATCTTCTTCAAGGCCTTTCAAAGGGGCCTTCACTTGCATGCTTCCTAGACTAATTTCAGGCCATTTTCAGTGAGTTTTAGGGCCCTCATAACCTCTTTCTAGAGGTGGTTTTACCATTTTGTATGTCTATCTTACATGTGTAGAACAACCCTCTTATTGGCCTTTCAAAGGGACACATCATTTTTGCATGCATTGACTGAGTTTTAGTGGGTTTTTGGGCATTATTTGGCATGGTATACTTCTTTTTTTGGCTGGTTTGGTGATCTCTCATGTGCTTCATATAGTTGTAGTGCAAATCATGGTTCACTAGCTTATTTTGCATGCTTTGTTGACCCTTGATTTTAGCACTTTTTGGCCTTCCCATAAACTGATTTTGTGCATATTTTGGACTGCCCTAGCTCTATTTTTGGGTCTCATGGTTGAATGATGTTTGTTTTGCATGCTTGTAGTTCAATACACTTGCCTAGCTTTGAGATTTGAGGTCCATTGCATGCATATACTGAGGTGTTTTCATGCTTTGGGGTCATTTTGCATCGTATTTCAGAGCCTATGTGAATGCCATATCCTCATATTTTCTCCTCTTTAAGTGTGCTTGAGAGTTGTGCATGAATGCCTTGTTTTCAGATCATTGAATGAGCTTCATTTCCATGCACTTTGAACCATCATTTTGGGCCATTTTCCCACTGTTTCAGACTTTCCTAGGGTCTGTTTGGGGTCGGTTTTGCCATTCGTGCATTGCTTTGTGTACCTCTAGTGTAACGCACTTCACTAGTTTCGATATTCGGGCCATCTAGCATGCATTGGGTAACATATTTGCATGATTCGGGACCATTGTACATCATGTTTCAGAGCTGGGAAATGTATGCTTGTATGCCATATTTCATCCTTTGCCATGCTTAGTTAGAGTTGCATGTTGTGCCTTAGGATCGGTCCATTGCATTCGTGCATATTTGCATGTATTTCGGTTGTCTCATTCTCATCATATGGCCACTGATGTGAGTCTGGCTGAGCTCCACTCATATTGGTGTAAGTCCATCTTGCATTGTGTATGCCATTTTAGTCCATAGCATTGCGTATGCTAGGTTGCATGTTAGTACATTGTGCATGCCATGTTGTGTCACGTGCATTGTGTATGCCATTTTAGTCCATAGCATTGCGTATGCTATTTTGCATGTTAGTCGCATTGTTTATGCCATCTCATTGCATTGTGTTTGGGATAGGAGTTAGCCCAAACACGGGAAACGAGGGACGTTTCGTACCCGAAGTGACGGAACGTGCCTCAATTCCCGGTTGCCGACACTTCGGATTACCCATGATGGAGTCTAGGCCTTGTTGTGTTGTCATGTGCATTCATTTCACATCGAGTCGTGCAATTCGACTCCTCGGCCATCATGCATCGAGATGTGTGATAGGTGGCACGAGGATCGAGGTGTGCATACATATGTGAAAATACTTTGCCATGCCCCTTTCTTGCTCTCTGTTGCAGCAAATCAGAAATCAACAGCCTTCTAGAGCTTTGCACAGTAATCCAGGATTAATTACAAACAGAGGCAAATCGGGGCATCGCGAGGAATTTCCCAACAAAATGACCCAAGCACGCATGCATCTTTCATCATTCGGAACAAGAGCTGAGGCAGTCCATTTTATAGCTTGCATGCTAGTTTATTCGCTTTCCTAGTTAATTTGTTAATTAATTAGGGTTTTGTAATATTTAATTAGCTAGAGTAGTTAATTATTTATTCGGACCCTCCGAGCGAGGGCACAATTGTAATAAGTTTTCGTGTGTGTGATGTATGTCTTCCAACCCCACGTCTTTCTCCCTTTCATTTATTAGCTTATAATGGTTTGATTAGGGCATGTTTCAATTAGCATACTTATGCTCGCATGTTTGCATGCATTTATTTGTCTTGCATGCACCGGGCTTGGCGCATCATACTAACTGCATCTTATTTCAATTCCAAGTTGAATACATGTTAGCTGTAGCATCTCATATGCCATTCTTAGAATAGCCGAGCCTATTATAGTTGCATTTTTGCATGTGTTGCATTAGGCATCTCAGCATAGTTAGGATCCATGCATGTTTTCTAATTAGCTTCTTTCTTTGGCTTGGAGTACTCGGTAAGTGGTTATGCTTTAGCATCCTTGCATGCGTGTGAGTGACTGCCATGATAGCATGCTTACCATGAGGCTATGTGCTTATGTGATATAACTACCTAAATGCCTGTGGGTGGAGGTTGGATTATCTGAATTGGAACAATTCATTGATTGCGAGTTTTAAACCCACTAGATAGTGGCAAATCACTATGTTTTCTAAGCCCACTTGAGGGTGGCAAAATCTACATTTTAGTCTACTTGCGAGTAGCAAACCGCTTTAAAAAACAAACATTGAAATGTTTTGTTCCAACTCAGGCGATCCAGTCTATACTTGTATGCTGCACGCATCACATAGTAATTTTAGGCTAATAACCGGGATAAGAGCACATAATGGTTTCAAAACTCGATATCATGATTAGTAGAGGCCGATCTTTGATCGGGTGAGCAGGGGTGCTCACGAAGTGACCTTCCCCAATCGTACCCAAGTTCCCGAGTTGAGGCAACTTTGGTGATGACGGACACGTGGCCTTAGGCAACGAGTCAGGGTTTCCTAAATTCCCCCAAAATAAATATTTAGGTGGCGACTCTGTATTTGGCAAAGCAGTCCATGTTTGGCACTTCTTTCTAAAAATCTATTTTTCAAAAATGATTTGCCGGATTTGGACTCTTTGATGATTCATCGGTCTTGCATTGCACTCTGCGAGATTAGATACAGGACCGTGACATTGAGTCCTAAACTGTAGTGAGCCCAATGAACAAAACAGGATTCCCTCCCAGGACGTTCGGGAACGTCTACAGTTTCTGGCGACTCTGCTGGAGAGTTAAAGAACTTGACTCGAACTCTTGATATCTGGTTTTGACTACACTTACGTGTTTCTTTGCATTGTATTTGCATTGGTGCGCCTAGGACACTGTGTTTGCCGTATGCTATTCCTGAACAGTTTGCCGGAGGCTCGCTTTGAGAAGCGTGCCATAAGGCTGACCAGTTGTGGACTCTGTCACGACGGGAACACAAACCCCGATTTTTACCGGGGTACCCTTTTTGACTATTCGACCTAGTGCATATTCGAAATCCATAGTGACCATTCCAAGCTAGGACATGTTGCTTACCCGATTATAGGTTGTTTGAAACCGCTGCGTGCGTAGTGAAACCCTAGCTCCTGACAAAATAGGACAGGGAAACCTTACCCCAACATAGGGGTGTTTTGGCTCTCACTTGTTTGCTATGTGCTTTTAGAGTGCGTCTCTACAGGAATGCATGTATCAGTTTACAAGTTTGGGTATCAGGCCTGGCACCAGTTCAGTATTTTGGGAATCAGTTATCTACGGGTATCGGGTTCAGCTTTTGAGGCAGTGAATTGGGAACAATGATCAGTGTCTGAGAACAGTGTATTCATCTTATCAACTGCGTGTTGCTATACCAGACTGTGTATTGTGTTTATTTACGCTGTTATGCTGCCCGTTTGTCTGGTTGTCTATTTCTTTATTATTGCTTTATTTATCTTTTTTGCTAGGGTAGTTTAGCACAATTGCTTCAGACTAAGCAGATATTCCCCAAGCACTCTGGACTAAAGGTCGCCGACTCAATCGATCTGAGGATCTAGTCGACGGACAACCAGTGTTTTGTTCCTTACCCCCGGTTATCAGACGGAGGTCGAGAAGGCGCAGTGTATCCGAGCAGAGGTTGCCAGAATAGTGGTCTATCTTGTCAGTGGACAATCAGGCTGAGGCTTCAGTTTTTACCACAGAGATAGATATACCAGTCAGTCAGCTGGAACAGTAGAACATGGCAGGGATGGAGGACATGGTGCGCCAACTTCAAGAAAGTATGAGAGCCATGCAGCAGGACGCTGTTCGTCGAGATGAATCTGCCAAACAACAAGCCGAGATCATGGCCCAGCAGGCAGAGTTAATTGCCAGGCTGCAACAACAAATCGGAGCATCTGCTTCACATCAAGCTCCTCCCCCACCAGGAGTTCCAATGCCTGGGGAGGCACCAAATGTCCAGGGAGATACGGATATTTCGACAGGGCCGGTTCCGCCTCCGATTCTACCTCAACTATCTAAGGCGCCTACGCCTTTCAATCAACTGGACTCTCCCTTTGAGTTCGAGGTGGACCATATAGCGTTAAAGTTGAGCAAGCTTGAGAAGTTATTCAATAAATCCCAAGGGGTAAAGTCCATCCCAGACATTGAGGACGGGTACACTGACGTGGCTGTGACGCTGCCAGATAGGTTCAAAATGTCACAAATTGACCGCTTTGACGGATCTGGGGATCCCATGGTGCATCTCTGGTTGTTCTCAGATATACTACGGCCGATGGGCCTCACCAGACCACAGAAGCTTTCATTATTCAGCAGGACCCTGTCGGGTGTGGCCACTATCTGGTACGCAAAATTGGAAGATGATGTCAAGCAGAACTGGGATGAGATGGCTGAGGCTTTCATTGCACAGTACTCCTATAACACGCAAATCGAGATTACAACCCGTGATCTTGAGACGACAAGGCAGGAGCCTAAGGAGAGCTTCTCCGAATTCGTAGCCCGCTGGAGGGCCAAGGCTTCAATGATGACCCTTAGGCCTACTGATAAAGATCAAATCCGGATGATTGTGCACAATCTCCAGCCTAAGCTTATGCAGAAAATGATTGTGCTCCCCTTCCCTACCTTTTCAGATCTGCATGAGATGGGAGTACAGATCGAAGATGCCTTGAAGCAGGGCTTGATTGATAATGACAGAGAGCAACCCAGAAGAACCTTCAATCGCAATACCAATACAGGCACCAGCAATGCTGCAAATGCTAGAGCTTTAGAAGTAAGCATGGTCACCACCATTCCCCCTCCAAGACCCATGGTAGCTACACCTTTCTTCGGCGCGTCTGGAAGCAACACATAAACCACCAATACCAACCTCGAGGCCAGAGAACCTTCACCCTATTATATATGCCCCTGTCCAAGGCTCTGGGGGTATTAATTAGGAAAGGGCACTTAAAGCCCCTGGAGCCGAGGCCATTGCCAAATCCACTCCCTCATTCTCATAACCCAGCAAAATATTGCGCATATCACCAACAACATGGTCACGACACTGACCAATGTTTTAGATTGCGTCATGAGATTCAAGATCTCGTTGACAAGCAGGTGATTGTGCCTCCAGAAAAACCTAATGTCACAACAAACCCTCTCCCACCGCACAACCAAGCTCCACTCCCCAAATGTATCAACTTTACCCAGACTGGGGTCGTGTCTTACGATCCTAGCATATATATCACCCCGTCCCACCTACCCAAGCCGGAGGTGCTCTTTCCTGATTGCACTGACTTGTGCATGTTGGACATCTCCAGAACCCAACTCGAACCAATGGTGGTGATTGTCGAAGACAGAACAGGGGAGATTTCAGGGAGAATGGGATTGTTGAGTCAAAATCTGAGGAATCTGGGAGTTTTGCTGAGGAGGTATACAGTCCGAGTGACTACATTCTATCAGTAGGCCAGGTTGGGCAAATGTGGAATTGCCGGCAGGGGCAGAGCTTTGTGTGATACAGGGGGATGAATTTGGTCAGAGGATAGATGACTTGGCAGCTGTAGAAGGGGACTTTGCTAACGTCCAATTTTTCAATGAACAAGATCCAGAGGGCATGGTAGTCAATTGGTCAGATTTTCAGGAGTCAGCAGAGGTCACCGGGTGGCTTGATGACCTACCAGATGTTGTCGACGAAACTCAGTTGGAACGGGGCCCGGCAGGGGCAAGAATATCAGTTGTGGCCGGAAGGGCCGGAAATCAGAATGCATCGCCGAAGAGCGCCGGTGCAAAGAATTTCGCTCAGGACTTGGGCATTGTGAATGCAGGAAATGTTGAACAGCCAGCTGTACTGACGCAATTGGAACAAGAAAGGTTCGGGGATTTTGAGAGAATCAGGAAAGCTAAGGCCCCTGAGGGGACTGAAAGTGCTGTGTGCACGAGGATAGAGAATGCTGTGAGCATGTGGACGAAAAGTACTGCGAGTACAATTGTACCGGAGCCGGACAGGTGTCTGTTGGCTGCCGACGGAATGTGGTGGGAAGACGATGATCTATGTCTTGCCCACACGGATGAGGATTGAGGGAGCAACCAGCCAGACGATACCTGGTACATCGGCGAAGTCGATCATATGACTAGAAGCAGGCGGTATTTCAAGCCCCTACATCTAGATCAGCCAGATGCGTCTGGGAAAGATAAGGAGGCGGAGAAACAGAAAGAGAAGCAACTCGAAGAAGAGGCTGTACTGAAACAGTTGAAAAAGATACAGGCAGATATCTCCATCTGGGGACTGCTTATGGCATCGCGAGTGCATTGACAAGCTGTCTTATCGGCCATGGACAAGGCCAAGGTCTCAATAGACACCACGCCCGAACAGCTGGTGGGCTTAGTTTTTCTGGGAAGGGCTACCCCGATGTTGACTTTCTCTGACAAAGAATTGCCACCTGAGCGTGCGAACCGTAACAAGCCACTCTACATCTCTGTGGAGTGTAGAAACAAATGGATACCCGTAGTGCTTGTCGACACAGGGTCCGCTATCAATGTGTGCCCGGCAAGGACTGTATATGCAATCAGTTTAAAGACCGCGGACTTTGTGCCGACAGCCTAGGTGATTCGGGCATATGATAACACAAGCAGAGAAGTAATGGGGATAGTGAAAATTCAGACCAAGGTTGGGCTGGGACAGCATGAGGTAGACTTTCACGTCTTAGAAGTTCCTGCGACCTTTAATCTACTTTTGGGGCGGCCGTGGTTGCACCAAGTAAAGGCAGTTTCGTCCACCTTGCATTAGATGGTGAAATACCCCCATGGGAAAGGAGTAGCCATCGTTTTTGGAAATTCGTCGATCCATCCACCGCCAGAAGTATCTACGCCAGTTTTGGAAATTGAGCACGGTATGGAGGATGTATTCATGTCGGGTTTTACCCTGGCTGAGGCCCGGGTCGTGCGGAACATCTTAGCTGTTAATGAGGGGTGTATGTTAGCGCACAATCAGTATACCTCATGAACAAGCTTCAACACATCCCCGGGATGGATGGGAAAGAGCGGCCGGAAGGGCGTTACAGCGTTGCCGAAGTGACACACAACCCACACACTTGGCTTGGGTTATTTGCCCACCAAAGAGGATTGGATAAGGAAAGTAAGGAGATGGTTGGGAGAGCCAGAGCGAAGCAGGCAGTGAAGCCTTTTGAGCTAATACACCTACCCATCCAGGGTACCCTAAACGGATGCTTGTCTGGGAGGGGAGGACTTTCCATTTTGTGGCTTCCCAGAGCCGTGGATAAATGAGCTTCATTTCCATGCACTTTGAACCATCATTTTGGGCCATTTTCCCACTGTTTCAGACTTTCCTAGGGTCTGTTTGGGGTGGTTTTGCCATTGTGCATTGCTTTGTGTACCTCTAGTGTAACGCACTTCACTAGTTTCGTATTCGGGCCATCTAGCATGCATTGGGTAACATATTTGCATGATTCGGGACCATTGTACATCATGTTTCAGAGCTGGAAATGTATGCTTGTATGCCATATTTCATCCTTTGCCATGCTTAGTTAGAGTTGCATGTTGTGCCTTAGGATCGGTCCATTGCATTCGTGCATTTTGCATGTATTTCGGTTGTCTCATTCTCATCATATGGCCACTGATGTGAGTTGGCTGAGTCCACTCATATTGGTGTAAGTCCATCTTGCATTGTGTATGCCATTTTAGTCCATAGCATTGCGTATGCTAGGTTGCATGTTAGTCATTGTGCATGCCATGTTGTGTCACGTGCATTGTGTATGCCATTTTAGTCCATAGCATTGCGTATGCTATTTTGCATGTTAGTCGCATTGTGTATGCCATCTCATTGCATTGTGTTTGGGAGGAGTTAGCCCAACACGGGAAACGAGGGACGTTTCGTACCCGAAGTGACGAACGTGCCTCAATTCCCGGTGCCGACACTCGGATTACCCATGATGGAGTCTAGGCCTTGTTGTGTTGTCATGTGCATTCATTTCACATCGAGTCGTGCAATTCGACTCCTCGGCCATCATGCATCGAGATGTGTGATAGGTGGCACGAGGATCGAGGTGTGCATACATATGTGAAAATACTTTGCCATGCCCCTTTCTTGCTCTCTGTTGCAGCAAATCAGAAATCAACAGCCTTCTAGAGCTTTGCACAGTATCCGGATTAATTACAAACAGAGGCAAATCGGGGCATCGCGAGGAATTTCCCGAAAATGACCCGAGCAGCATGCATCTTTCATCATTCGGAACAAGAGCTGAGGCAGTCCATTTTATAGCTTGCATGCTAGTTTATTCGCTTTCCTAGTTAATTTGTTAATTAATTAGGGTTTTGTAATATTTAATTAGCTAGAGTAGTTAATTATTTATTCGGACCCTCCGAGCGAGGGCACAATTGTAATAAGTTGTCGTGTGTGTGATGTATGTCTTCCAACCCCACGTCTTTCTCCCTTTATTTACCAGCTTATAGATGGTTTGATTAGGGCATGTTTCAATTAGCATACTTATGCTCGCATGTTTGCATCATTCATTTGTCTTGCATGCACCGGGCTGGCGCATCATACTAACTGCATTTATTTCAATTCCAAGTTGAATACTGTTAGCTGTAGCATCTCATATGCCATTCTTAGAATAGCCGAGCCTATTATAGTTGCATTTTTGCATGTGTTGCATTAGGCATTCAGCATAGTTAGGATCATGCATGATTTCTAATAGCTTCTTTCTTTGGCTTGGAGTACTCGGTAAGTGGTTATGCTTTAGCATCCTTGCATGCGTGTGAGTGACTGCCATGATAGCATGCTTACCATGAGGCTATGTGCTTATGTGATATAACTCCTGAATGCCTGTGGGTGGAGGTTGGATTATCTGAATTGGAACAATTCATTGATTGCGAGTTTTAAGCCCACTAGATAGTGGCAAATCACTATGTTTTCTAAGCCCACTTGAGGGTGGCAAAATCACATTTTAGCCTACTTGCGAGTAGCAAACCGCTTTAAAAAACAAACATGAAATGTTTTGTTCCAATCAGGCGATCCAGTCTATACTTGTATGCTGCCGCATCACATAGTAATTTTAGGCTAATAACCGGATAAGAGCACATAATGTTTCAAAACTCGATATCATGTTAGTAGAGGCCGATCTTTGATCGGGGAGCAGGGGTGCTCACGAAGTGACCTTCCCCAATCGTACCCAAGTTCCCGAGCGAGGCAACTTTGGTGATGACGGACACGTGGCCTTAGGCAACGAGTCAGGGTTTCCTAAATTCCCCAAAATAAATATTTAGGTGGCGACTCTGTATTGGCAAAGCAGTCCATGTTTGGCACTTCTTTCAAAAATCTATGTTTTCAAAAAGATTTGCCGGATTTGGACTCTTTGATGATTCATCGGTCTTGCATTGCACTCTGCGAGATTAGATACAGGACCGTGACATTGAGTCCTAAACTGTAGTGAGCCCAATGAACAAAACGGGATTCCCTCCCGGGACGTTCGGGAACGTCTACAGTTTCTGGCGACTCTGCTGGGAGTTAGAGAACTTGACTCGAACTCATGATATCTGGTTTTGACTACACTTATGTGTTTCTTTGCATTGATTTGCATTGGTGCGCCTAGGACACCGTGTTTGCCGTATGCTATTCCTGAACGTTTGCCGGAGGCTCGCTTTGAGAAGCGTGCCATAAGGCTGACCGTTGCGGCTCTGCACGACGGGAACACAAACCCCGTTTTTACCGGGGACCCTTTTTGACATTCGACCTAGTGCATATTCGAAACATAGTGACCATTCCAAGCTAGGACAGTTGCTTACCCGATTATAGGTTGTTTGAAACCGCTGCGTGCGTAGTGAAACCCTAGCTCCTGACAAAATAGGACAGGGAAACCTTACCCCAACATAGGGGTGTTTTGGCTCTCACTTGTTTGCTATGTGCTTTTAGAGTGCGTCTCTACAGGAATGCATGTATCAGTTTACAAGTTTGGGTATCAGGCCTGCGGGCACCAGTTCAGTATTTTGGGAATCAGTTATCTGCGGGTATCGGGTTCAGTTTTGGGGCAGTGATTGGGAACAATGATCAGTGTCTGAGAACAGTGTATTCAGCTTATCAACTGCGTGTTGTATCCAACTGTGTGTGTGTTTATTTACGCTGTTATGCTGTCCGTTTGTCTGGTTGTCTATTTCCTTATTATTGCTTTATTTATCTTTTTGCTAGGTAGTTTAGCACAATTGCTTCAGACCAAGCAGATATTCCCCAAGCACTCTGGACAAAGGTCGCCGACTCAATCGATCTGAGGATCTAGTCGACGGACAACCAGTGTTTTTTCCTTACCCCCGGTTATCAGACGGAGGTCGAGAAGCGCAGTGTATCCGAGCAGAGGTTGCCAGAATAGTGGTCTACTTGTCAGTGGACATCAGGCTGAGGCTTCATTTTTACCACAGAGATAGATATACCAGTAGTCAGTGGAACAGTAAACATGGCAGGATGGAGGAAATGTGCGCAATTGCAAGAAAGTATGAGAGCCATGCAGCAGGACGCTGTTCGTCGAGATGAATTGCCAAACAACAAGCCGAGATCATGGCCCAGCAGGCAGAGTTAATTGCCAGGCTGCAACAACAAACCGGGCATCTGCTTCACACAAGCTCCTCCCCCCCAGGAGTTCCAGCCGGGGAGGCACCAAATGTCCAGGGAGATACGGATATTCGACAGGGCCGTCCGCCCCCGATTCTACCTCAACTATCTAAGGCACCTACGCCTTTCAATCAACGGACTCTCCCTTTGAGTTCGAGGTGGACCATAAGCGTTAAAGTTGAGCAAGCTTGAGAAGTTGTTCAAAAATCCCAAGGGGTAAAGTCCATCCCAGACATTGAGGACGGGTACACTGACGTGGCTGTGACGCTGCCAGATAGGTTCAAAATGCACAAATCGACCGCTTTGACGGATCTGGGGATCCCATGGTGCATCTCGGTTGTTCTCAGATATACTACGGCCGATGGGCCTCACCAGACCGCAGAAGCTTTCATTATTCGCGACCCTGTCGGGTGTGGCCACTATCTGGTACGCAAAATTAGAAGATGATGTCAAGCGAACTGGGATGAGATGGCGAGGCTTTCATTGCACAGTACTCCTATAACACGCAAATCGAGATTACAACCCGTGATCTTGAGACACAAGGCAGGAGCCTAAGGAGAGCTTCTCCGAGATTCGTAGCCCGTGGAGGGCCAAGGCCTCAATGATGACCCTAGGCCTACTGATAAAGATCAAATCCGGATGATTGTGCGCAATCTCCAGCCTAAGCTATGCAGAAAATGATGTGCTCCCCTTCCCTACCTTTTCAGATTGCATGAGATGGGAGTACAGATGAGGATGCCTTGAAGCAGGGCTTGATTGATAATGACAGAGAGCAACCCAGAAGAACCTTCAACCGCAAACCAATACAGGCACCAGCAATGCTGCAAAATCCACGAAGGGCGCTCTGAATCCGAAGGCTTTATCGGCTCAAAGGTCTTGCGCCGATGGGGCTCCGAATCCGGAGACTTTGTTTGGCCAATTGTGATATCCATGAAGGGTGCTGTAGACACCCCATTTTTGACCGACCTTAAGACTCAGACGTCGCCGATTGAGCGCTCGGTGATGATGCATATTGTGCTCGTTCTGAGGTCACAGAGTCTCGGCTGAGAGCCTTGCCTCCAGACTTTGGGACTTTTTGTGCTTTGCCTCGGTTTGCGAACCAAGTCCTATTTTCTATTTTTTCTCTTCCCAAAGGGAGGGAGAGGTCTCGAAGACCATCTCTCAGTGGCCGTAGGTTACATTTCGTGGTTGTAGGCCACTATTCCCGTTTGAGACTAGTTTCCGGTTTTCAGAGCCGTCGGCCGTGCGCCTCAGTTTGGGACCGCTTAACTTTCTCTGTTTGCTCCGATTTTGGGCACACACACCTTGTTCCCTCTCCGTAGAGGGACACTGTGGCCCGGGAGACCACCTTTTGGTCAAACGCCACCTCCGGTGCTTAATAGTCAGTTTTTGGGGCCCTCGGCTGCGCGTTTGGCCCCTAAACCCTCGTTTCGCATCGGTGTGAGTTCATTTTTGGCATGGACCCTAGTTTCATTGTTAGGAAGGTGGTACTATGGTGGGAGACCACCTTTTCTTTTGGAGACCACCTTTCTCTTCGCCGCCCGATTTTCTTGTTAGAGAGTTGGTCTCCCTCACTTTTGGGCCACAATTTCTGGTATCCCATACCACTACTGAGTTGCATTCACCTGGGAGACCACCAATCTTGGTAGGCCAACCACCTTTTTTTGCTCGACCCTTTTGACCGCTTGGTCTCCCTCACTTTTGAGCCACAATTTCTGGTCCCCATACCACCACGAGCTGCATTCACTTGGGAGACCACCAATATGGGTAGGCTGACCACCTTTTTAGCTTGAACCTTTTGACCCCTGGTCGGCCGACTAAGGGGAGTGGTCGGCCGACCACCTGAACTGGTCAGCCAACCTTCTGCTTTTTGTCTCAATGAGTTGAAGCCAGCTGTGTGGCAGCTGGAAGCCTCAGAATGCATCCTCCATACACGTGTATGGAGGATGTTTAAGCTAGCTTTGAAGCTTCTTTGAGAAGCTTTAGTCTTCTCTCTATAAAGGGAAGGGCCCTCTTCCATTGCTAGGGTTCAGAATTTTGCTTAAGGCATACATACACTTCCCTCTCTATTTCTCTCCATTTTAGCTCCAAAGATCCCTTGTTCTTGCACCATTGCACTACACCTCTTAGCCTAACCTCTCCATCATCCATCCAAGCACCTTGGAGCTCATTTTTAGAGGTTGAAGACTTGCTATCTTTGTCCAGAAGTTGCTGGTACCTTTGGCTACAAGGGTAAACACTCCATTTCCCTATTTTGACATTGTTTTGCTTCATAGTTTTGCTCTATTTGCAAGCATATTTAGGCTTTGTCATAAACTGAAAAAAGTCTTGTTTGAGCTTCTAAACATGTTTTATTAAGGACATTTTTCTGTTGGGGTCATCTACCCACTTGCATGCTTCATTTCCTCATGTTTTAAGCTATGCATTAGAGCATTTGTGTTGGCCTTGGTTTGGCCTTTTAGCCATTGAAATCCAGTGGATTTTTAGTGGCTAGCATGTGTCTTTGAGCTTCAAAATCAGAGATGGGTGACCCTCTCACCCCTTGTTCTCTTTACTAGCTTTGTTGGCCTTACAAAGAAACCCCTATTTTCATGTTTCAAAGTCATGCCCCAGGCCATTTTTGATGAGTTTTTTGATCTGCATGACCTCTGTCCAGAGGTGGTTTTGCCATATTAGATGTCTATTATGCATGTGTAGAGTAATCTTCTTCAAGGCCTTTCAAAGGGGCCTTCACTTGCATGCTTCCTAGACTAATTTCAGGCCATTTTCAGTGAGTTTTAGGGCCCTCATAACCTCTTTCTAGAGGTGGTTTTACCATTTTGTATGTCTATCTTACATGTGTAGAACAACCCTCTTATTGGCCTTTCAAAGGGACACATCATTTTGCATGCATTGACTGAGTTTAGTGGGTTTTTGGGCATTATTTGGCATGGTATACTTCTTTTTTTGGCTGGTTTGGTGATCTCTCATGTGCTTCATATAGTTGTAGTGCAAATCATGGTTCACTAGCTTATTTTGCATGCTTTGTTGACCCTTGATTTTAGCACTTTTTGGCCTTCCCATAAACTGATTTTGTGCATATTTTGGACTGCCCTAGCTATTTTTGGGTCTCATGGGTGAATGATGTTTGTTTTGCATGCTTGTAGTTCAATACACTTGCCTAGCTTTGAGATTTGAGGTCCATTGCATGCATATACTGAGGTGTTTTCATGCTTTGGGGTCATTTTGCATCGTATTTCAGAGCCTATGTGAATGCCATATCCTCATATTTTCTCCTCTTTAAGTGTGCTTGAGAGTTGTGCATGAATGCCTTGTTTTCAGATCATTGAATGAGCTTCATTTCCATGCACTTTGAACCATCATTTTGGGCCATTTTCCCACTGTTTCAGACTTCCTAGGGTCTGTTTGGGGTCGGTTTTGCCATTCGTGCATTGCTTTGTGTACCTCTAGTGTAACGCACTTCACTAGTTTCGTATTCGGGCCATCTAGCATGCATTGGGTAACATATTTGCATGATTCGGGACCATTGTACATCATGTTTCAGAGCTGGGAAATGTATGCTTGTATGCCATATTTCATCCTTTGCCATGCTTAGTTAGAGTTGCATGTTGTGCCTTAGGATCGGTCCATTGCATTCGTGCATATTTGCATGTATTTCGGTTGTCTCATTTCTCATCATATGGCCACTGATGTGAGTCTGGCTGAGCTCCACTCATATTGGTGTAAGTCCATCTTGCATTGTGTATGCCATTTTAGTCCATAGCATTGCGTATGCTAGGTTGCATGTTAGTACATTGTGCATGCCATGTTGTGTCACGTGCATTGTGTATGCCATTTTAGTCCATAGCATTGCGTATGCTATTGCATGTTAGTCGCATTGTGTATGCCATCTCATTGCATTGTGTTTGGGATAGGAGTTAGCCCAAACACGGGAAACGAGGGACGTTTCGTACCCGAAGTGACGAAACGTGCCTCAATTCCCGGTGCCGACACTCGGATTACCATGATGGAGTCTAGGCCTTGTTGTGTTGTCATGTGCATTCATTTCACATCGAGTCGTGCAATTCGACTCCTCGGCCATCATGCATCGAGATGCGTGATTGGTGGCACGAGGATCGAGGTGTGCATACATATGTGAAAATACTTTGCCATGCCCCTTTCTTGCTCTCTGTTGCAGCAAACCAGAAATCAACAGCCTTCTAGAGCTTTGCACAGTAATCCAGGATTAATTACAAACAGAGGCAAATCGGGGCATCGCGAGGAATTTCCCAAAATGACCCGAGCACGCATGCATCTTTCATCATTCGGAACAAGAGCTGAGGCAGTCCATTTTATAGCTTGCATGCTAGTTTATTCGCTTTCCTAGTTAATTTGTTAATTAATTAGGGTTTTGTAATATTTAATTAGCTAGTAGTATTAATTATTTATTCGGACCCTCCGAGCGAGGGCACAATTGTAATAAGTTGCGTGTGTGTGATGTATGTCTTCCAACCCCACGTCTTTCTCCCTTTATTTATTAGCTTATGATGGTTATTAGGGCATGTTTCAATTAGCATACTTATGCTCGCATGTTTGCATCCATTCATTTGTCTTGCATGCACCGGGCTCGGCGCATCATACTAACTGCATTTATTTCAATTCCAAGTTGAATACATGTTAGCTGTAGCATCTCATATGCCATTCTTAGAATAGCCGAGCCTATTTAGTTGCATTTTTGCATGTGTTGCATTAGGCATCTCAGCATAGTTAGGATCATGCATGTTTTCTAATTAGCTTCTTTCTTTGGCTTGGAGTACTCGGTAAGTGGTTATGCTTTAGCATCCTTGCATGCTGTGTGAGTGACTGCCATGATAGCATGCTTACCATGAGGCTATGTGCTTATGTGATATAACTACCTGAATGCCTGTGGGTGAAGGTTGGATTATCTGAATTGGAACAATTCATTGATGCGAGTTTTAACCCACTTGAGAGTGGCAAATCACTATGTTTCTAAGCCCACTGAGGGTGGCAAAATCCACATTTTAGCCTACTTGCGAGTAGCAAACCGCTTTAAAAAACAAACATGAAATGTTTTGTTCCAACTCAGGCGATCCAGTCTATACTTGTATGCTGCACGCATCACATAGTAATTTAGGCTAATAACCGGGATAAGAGCACATAATGTTTCAAAACTCGATATCATGGTTAGTAGAGGCCGATCTTTGATCGGGTGAGCAGGGGTGCTCACGAAGTGACCTTCCCCAATCGTACCCAAGTTCCCGAGCCGAGGCAACTTTGGTGATGACGGACACGTGGCCTTAGGCAACGAGTCAGGGTTTCCTAAATTCCCCCAAAATAAATATTTAGGTGGCGACTCTGTATCTGGCAAAGCAGTCCATGTTTGGCACTTCTTTCAAAAAATCTGTTTTCAAAAACGATTTGCCGGATTTGGACTCTTTGATGATTCATCGGTCTTGCATTGCACTCTGCGAGATTAGATACAGGACCGTGACATTGAGTCCTGAACTGTAGTGAGCCCAATGAACAAAACGGGATTCCCTCCCGGGACGTTCGGGGACGTCTACAGTTTCTGGCGACTCTGCTGGGAGTTAGAGAACTTGACTCGAACTCATGATATCTGGTTTTGACTACACTTATGTGTTTCTTTGCATTGCATTTGCATTGGTGCGCCTAGGACACCGTGTTTGCCGTATGCTATTCCTGAACGGTTTGCCGGAGGCTCGCTTGAGAAGCGTGCCATAAGGCTGACCGGTTGGGCTCTGCCACGACGGGAACACAAACCCCGATTTTTACCGGGGCACCCTTTTTGACCATTCGACCTAGTGCATATTGGAATCCATAGTGACCATTCCAAACTAGGACAGGTTGCTTACCCGATTGTAGGTTGTTTGAAACCGCTGCGTGCGTAGTGAAACCCTAGCTCCTGACAAAATAGGACAGGGAAACCTTACCCCAACATAGGGGTGTTTTGGCTCTCACTTGTTTGCTATGTGCTTTTAGAGTGCGTCTCTACAGGAATGCATGTATCAGTTTACAAGTTTGGGTATCAGGCCTGCGGGCACCAGTTCAGTATTTTGGGAATCAGTTATCTGCGGGTATCAGATTCAGCTTTGGGGCAGTGATTGGGAACAATGATCAGTCTGAGAACAGTGTATTCTTATCAACTGCGTGTGCTCCAACTGTGTTTGTGTTTATTTACGCTGTTATGCTGTCCGTTTGTCTGGTTGTTATTTCCTTATTATTGCTTTATTTATCTTTTTGCTAGGTAGTTTAGCACAATTGCTTCAGACCAAGCAGATATTCCCCAAGCACTCTGGACAAGAGGTCGCCGACTCAATCGATCTGAGGATCTGGTCGACGGACAACCAGTGTTTGTTCTTACCCCGGTTATCAGACGGAGGTCGAGAAGCGCAGTGTATCCGAGCAGAGGTTGCCAGAGCAGTGGTTTACCCATCAGTGGACAGTCAGGCTGAGGCTTCATTTTGCCATAGAGATAGATATACCAGTCAGTCAGATGGAACAGTAGAACATGCAGGAGGAGGAATGATGCGTCAGATGCAAGAGTATGAGAGCCATGCAGCAGGACGCTGTTCGTCGAGATGAATTTGCCAAACAACAGGCCGAGATCATGGCCCAGCAGGCAGAGTTAATTGCCAGGCTGCAACAACAAACCGGGGCATCTGCTTCACACCAAGCTCCTCCCCCACCAGGAGTTCCAGCGCCCGGAGAGGCACCAAATGTCCAGGGAGATATGGATATTCCGACAGGGTCGGCTCCGCCCCCGATTCTACCTCAACTATCTAAGGCACCTACGCCTGTCAATCAACCGGACTCTCCCTTTGAGTTCGAGGTGGACCATACAGCGTTAAAGTTGAGCAAGCTTGAGAAGTTGTTCAAGAAATCCCAAGGGGTAAAGTCCATCCCAGACATTGAGGACGGGTACATGACGTGGCTGTGACGCTGCCAGATAGGTTCAAAATGCCACAAATCGACCGCTTTGACGGATCTGGGGATCCCATGGTGCATCTGGTTGTTCTCAGATATACTACGGCCGATGGGCCTCACCAGACCGCAGAAGCTTTCATTATTCGGCCGGACCTGTCGGGTGTGGCCGCTATCTGGTACGCAAAATTAGAAGACGATGTTAAGCGGAACTGGGATGAGATGGCCGAGGCTTTCATTGCACAGTACTCCTATAACACGCAAATCGAGATTACAACCCGTGATCTTGAGACAACAAGGCAGGAGCCTAAGGAGAGCTTTTCGATTCGTAGCCGGTGGAGGGCAAGGCCTCAATGATGACCCTAAGGCCTACTGATAAAGATCAAATCCGGATGATTGTGCGCAATCTCCAGCCTAAGCTGATGCAGAAAATGATCGTGCTCCCTTCCCTACCTTTTCAGATTTGCATGAGATGGGAGTACAGAGAGGATGCCTTGAACAGGTTGATTGATAATGACAGAGAGCAACCCAGAAGAACCTTCAACCGCAACAACAATACAGGCACCAGCAATGCCGCAAATGCTAGAGCTTCAGAAGTAAGCATGGTCACCACCATTCCCCCTCCAAGACCCATGGCAGCTACACCTTTCTCCGGCGCGTCCGGAAGCAACACACAAACCACCAAATACCAACCTCGAGGCCAAGAACCTTCACCCTATATATGCCCCTGTCCAAGGCTCGGGGTATTAATCAGGAAAGGGCACTTAAAGCCCCTGGAGCCGAGGCCATTGCCAAATCCACTCCCTCCCTCTCATAACCCAGCAAAATACTGCGCATATCACCAACAACATGGTCACGACACTGACCAATGTTTTAGATTGCGTCATGAGATTCAAGATCTCGTTGACAAGCAGGTGATTGTGCCTCCAGAAAAACCCAATGTCACAACAAACCCTCTCCCACCGCACAACCAAGCTCCACCCCCAAACGTATCAACTTTATCCAGACTGGGGTCGTGTCTTACGATCCTAGCATATATATCACCCCGTCCCACCTACCCAAGCCGGAGGTGCTCCTTCCTGACTGCACTGACTTGTGCATGTTGGACATCTCCAGAACCCAACCCGAACCAATGGTGGTGACTGTCGAAGGCAGAACAGGGAGATTTCAGGGGAGAATGGGATTGTTGAGTCAGAATATGAGGAATCTGGGAGTTTTGCTGAGGAGGTATACAGTCCGAGTGACTACATTCTCTCAGTAGGCCAGGTTGGGCCAAATGTGGAATTGCCGGCAGGGGCAGAGCTTTGTGTGATACAGGGGGATGAATCTGGTCAGAGGATAGATGACTTGGCAGCTGTGGAAGGGGACTTTGCTAACCTCCAATTTTTCAATGAACAAGATCCAGAGGGCATGGTAGTCAACTGGTCAGATTTTGAGGAGTCAGCAGAGGTCACCGGGTGGCTTGATGACCTACCAGATGTTGTCGACGAAACTCAGTTGGAACGGGGCCCGGCAGGGGCAAGAACATCAGTTGTGGCCGGAAGGGCCGGAAATCAGAATGCATCGCCGGAGAGCGCCGGTGCTAAGAATTTCGCTCAGGACTTGGGCATTGTGAATGCGGGAAGTGTTGAACAGCCAGCTGTACTGACGCAGTTGGAACAAGAAAGGTTCGGGGATTCTGAGAGAATCAGGAAAGCTAAGGCCCCTGAGGGGACTGAAAGTGCTGTGTGCACGAGGATAGAGAATGCTGCGAGCATGTGGACGGAAAGTACTGCGAGTACAATTGTACCGGAGCCGGACAGGTGTCTGTTGGCTGCCGACGGAATGTGGTGGGAAGACGATGATCTATGTCTTGCCCACACGGATGAGGATTGGGGGAGCAACCAGCCAGACGATACCTGGTACATCGGCGAAGTCGATCATATGACTAGAAGCGGGCGGTATTTCAAGCCCCCACATCTAGATCAGCCAGAGGCGTCTGGGAAAGATAAGGAGGCGGAGAAACAGAAAGAGAAGCAACTCGAAGAAGAGGCTGTACTGAAGCAGTTGAAAAAGATACAGGCAGACATCTCCATCTGGGGACTGCTTATGGCATCGCGAGTGCATCGACAAGCTGTCTTATCGGCCATGGACAAGGCCAAGCTCTCAATAGCCAGCACACACCGCCCGAACAGCTGGTGGGCTTAGTTTTTCCGGGAGGGGCTACCCCGATGTTGACTTTCTCCGACAAAGAATTGCCACCTGAGGGTGCGAACCATAACAAGCCACTCTACATCTCTGTGGAGTGCAGAAACAAATGGATACCCGTGGTGCTTGTCGACACAGGGTCCGCCATCAATGTGTGCCCGGCAAGGACTGCATATGCAATCGGTTTAAAGACCGCGGACTTTGTGCCGACAGCCCAGGTGATTCGGGCATATGATAACACAAGCAGAGAAGTAATGGGGACAGTGAAAATTCAGACCAAGGTTGGGCCGGGACAGCATGAGGTAGACTTTCACGTCTTAGAGGTTCCTGCGACCTTCAATCTACTTTTGGGGCGGCCGTGGTTGCACCAAGTAAAGGCAGTTTCGTCCACCTTGCATCAAATGGTGAAATACCCCATGGGAAGGGAGTAGCCATTGTTTTTGGAAATTCGTCGATCCATCCACGGCCAGAAGTATCTACTCCAGTTTTGGAAATTGAGCACGGTATGGAGGATGTGTTCATGTCGGGTTTTACCCTGGCTGAGGCCCGGGTCGTGCAGAACATCTTAGCTGTTAATGAGGGGGTGTATGTTAGTGCACAATCAGTATACCTCATGAACAAGCTTCAACACATCCCCGGGATGGGATTGGGAAAGAGCGGCCGGAAGGGCGTTGCAGCGTTGGCCGAAGTGCCACACAACCCACACACCTTTGGCTTGGGTTATCTGCCCACCAAAGAGGATTGGATAAGGAAAGGTAAGGAGATGGCTGGGAGAGCCAGAGCGAAGCAGGCGGGGAAGCCTTTTGAGCTAATGCACCGACCCATCCAGGGTACCCTAAACGGACGCTTTGTCCGGGAGGGGAGGACTTTCCATTTTGTGGCTTCCCAGAGCCGTGGATAAACGAAGAGAAGCGCCGTGTGCCAGGGTTTGAGATTTTCTTTGACCTACAGTTATCCGGGGATGACGTTGCCGAAGAGCAGACGGACCCATTAGCTGAGGCTAAGCAGAGCAAGAAAGTGGAGTCTGAGGACGCCGAAAGTGAAATGGGGGTAGCGCTGGCGTGTCTACTTTCAGATCCTCCGATCGAACAGAAGTGCTTGGGGGATAACTTCTCGGTATGCGTGATCGGGAATGAAACGGCTGCGGGCCTACCAGCAAACATTTTGGATGCATCTATCGCACCCTCTCTCATTTGGCAGTATGAAGAGGGATTTTTGTCAAGCAGCACCGGGTCAGGTAGTGAGCCGGAATCTGATTCCTCCGAATCTGTTGAGTCGGAATCAGGTTCCAGCTCGACTGAGTCTGAGTCCGGTATTCCAGGGGGTGATAACCCGGATACCACAGTCCTGTCCAGGTCGTCTTTTTCTTTCTCTTTTGAGTCTGTTGTAACCGAAGAATCGGACGATTTGGATGTGCTTAATGAGAATGATGTGGCTGTGGTTTCTGAGTACTTTTCTGTGCCCTTGATTTATTGCATTAACTCAGACTTTCAAAATTTTGATGAAAACGACGAGGAAGAAATTCCTCCGGTTTTGCAACGCTTAATTGAACAAGAGCAGGAAAGATTTGTTAAACCCTTAATGGATGAAATCACTACTGTGAATATTGGTACTGAGGAGGACCCGCGGCTGGTCCAGATCGGGTCCACGTTGTCTTCGGAGGAACGCGAGCGCTTAGTCGCTTTATTAAAAGATTTCAAAGATGTTTTCGCGTTCCTACGAAGACATGCCTGGAATCGATCCTGAGATTGTACAGCACCGGATCCCTCTTGACCCCGAGGCCCGACCCGTTAAACAAAAACTCAGAAGGATCCGCCCGGACTGGGCCTCAAGATTAAAGAAGAGGTCACCAAGCAAATTGATGCAGGGTTCCTGCTGGTATCCGAATACCCGACTTGGTTGGCCAACATTGTTCCAGTGCCGAAGAAGGATGGCAGGATCCGGGTATGCGTGGATTTCAGGGATTTGAACAGAGCCAGTCCGAAGGACGACTTTCCCTTGCCGCATATTGATGAGTTAGTGGACTTCACAGCGGGGCATGCTTTGCTTTCGTTCATGGATGGCTTTTCGGGCTACAATCAGATAGTGATGGCACCTGAAGACCGGGAGAAGACTGCTTTCACCACCCCGTGGGGGACTTACTGCTACAGGGTGATGCCATTTGGGTTGAAGAATGCTGGAGCTACATATCAACGGGCCGCGACCACAATATTGCACGACATGATCCACAAAGAGGTTGAGGTGTACGTGGACGACATGATTGTCAAGTCCAAAGAAAGAGAGGGCCACTACACCGCCTTGCAAAAGTTCTTCCAAAGGATCAGAGAATTTCGGTTGCGGCTGAATCCTCAGAAGTGTACGTTCGGTGTTACAGCAGGGAAAATGCTGGGGTTTCTGATTACACAGAGAGGTATCGAAGTCGACCCTTCCAAAATCAAGGCCATCTTAGAAATGCCACCACCAAGGACTGAAAAGGAGGTGCGAGGCTTTCTGGGTAAAGTGCAATTCATAAGACGGTTTATCTCAAAATTAACCTTGACTTGTGAACCACTTTTTGGCCTCCTGAAGAAAGGAAAGAAATTCCAATGGGACGGCCGATGCCAAGCTGCTTTTGAACAGATCAAGGAATACTTACAGAACCCGCCCGTGTTGTCACCGCCAGAGCCGGGGAGACCGTTGATTTTGTATCTTTCAGTAACTGAGACTACAATGGGCTGCATGCTCGCGCAAGAATCAGAGGACAAAGTGGAGAGAGCCATCTACTACCTGAGCAAGAAGATGCTGGAGTATGAGACTCGCTACACACCGTTGGAAAAGGCTTGCTTAGCCTTGGTATGGGCTACCAGGAAGCTGCGGCACTACCTGTTAGCTCACTCTGTAATGTTGGTTTCAAGATTAGATCCCATCAAATATCTATTCGAGAAACCGGCTTACGGGTAGGCTAGCTCGTTGGTTGCTGTTGCTTTCCGAATTCGATCTGAAATATGTGACGCGCAAGTCAGTCAAGGGAAGAGCGGTAGCAGTAGCAGTTCTTAGCCGATCATCCAGTGGAAGGAGGTGAAGCAGTTGAGTACTTATTCCCAGATGAGGCCATTTTGCATATCGACGACGAGTTTTGGACGATGTACTTTGACGGAGCGTCAAACCAGTACGGGTATGGGATAGGAGTGTTGCTGATAGCACCCGACAACTCCCGTATCCCTCTAGCATTCAAACTCCGGTTCAAAGTCTCGAACAACGAAGCAGAATATGAGGCATGCATTGCCGGTCTAGAAGCAGCCCTGGAATTAGGGGCAAAACGGTTGGACGTCATCGGGGACTCGAACCTTGTTGTATCTCAAGCGAAAGGAGATTGGAAAGTCAAAGAAGAAAAGATGATTATGTATCACCAGACCTTGGACTTGTTAATTCCTCGGTTTGAGAAGTTAAACTTTGCTCATCTGTTAAGAGAGAACAACAGGTTCGCAGATTCACTAGCAACTCTATCTTCCATGATAGACATCCCGTTTGGAGTCCGGATGCGTCCAGTCATTATCGACCAAAAATTTGTGCCGGCTTACGAGTCGATTGCGCTATAGATGAGGTTCAAGATGAGAACCCCTGGTATTACGATATTTGGAATTTCTTGGAGAAGGAAGCATATCCACCAGGGGTAAATGCCAAGGATAAAAGGGCAATCAGAAGAATGGCCGTTCAGTTCATCATCTGCGGAGGTAAATTGTATAAGAGAGGTCATCTGGGAATGCATAAGCTGTGCGTTGAAGCTGAAGAATCAAAACGCCTGATGGAGGCCATCCATGGAGGAATGCGGGCGCATATGAACGGGGTAATGCTAGCGCGGAAGATCCTCAGACAAGGTTATTATTGGTCCACCATGGAGGAGGATTGTATCGGCTTTGTTCGGCGATGCCACAAATGTCAGATCCATGCAAACCGCATGAACATCCGCCGTCGAAGCTGTACAATATGACTTCGCCATGGCCATTTTCAGTTTGGGGAATCGATGTGATCGGGGCTGTCACTCCGAAGGGGTCTAATGGGCATGAGTTCATCCTGGTCGCGATAGATTATTTCACAAAGTGGGTTGAGGCCCAATCCTATGCGGTGTTGAAGGCTTCACATGTTGCAAAGTTTATCAGAAACAACATCATCTGTCGCTATGGGGTCCCGAACGAGTCATTTCAGATAACGGTTCCCACTTCAAGAAGGAAGTGATTGACTTGTTGGAGAAATACAATGTGGCTTTTCATAAGTCATCCACCTATCGGCCGCAGACCAATGGAGCGGTCGAGGCCGCCAACAAGAATATCAAACACATATTGCAGAAGATGGTGGAAACCTATCGGGATTGGCCAGATAAGCTGCCATTTGCTCTGTGGGGCTACCGGACTTCAATTAGAACGTCTACTGGGGCGACTCCGTATTCATTAGTTTATGGGATGGAGGCCGTTCTACCTATCGAGATTGAAGTTCCGTCTTTGAGAGTGCTGGCTGAGTGTCAGATAGCCGAAGCAGATTGGCAGCATAGCAGATTTGAAGAACTCATGCTTTTTGACGAGCGCAGGCTGAAAGCACTGTACCATGTTCAAGGTTATCAGCGCAGAATTGCCAGGGCTTTCAACAAGAAAGTTAAGTCCAGGAATCTAAAGGAAGGAGATTTGGTGCTCAAGGACAACCGAGCTCCCATCCACGACCCAAGGGGCAAGTTCAGACCCAATTGGACTGGTCCCTACATCATTAAGTCTATCTGGTCAGGTGGAGCTGTGGTTCTGATGGACCTAGATGGCCTAGAGTTCTCCCAACCGATCAACATGGACAAGTTGAAGAAATATTACCCTTGAGAGGCTCGCTAGGCCGAAAACCCGAAAGGGCGACCTAGGCAAAAGTTAGAGCACAAAAAATTTGAAATTAAAAACTGAGCTCGCAAGGTTGAAAACCCGCAAAGGGCGGCCTTGGCAAAAGTTAGAGCGTAAAAGGAGAGTGAAAATACTCGAGTGAACCCGAGCCTGAACTACGTAAGGCTTGATTCCCATCTTTGGGATACGTAGGCAACTTCATCCTGAAGTTCAGCCATAAACTTTTCCCCGATCAACTTTGTCCATTTGATCATCTCGGCCATCTTTGTCTATTCAGCATTCAAGAGTTCGGTTATGATCTCCGGTGCAGTGCTTTTCAGACTAGGGGCAACTTTCCGTTGCTGTGCAGTGCCGCGGTACTATTCAGACTAGGGGCAACTTTCCAGTTGCTAGGATCCGAGGTTGTGCATCTCAGTGACAGATTTCAGGCGTGTCCAGTTCTGATCCATATCGAAAATGGTTTTGAAAAGTTTTAATAAAAGTTGACTTTGTTCAAAATTAATCTTTTTACAACTTAGACCATTTTTGGACCAAAGCGGAAAATTTTCAGTACCCACAACCTTCAATTTCATTGATTTCAATACAGAGTTCTCCTGCTCTTGCATACAAATTGAAGTTGCTTTTTTACATTCATAAAGAAAACTTGAAAGTACTAATAAAGCAATAAATCCGGGGCATAGATAAGTCAGGTGTTCCTGCGCCCCCTCCCAGAGCTGGTCGAAGCCTCTGATGCCAAAGTGGGCCCTTCCTGTGCCTCTTCATTGAGCCAATCCAAGCACTCATCAGACAAAGTGCAACTGAAAGTGGGAGCGGGGGCCAGGAGCTCTCTAGTCCTCCATGCTGTGGCATACCGGGCAAGCTGTGCGCCTCGGGCTGGGAATGCAGCAGGGTACTCTATCCCCTCTGGCGGGCAAGTCTGATCATGTCCGAACTGGCGCCGGAACCGGAACGGAAAATAGAAGACACAGTGTGTCATGCCAATCAATTGAATCCCAGGTTGACGGGTCATGTTGTAACTCATTGCCGGCAGATTGAGCCAAGGGCAGCGCCAAGCGATGCGGTTTGCAGACAAACTGCACATCCAGTTGTACCACCACCCCTCATCCAGGGCATCGACCAGGCGTTGTCGAAAAAAGTAGCCGCGAGCTGAGTATGCTGGGCAAGACTCCACAATCTGTAACTTGTCCATCAACCACACCTGGGGAGGGATGAAAAATGAGAGAATAAAGAATAGAGAGATGTACGATGAGAGAAAAGTAAGAAAAGGGTTTTGTGAGAAAAACCGAGCCTGAGGGCCGAGTGATGTGAGCAATACATATGTGAGATTGGGTGGGAAACATTACCTGCAATAGTAGTGGGCTCCCCGCAAGCCTAGCCGTCTCCCGGCGATGAAAAGCGTCTAAGCCCATCAATGTCTCAGCCAATGTCATGGCAATGCAGCTCTTGCCCTCCTTCAAACCTTGGGCAACCTCGATCAACCGGACACTGAATCCATCGGAGCCCGGGGCAAGCAAGAAATGAGATAGCAAGCATAGGCAAAGCGCGTGTCGCCGATAGCCCTGCCAATGATGGTCGCCGCGGTCACCAGCATCAGAAAACCGGCAAACCAAGCTTGGGATGTCCAGCTCCCCGGTGAATCAATGATCGAGCGTCATGCAAAGTGAGGCCGCACATTGTCCTAGGCTTGGACGTGGCCAAATCGGAGTTGAGGCAAGATTTCCTCATTGCGCTCGGACTCCATCAAAGCTTGGAAATCCTCGAAAGTAGGACACATCTCTTGCCCGCTAAAGCTAAAGACGTGTGTTACCGGATTCCAAAACCTTGCGCGGCATGGAGGAAAGGAAGATGCAGCGGAGTACGGCCCAGCGTGAATAGTGCATTCAAGCCGAAGCCCCGGAAGTTCAACTTTTCCGAGCCACCAGAGAAGCAATCCAAGCTGTGAGATTTTGGATGAGGAACGCCTCCATTTTGATGCAAAACTGAGATGAAATGAATGAACCACGGCTGGAACTTTTAGAATAAGGCATCGGGGGACACGTGTCGAAAAATTGGTGGTTGCCAAACCAGGTGGTCGGCCGACCACCTTTTCTGGTAGGCCGACCACCCCTTGGTCTCCAATGGAAAAAGCTGGTCGGCCAGCTTCCTTAGGTGGTCGGCCATGAGAGAGAAGTGTGGCTTTGGTCTTATCCTAGTCTCTAGAAGAAAGTTCCTAGCATTTCCATGCATTGGGAGTGTTGAAGGTGCGAGTTTTCCTCTGTTTCGGATGCGTTCCGTCACTCCGATCGTCCGATACGTCTGTTTATCGAGTTGTTGTTGAGTTTTGTTTATGAGTTGTTGTTGAGTTTTGATTATCGAGTTGTTGTTGAGTTTTGCTTATCAAGCGAGTTGAAGTTTATCGAGTTGTTAAGTTTTATCGAGTTGTCGAGTTTTGTCCGTTGAAATTGTTGTTCTTTGTTTATCAACATTTCCGGGATTTGCTTATCGAGTTGTAAGCTTGCTAAGGTTTGTTGTTTCTTAGTAAGATAAGTTGTTTTGTTTGTTGGTGTTCACTACCTGACTTGGCAAATTTTCGATGCTCAATTTTCATTCAATCTCATTTTTGTGCAAAATGATGCGATGCGATGCTAAGAACATAAAATACAACACTTTTTGAACAAAAGCTGTTTCATTCCATCATGCTTCCTTTGTTACAACATTTTACAACAAGGGTACAAGTTTTACAGAAAATAAAACTGCCTAATAATGTACAATGTGCTACAACTAAGTAAAAAAGGCAAATAAAGCAGGAACATCTGCATCAGTGCTCTCAAGTGCAAGAATAAGAGGCCCTCTTCGTCCTCTTCGGCTGAGAAGTCCCTGCACCATCTCCACCGGCACCACCATCTAAATCGGAGCTGCTGTCCTCGGAACCCTCCTCGGCATCACCTCCACCCTCAGAACCGGACTCAGAGTCATCCTCTCTGCCTGCAGATGTCTCTGACTGAGGATGCGCAGACTCCTCCTCCTCGCTGGACCCCTCCTCTATGACATGTGCTCTGCGCCTGCCTCGTCTGCGAGACGGGTCCTCTCTCCCAGCTCCCCGAGAAGGCCTAGATGGCCCGGCCTGTGGCCCAGTATGTAGCGGAGGCATCTGAAAAAGAAGAGGGCAATTTAAATACATCAGCCAAAGTATGTATATCAGATGCAGATGCAAGAAAACTACATAGAGAGGGTGTATGCGGATACAGTACATGAATGTGGTGTGTGTCAGATGTGCTCTACACATACAGTCAATCAATGCAGTGAAATGTTCAAGTTCAGCATGTCATCAGAAGTATGATAAATGCAAGAAAACTAAAGAGTACCGGGACACCGACGATGGACAACTGCGTCTCTCTCCGCAGGACCATGCCCTCGAGTGAGGCCACCAACCCGAGCAACCCCTCAGTATACTCGATGGGAGGCTGCAGATGCAAGTGCAAGTCATCAGTAAATGAATAAATGTCCAAATATCTGAGTGATAAATCAAAGCTGTAAAGCATACCGGTGGCGAGTCAGGGTCTCTGACGTATGGGTGACCAGGCATAGGAGGCTCTATCGGAATCGGGTAGGAAGTCCCGTATCGCCATCCTGTCAACTCAGTCGGAATATCTGGCCATCCGGCGTGATGATAAGTCGGGGGAATGGGGGACCAGTCCAGCCCACCTCTCGATGTGCCGGCCCTGCTAGTCGAAGGAACACCTGCAGCCCGAGCCGACTCGATGATGGCATGCAGCAGACCTCCTCTGGGAGTACGGATACCTGTCAATGGAGGCATCAAGTATGTATGACGGTAAGTCGCGTACTCCCCTCCTCCAAATATAGAAATACGTCGGTACCCAACATGGCACTGTCGACTCCTGGGGAGTGAGCCTCTCAGTGGATCGCATATCGTCCGGAGGTGCTGCGGGGACACTCTGCTCGGGGAAGCCCATAGTCTGGCGCATGAAGCGGTCCCCAGAAACCAGGCCCTACCAGCTGGCCCCTCAAATAGGATCCTGTACCGAGAAGCGGCCCATCCAGCAAACTGAAATCGGGTATCCACCCAAGGGCGCCCAGGGCTGCCATGTGATCTGCGGATAACCAATGCATAAGCGATTAGAAATGTAAATGTGCAAGATGAATCAAAGATGAAAACATGAGAACTGAGAGTTCTGAATTACCTCGGTCGTCGCACTGTGTCAAAAAACTGCCGCAGGTAGGGCAGAGTCTCCCGAGCTCTCGCCGATACTGGCCCTCAAATACGAGCGAGTAAGGAATCATAAGAGGCACCTCCACCTCAAGCTCGGGGCTAGTGTCGAAAGTACGCAAAACCCATAGCTGTGGAAAACAGGGCAATAGCCATCAGAATACAGAATGCTAAGTGCAGAATGTACAGAGAATGCAGAATGCGAGAGCAGAATGCAAAGTACAGAATGTAAAGTGTGCCGTGTGTGCAATGTACAGATAATGAAAAGCAGAAATGTAAATCAAGAGGGCAAAAGTACTCCCAGGCTCTAATAGCCGCCAACTATGTTCCCCGTCCGCGGAGGTCGCACTCATGTAGCAGTAGAGGGTAGCTAAGTCGGTGCCACCCCAGTCATATTGGCTGACCTGCGAGAGGTCTACCAAAGCACTCAGCAGATAAAGTCCAACGGTGTTCCCCCTATCGGAGAACAGAGTGGTCCCCAAGAGGAACATCAAAAACCCTCGAGTGTACTGCGCTATCTCCTCGGGAGTCTCAGGCACCCTCTCTCTAAAATGTGTGGAAAACCAAGTGTACCGGACTCGGCCCGAAGATCTGTCAACCGATGGGCGAGCTCCAAACAGATAGATCCAAGTAACCTTCCACTCGCCCATGTCCTCGTCGTAGGGGATCAGCCAGCCTCCAATGTCAAGGCCTGTTAGCACGGCAAAATCGAACGGGGTCATAGTCATGTCCCCGGTAGCTGAGAAATGGAAGGAGTTGGTGGTGTCCCACCATCTCTCTACAAGGGCGCCCATCAGGGTCCTGCTCGCTGGATAACGTGATATCCCTGTGCAGAAGAGTCCGAACCCTACCTGGTCAACCAGACCGTGAACGGCCTCGGGGAGCTCCGCGTACCACTCCCTGGCGATGATCGATCCATAGCCTCGGGTAATACGGGAAGATACCTGCATTCAGAATGAACACATGTATTCAATTTCAAAATTCGAGCTGTGTGCAAATCAAATCAAATACAATGCTGTGGATTGCGTGTTCAGTATGAGCTGCGTGCAAATGAGATGTGTGAGCTCCGTGCTCAACATGAAATGTATGAGCTGTGTGTTTAGAATGGAAGTATATGAGCTGTGTGTTCAGAATTGAAGCGTTTGGGCTGCGTGTTCAGATTTCAAAATTCGAGCTGTGTGTTCAACCTCAAAATTTGAGCTGTGTGTTCAACATCAAGAGTTTGGGCTGTGTGTTCAGATTTCAGAAATAGTGAACTGTGTGTTCAACATCAAGTGTTTGAGCTGTGTGTTCAGATTTCAAAAACAGTGGGCTGTGTGTTCATCTCAAAATTCGGGCTGCGTGTTCAACTTTCAAAAACAGTGGGCTGCGTGTTCATAATCAACAAATTTGGGCTGTGTGTTCAGATTTCAGAAATAGTGTGGGCTGCGTGTTCATAATCAACAAGTTTGGGCTGTGTGTTCAGATTTCAGAAATAGTGTGTGTGCTGCGTGTTCACAATCACAAGTTTGGGCTGTGTGTTCAGATTTCAGAAATAGTGTGTGTCGTGTGTTCACAATCAAAATATGGGCTGCGTGTTCAGAAATTCAAAGTTTGGGCTGTGTGTTCAACTCTCAACAAGTGTGTGCTGCGTGTTCATAATCAAATATGGGCTGCGAGTTCAGAAATTCAAGTGATTGAGCTGTGTGTTCAAGATGCAAACAGAATACTGTGTTATAGACTAAGTATTCAGAACAAGCTATGTGCTAGAATGAGCAAAAGTATGGTGTGCAAGTGTGTTCAGAACGAGCAGATAAGCATGCATAGCGAAAGTGTGAAATGCACAGAAAATGCAGAATACATTGCAGAAATTGTAAAAGTGAAGTACATACCTCTCGTGCTTGATAAGAGAGGTGGGACTCTGGCTCCCGCAGTAATAGATCTACAGGTGCTCGCTTATCAAAGTCAATCAAGTCGTAGAAAATGGCCCGAGGAAGGATGTGCGCCGGAGGGTCATACCTCTCGGGAATAAATGGCCAAATCCTCGGAGGTAAAGGCATAATGTCTTGCTCACCCCCGGCACCTGGAGGACCTCCGCCCTGAGGAAAATGACCTGCCATTTCGAGAAATCTACAAAAAGGAGCAAAAATGAGCCAAAATTGGAAAAAGTCAACAAAAGTCAACTCTCGGGAAAAGAAAAAGTCAACAAAAGTCAACTCCTGAGAAAATGTTCCAAATGTTGGGACAAACTTACCTCAAGTGGTGAAAATGGGGAAAGAAGCTCCGAAATCAAATTTTAATCGGTCCAAAGTGAAGAAAACTGAAAGATTTCGCGAAACAACTTTGCGTGGGGCATTGGAAAACGCGTATAGAGCGCAGATCTGAGATGGAAAATGGCTAGGAAGGAGGAGGAGCTAATTTCGGACCTAAAGTTGCGAGGAAAAGTGTTTTGGCCAAGTGCATTTAAAGATCAAAATGTAAAAGTACCAAACTGCCCCTATTTTTGGCTAGGTGGTCGGCCGACCACCTTTGCTGGTAGGCCGACCACCCCCTCTCACCAAACCTGTTCGGTGGCCCTCTAAGGTGGTCGGTGGCCCTCCTGAGTGGTCTCCCATGCCTCTTTGAGCTCCCTACAAATTTTGGTGGTGATCGGAGTCCCCGGCTATCGAGAAAGTACAAGGAAATTGCACTTTCCGGCGCGAAATCCCTCCGCAGGAACTTCAACTCCAACTTCGATGCGTGTTTTGTCGTCATTCGTCAAAAGCAAGGTGTATCCTTTTAAGTACGTTGCGACCCTCCAGGAGGTAAACCGGAGGTCGCGATTGAGTTGTCCTCGTCAAAGCTTACATTTCTTTACTCAGTGTTTTATTTTAACATGCTTGTAAAGTCGCACTTATCTTGCATTGATTATGCATGCCACTCGCATTGTTGTGCACGTTTCACCGTATTGTCATACCTCCATGCTTAACTTGCGTTGTCACGCGCGCTTCTCTCGCATTGCGATGCACTTTCCCATCGGCACCATGTTTGTCTGCATTCGATATAGTGTTGAACATGTGTTGCTAACTATGTTGTGCTTGTTAAGTTTCTCTCTTTTGCAGGCACGATATTGTATGTACGGTTCATTTGAATCTGGTGCGACCAGACGAGCCGCACAAGTATTGTATCTTCTCCGTGTGAGACGTGGCAAGAATTGACCGCATTCTTACTGCATGAAATGTAGTTGCTGCTTTGCATTCTTGCTTAAAACTGTTGCATCTATTGTGAATATTTGCTTCATTACAGCTTGCTGCTTTGCGCTGCTTTGCATGATCATGAGTTACGTTCGACTTGGTGCATCTCGTTTTGCATTTTGCCCCTGCCTATGGGCACATCTCTTTGTTTATCTTGCCTGTTTGTCTAAGTCTTCGGCCTTGTCAAAAATGGGTCGTCTCTGAGCTTTAACATTCACTCCCATCAATCACGACTTCCAAGTTCTGTCAAAGAGGGGCAACTGTAGACACCCCATTTTTGACCGACCTTAAGACTTAGACGTCGCCGATTGAGCGCTCGGTGATGATGCATATTGTGCTCGTTCTAAGGTCACAAAGTCTCGGCTGAGAGCCTTGCCTCCGGACTTCGGGACTCTTTGTGCTTTGTCTCGGTTTGCGAACTAGGTCTGTTTTCTCTATTTTCTCTTCCTAAAGGGAGGAGAGGTCTCAAAGACCATCTCTCAGTGGCCGTAGGCTACGTTTCGTGGTTGTAGGCCACTATTCCCGTTTGGAGACCAGTTTCCGGTTTTCAGAGCCGTCGGCCGTGCGCCACGGTTCGGGACCACTTAACTTTTTCCGTTTGCTTCGATTTTTGGCACACACCTTGTTCCCTCTCCCTAGAGGGACAATGTGGCCCGGGAGTCCACCTTTGTGGTCATACACCACCTCCAGTGCTTAATAGTCAATTTTTTGGGCCCCCGGCTGTGTGTTTTGGCCCCCGAACCCTCGTTTCGCATCGGTATGAGTTCATTTTTGGCATGGACCCTAGTTTCAATGTTAGGAAGGTGGTATTATGGTGGGAGACCACCTTTTCTTCTTGGAGACCACCTTTCTCTTCGCCGCCCGATTTTCTTGTTAGAGAGGTAGTCTCCCTCACTTTTGGGCCACAATTTCTGGTCTCCCATACCACCACTAAGTTGCATTCACCTGGGAGACCACCAATCTTGGTAGGCCGACCACCTTTTTTTTGCTTGACCCTTTTGACCCCTTGGTCTCCCTCACTTTTGAGCCACAATTTATGGTCTCCCATACCACCACTGAGCTGCATTCACCTGGGAGACCACCAATATGGGTAGGCTGACCACCTTTTTAGCTTGAACCTTTTGACCCTGGTCGGCCGACCAGGGGGAGTGGTCGGCCGACCACCTGAACTGGTCAGCCAGCCTTCTGCTTTTTTTGTCTTAATGAGTTGAAGCCAGCTGTGCCAGCTGGAAGCCTTAGAATGCATCCTCCATACACGTGTATGGAGGATGTTTAAGCTAGCTTTAAAGCTTCTTTGAGAAGCTTTAGTCTTCTCCTCTATAAAGGGAAGGGCCCTCTTCCATTGCTAGGGTTCAGAATTTTGCTTAAGGCATACATACACTTCCCTCTCTATTTCTCTCCATTTTAGCTCCAAAGATCCCTTGTTCTTGCACCATTGCACTACACCTCTTAGCCTAACCTCTCCATCATCCATCCAAGCACCTTGGAGCTCATTTTCAGAGGTTGAAGACTTGCTATCTTGGTCCAGAAGTTGCTGGTTCCTTTGGCTACAAGGGTAACACTCCATTTCCCTCTTTTTGACATTGTTTTGCTTCATAGTTTAGCTCTATTTGAAAGAATATTTAGGCTTTGTCATAAACTGAAAAAAGTCTTGTTTTGAGCTTCTAAACATGTTTGATTAAAGACATTTTTCTGTTGGGGGTCATCTACCCACTTGCATGCTTCATTTTCTCATGTTTTGAGCTATGCATTAGAGCATTTGTCTTGGCTTTGGTTTGGCCTTTTAGCCACTGAAATCCAGTGGATTTTTAGTGGCTAACATGTGTCTTTGAGCTTCAAAATTAGAGAGGGGTGACCCTCTCACCCCTTGTTCTCTTTACTAGCTTTGTTGGCCTTACAAAGGAGCCCCTATTTTCATGTTTCAAAGTCATGCTCCAGGCCATTTTTGATGAGCTTTGTGATCTGCATGACCTCTGTCCAGAGGTGGTTTTTCCATATTAGATGTCTATTATGCATGTGTAGAGTAATCTTCTTCAAGGCCTTTCAAAGGGGCCTTCACTTGCATGCTTCCTAGACTAATTTCAGGCCCTTTTCAGTGAGTTTTAGGGCCCTCATAACCTCTTTCCAGAAGGTGGTTGTGCCATTTTGTATGTCTATCTTGCATGTGTAGAACAACCCTCTTATTGGCCTTTCAAAGGAACACATCATTCTTGCATACATTGACTGAGTTTCAGTGGGTTCTTGGGTATTATTTGGCATGGCATACTTCTGTTTTTGGCTGGTTTGGTGAGCTCTCATGTGCTTCATATAGTTGTAGTGCAAATCATGGTTCACTAGCTTATTTTGCATGCTTTGCTGACCCTTAATTTTAGCACTTTTTGGCCTTGCCTTAAACTGATTTTGTGCATATTTTGGACTGCCCTTGCTCTGTTTTTGGGTCTCATGGTCGAATGATGTTTGTTTTGCATGCTTGTAGTTCAATACACTTGCCTAGCTTTGAGATTTGAGGTCCATTGCATGCATATACTGAGGTGTTTTCATGCTTTGGGGTCATTTTGCATCATATTTCAGAGCCTATGTGAATGCCATATTCTCCTATTTTCTCCTCTTTAAGTGTGCTTGAGAGTTGTGCATGAATGCCTTGTTTTCGGACCATTGAATGAGCTTCATTTCCATGCACTTTGACCCATCATTTTGGGCCATTTTCCCACTATTTCAGACCTGCCTAGGGTCTGTTTGGGGTCGGTTTTGCCATTCGTGCATTGCTTTGTGTACCTCTAGTGTAACGCACTTCACTAGTTTCGGTATTCGGGCCATCTAGCATGCATTGGGAACATATTTGCATGATTCGGGACCATTGTACATCATGTTTCAAAGCTGAAAAATGTATGCTTGTTTGCCATATTTCATCCTTTGCCATGCTTAGTTAGAGTTGCATGTTGTGCCTTAGGATCGGTCCATTGCATTCGTGCATGTTTGCATGTATTTCGATTGTCTCATTTTCATCATATGGCCACTAATGTGAGTGTGGCTGAGGTCCACTCATATTGGTGTAAGTCCATCTTGCATTGTGTATGCCATTTTAGTCCATAGCATTGCGTATGCTAGGTTGCATGTTAGTACATTGTGCATGCCATGTTGTGTCACGTGCATTGTGTATGCCATTTTAGTCCATAGCTTTGCGTATGCTAGGTTGCATGTTAGTCGCATTGTGTATGTCATCTCATTGCATTGTGTTTGGGATAGGAGTTAGCCCAAACACGGGAAACGAGGGACGTTTCATACCCGAAGTGACGGAACGTGCCTCAATTCCCAGTCGCCGACACTCTGGATTACCCATGATGGAGTCTAGGCCTTATTGTGTTGTCATGTGCATTCATTTCACATCGAGTCGTGCAATTCGACTCCTCGGCCATCATGCATCGAGATGTGTGATTGGTGGCACGAGGATCGAGGTGTGCATACACATACATATGTGAAAATACTTTGCCATGCCCCTTTCTTGCTCTCTGTTGCAGCAAACCAGAAATCAACAGCCTTCTAAAGCTTTGCACAGCATTCCGGGATTAATTGCAAACATAGGCAAATCAGGGCATCGTGAGGAATTTCCCAACAAAGCGACCCAAGCACGCATGCATCTTTCATCATTCGGAACAAGAGCTGATGCAGTCCATTTTATAGCTTGCATGCTAGTTTATTCACTTTCCTAGTTAATTTGTTAATTAATTAGGGTTTTGTAATATTTAATTAGCTACAGTAGTTAATTATTTATTCGGACCCTCTGAGTGAGGGCACAATTGTAATAAGTGTGCGTGTGTGTGATGTATGTCTTCCAATCCCACGTCTTTCTCCCTTTTATTTATCAGCTTATGATGGTTAGATTAGGGCATGTTTCAATTAGCATACTTATGCTCGCATGTTTGCATCCATTCATCTGTCTTGCATGCACCGGGCTCGGTGCATCATACTAACTGCATCGTATTTCAATTCCAAGTTGAATACGTGTTAGCTGTAGCATCTCATATGCCATTCTTAGAATAGCCGAGCCTATTATAGTTGCATTTTTGCATGTGTTGCATTAGGCATCTCAGCATAGTTAGGATCCATGCATGTTTTATAATTAGCTTCTTTCTTTGGCTTGGAGTACTCGGTAAGTGGTTATGCTTTAGCATCCTTGCATGCGTGTGAGTGACTGCCATGATAGCATGCTTACCATGAGGCTATGTGCTTATGTGATATAACTGCCTGAATGCCTGTGGGTGGAGGTTGGATTATCTGAATTGGAACAATTCATTGATTACGAGTTTTAAGCCCACTAGATAGTGGCAAATCACCATGTTTTCTAAGCCCACTTAAGGGTGGCAAAATCTGTATTTTAGCCTACTTGCGACTAGCAAACCGCTTTCAAAAACAAACATGAAATGTTTTGTTCCAACTCAGGCGATCCAGTCTATACTTGTATGCTGCGCGCATCACATAGTAATTTTAGGCTAATAACCGGATAAGAGCACATAATGTTTTCAAAACTCAATATCATGATTAGTAGAGGCCAATCTTTGATCGGGCGAGTGGGGGTGCTCACGAAGTGACCTTCCCAATTGTACCCAAGTTCTCGAGCCGAGGCAACTTTGGTGATGACGGACACGTGGCCTTAGGCAACGAGTCAGGGTTTCCTAAATTCTCCCAAAATAAATATTTAGGCGACGACTCTGTATCTGGCAAAGCAGTCCATGTTTGGCACTTCTTTCTAAAAATCTGTTTTTCAAAAACGATTTGCCGGATTTGGACTCTTTGATGATTCATCGGTCTTGCATTGCACTCTGCGAGATTAGATACAGGACCGTGACATTGAGTCCTGAACTATAGTGAGCCCAATGAACAAAACGGGATTCCCTCCCGGGACGTTCGGGGACGTCTATAGGCGCTCCGAATCCGGAGGCTTTATCGGCTCAAAGGCGTCTTGCGCCGATGGGGCTCCAAATCCGGAGACTTTGGCCAATCGTGATATCCACGAAGGGCGCTCCGAATCCGGAGGCTTTATCGGCTCAAAGGCATCTTGCGCCGATGGGGCTCCGAATCTACAGACTTTGTTTGGCCAATCGTGATATCCATGAAGGGCGCTGTAGACGTGCCCGAACGTCACAGCTCTGCGCGCGAAGGCGTGAAATCGTTTTGTTCATTAGCTACTACAGTTCGAACTCAATATCACGGTTCTGAATCTAATCTTGCAAAGTGCAATGCAAGACTGATAAATCACCAAAGAGTCCAAATCTAGCAAATCGTTTTGGAAAACTAATTTTTATAAAGAAGTGTCAAACATGGACTGCTTTGCCAGATACAAAGTCGCCACCTAAATGTTTTATTTTGGGAAATTTAGGAAACCCTGACTCGTGCCTAAGGCCACGTGTCCGTCATCACCAAAGTTGCCTCGAGAACTTGGGTACGAGAGGGGAAGGTCACGCAATGAGCACCTCCGCTCGCCCGATCTAAAGATCAGCCTTTACTAACATGATATTTTGTTTTTGAAAACACAGGTGTTCTTATTCCGATTCATTAGCTAGCTTTACTACGTGATGCGCACAACATACGAGTACAAACTAGGTCGCCTAAATTGGAACGAAACATCTCATGTTTGTTTGTTTGAAAATAGTTTGAAGGTGCTACCTGCGAGTAGGCTAAGACGTGGATTTTGCCACCCTCAAGTGGGCTTAGAAAACATGATTTTGCCACTTCGCAAAGTGGGCTTAAAACTCGCATTTCGATGAATTGTTCCAATTTAAACAATCCAACCTTCATCCACAGGCATTCATGCAATTAAACACTTAAGCAATTAGCCTCATGGCAAGCATGCTATCATGACAACACTCACACTCATGCAAGGATGCTAAAACGTAAAAAGCTTACCTAGTATTCCGAGCCAAAACAAAAGCTATGTTAGAAATCAATGCATGATCCTAGCTATGTCAAGGATGCCTAATGTAACACATGCAAAATGCAACTAAGATAGGCTCGGCTATTCTAAGATGTCATGTGAATGCAACTAGATAACATGTATTCAAATTGGTATTGAAATACAATGCAGTTTATATAATGCGCCGAGCCCAGTGCATGCAAGATAGATGAATGATGCACGCATGCAAAGCATAAGGATGCTAATTGAAATATGTCCTAAAACTAACCATCAAAAGCTGATAAGTAAAAGGGAGAAAGAAATGGGGTTTGGAAGACATGCACCACACATACGCACACTTATTGCAAAATTCGCCCTCTCGACGGAGGGTCCAAATGAGTACACTAAGCTAGCTATGCTAAGCTAAGCAACTAATCTAATCATCTAATTAGACTAATTATTACATAATCAAATTGAATAACTAGCTAACACTGAGCTAATTATTACAACACATTAATTAATTAACAAATCAACTAGTTTAATTACAAATTCAAAAGCTAACTAAACAAGTAAAGCTAATTACAAATTACAAAGCCTCAGCTCGATTCTAAGAGTTTGAAGATGCATGCTCGATCGCCTCGCTCGGAAATCTGTTACCATGCCTTATGTTGCCTCTGTTTGCACTGTTTTAGGCTTCTGAAAATTGTGCCAATCTCCAAAGCACTTCTGATCCACCTCATGGACATGCTGAGAGGTCATCGGCTAAGAGGTATGGCCATCGGCCAAAGGATAAAGGTCATCGACCAGTTTTGATGCGATCGGCCAATTATTGATAGCCGATCGGCACACTAGATAGCCGATCGGCCATGTATTTCTGCAAACTCTCCTTTTTGCTGCCACAGAGCACAAATAGAGGCATGGCAATGTATTTGCAAGAAAATGTGTGTGCAACCGCCCCCCTTATCACGTTTAAGGCTCAAAGGCGTGTAGTGCTCGGCTCTCGAGCCATTAATCACGCATTTCGATGCATGATGGCCAAAGAGGCCGAGTCGCACAAATCTATATCACATGAATGCACAAAAACACACGAATGCCTTAATCTCTATCATGCATAATCAAGAGGGTCGGCGACCGAGAATTGAGGCATGTTTCGTCACTTTAAGTACGAAACGTCCCTCGTTTCTCGTGTTTGGCTTAACACCCAAACCAAATACGATGCAATGCATGCACAACTTAACAAAGCTAATGGCATGCAAACAATGTAATGCAACATGAGCATGCAAGCACCATGTAATGCAACTCAAGCATGCAAATGTCATGCAATGCAACAAGGATGCAAAACATGCAATGTACCAAGCATGCAACAACATGAAAACCACATATTTAATGGACTTAAACCAAAATTGGACAGATCTCAATCATGCCCAAATCAGTGGCCAATATGATGAAAAAATGGCACAAAATGCAAGACAAGCATGCATGCAAATTGGCTCAAGAATTAAGGCATAAGAGGACAACTCTCAAGAGCACTTAAAGAGTGACAAACATGGATACGTGACAACACTATAAGCTCTGAAATCATGCATGGAATGGTGCCAAACCACTCAAACAACACAAGTATGGCATGCTAGGAGGCTCAAAGCTTGAAGCTAGCAAAAGGGACTTACACCATAGCTATGCAAAACATGAAGCATATGGCAAGTACAACCCAAGACAGTCCTAGATCATGCCAAAATGAGTCTAAAACATGTATGGAGCAAAGCCAAAACAAGCCAACATGAAGGGCATAAGGCATGAAGTATGCAAGGCCAACAAAGGGGATTGCACTACACCTATCAAAACCAAGCATGAGGTGACTTCAACAACAAAAATTAGAGCTATGTCATGACAAAATGAGACCAAATACATACTGATATGGCATCTTACAAGCTTAGGCAAAATGGCATACGCAATGGCCCATTCTTAAGGCATAAAGAACCAACTCCTCAAAGCATCAAAAGAGTGAAAGATGGAAGTGTATGACCACACTACATGTACTGAAATCACATATGAAATGATGCCAAATCATGAAAATGATCCAAGCAATGCATGCTAGTGACTTGGAAACTCAAAGCTAACAAGCTAGAATGCACTATGGCTATACAAAGCATGGCATGCATGACCAAAACAACACAAATCAGAGCTTAAGCATGTTAAAACAAGACTAAAAGCTTCTTGAAGTTGAGCCAAAACATGCAAGAATGATGGTCCAAACACATGATGCATGTTATGCTAGCATGCAAGATTGCACTACAAGTATGTGAAGCATGCAAGATGCTATCAAACCAACCTAAAACAGAGGTATATCATGCTGGAATGAGACCAAAAACATGCTGAAATGGAACCAATACATGCTAGACAAACATGCTACTTTGATGAGCCATCTATACAAGCATGCAAGACACAAGGAGAGGGGATGACCCTCTCCTATTTGGGACCTTAAAACACCATTTCCACCACTGAAATTCCTTTGAGTTTCAGTGGTGAGAAGGCCAAAACAAGGTGATCCCAAAAGCTTAAAAAGATGGCACAAGAACAAGGCCAAACAAGGCCTAAGAGGGGGTAGATCACCCCCAACACAAAAGTGACCTTAAACAAATATTATAAGCATGCAAAATTAGAAATTTTTGTAGTAGGAAGTTAGGCCTAAAACACCATGCAAATAGGGTTAAAAGCTGAAGAAAAATCAAGGGATTTGAGGATTAGAAGCTCACCCTTGTAGAACAACTTTGAAGCTAGAACTCCAGTGGCTTTTCTGAGCTCAAACCAGTCCAAGAACTCCAAAACCAGCTCCTAGGGACCTCAGTTCCAAAAAGATGGTGTTCTAGTAGGTGCTTTAGTGCAAAAGTGTGAAGGAATTACATTTTTGAACACAAACAAGTGCAAATATAGAGAGAGAGGAAATATATATAGAGAGAGATATAACTTCTATATCAATTTTTCAGAACCTCTGAAAAGGGAAAGAGGTCTCCCTTCTTATAGAAATTCAATTCTCAAGCTTGTTGAACAAGCTTGAGTCTTGATTCAATCCCTCCATACACGTGTATGGAGGATGAAAATTGTACCCACCAGCTGTCACAGCTGGCACAAAAATATCTACAAAAGCAGATAGAAAGGTCTTGGCTAGAAAATATGGCCGATTGACCAAAAGGAGTGCCGATCGGCCAACACTTATGGCCGATGGCACGGAAACAAGGCCGACAAGCATAAGGCTTGGCCGATGGGTTGTAGGGATGGCCAACAAGCCACCCTATTCCCTCAGAGACATAACCACAGGTCCTTGGTCCACAACCAAGCACAAAACAGACACATTGAGAGATCCTAAGGCAAGGCACGCGGTCGAGACCTTCGGGAACTCAAAACGAACACGAGCGTAGATGATCATCGAGTGTTCAAACGATGACGTCCAAGTCTTGAGGACGGTCAAAAATAGGGTGTCTACAGTTGCCCCTCTTTGACAGAACTTGAAAGTCATAAGATCACGAGAGTGAATGTCAAAGCCCAGAGACGACCCATTTTTGACGAGGCCGAAGACTTAGACAAGCATACAAGATGACAAAGAGATGCGCCTGCAGGCAAGAACAAGATGCAAATGACATGCACGATGTCGAACATAACTTACGATCATGCAAAGAGAGCTGTAATGAAGCATTCATGCAAAATAAATACAACATTTGAAGGCATTCATGACAATGCAACTAGAACGAGCATAACAATGCAAGTAGGGCATGCGCGACAACGCAAGCAAAGGGGTGCATAACAATGCAAGGAAAAGCATGCACAACAATGCAAGCAACATGCATAACAATATGAGAAAGGCATGCGCGACAACGTAAGCAACGTGCATAACAATGTGAGTGAGTAGCATGCGCAACAACGCAAGCAACGTGCACAACAATGCGAGAAAAGCATGCATGACAACGCAAGCCAAGTGCATAACAATGCAAGAAAGGCATGCGCGACAACGCAAGCCATGGGGTGTATAAACACATGTAAGTAAAGCATGCGCGACAACGCAAGCAAAGTGCATAACAATGCGAGTGAGAAGCATGCGCGACAACGCAAGCAACGTGTGTAACAATGCGAGAAAGGCATGTGCGACAACGCAAGCCAAGTGCAGAACAATGCGAGTGAGTAGCATGCACGACAACGCAAGCAACGTGCATAACAATACGAGAAAGGCATGCGCGACAACGCAAGCCAAGTGCATAACAATGCAAGAAAGGCATGCGTGACAATGCAAACCATGGGGTGCATAAACACATGTAAGTAAAGCATGCGCGACAACGCAAGCAAAGTGCATAACAATGCGAGTGAGAAGCATGCGCGACAACGCAAGCAACGTGCATAACAATGCGAGAAAGGCATGCGCGGCAATGCAAGCCAAGCGCATAACAATGCGAGTGAGAAGCATGCGCGACAACGCAGGCAACGTGCATAACAATGCGAGAAAGGCATGCGCGACAACGCAAGCCAAGTGCATAACAATGCAAGAAAGGCATGCGCGACAACACAAGCCATGGGGTGCATAAACATATGTAAGTAAAGCATGCGCGACAACGCAAGCAAAGTTCATAACAATGCGAGTGAGAAGCATGCGTGACAACGCAAGCAACGTGCATAACAATGCGAGAAAAGCATGCGCGACAACGCAAGCAAAGTGCATAACAATGCAAGTAGGATGTGCATGACAATGCAAGAAGTGTACGCATAACAATGCAAGTAGGATGTGCATGACAATGCGAGAAGTGTACGCATAACAATGCAAGAAAAACATGCGCGACAACGCAAGCCAAGTGCATAACAATGCAAGTGAGAAGCATGCGCGACAATGCAAACAACGTGCATAACAATGCGAGAAAGGCATGTGCGACAACGCAAGCCAAGTGTATAACAATGCAAGAAAGGCATGCGCGACGACGCAAGCCATGGGGTGCATAAACACATGTAAGTAAAGCATGCGTGACAACGCAAGCAAAGTGCATAACAATGCGAGAAGTGTACGCTTCATGCAACATTAGGATGCATATTCTATGCAAGAGGGAGAAATGCACATTCTATGCAAAACATGGCGAAACACCGTAATGCAACGTATTCAAAGCAATTTTGAATCTTGTAACATACAAAAGGATATGAAAAAGAATACACCTCATGCGTATCGAGTGCTGTACACGGAAGACAAGGTTCGAGGTCACCATGGAGACCGTTTAAGCTTCATAAGCATATTTTCTTTCACTTTCTTGAAAGATGAAGGTACCAATCAACAGAACTAACCCAAACAAGGGTATTGGAGGTGCATCGACCACAAGGGGAAGCCATCGGCCATCCATCGGCCATCAAAAGAGATTATCGGCCAACAATTTAGCCGATCGGCTAACAATTTGGCCGATCGGCCAAAAGTGGCAGATTCGGGGCAATTTTGTCCATTTGCTTCAGGTCTTTAAATATAGGGTTCCAAATCCTATTTCCTCACTTCTCCTTAGCCGTTCTCTCTCTCTAGGGCATTTTCCTCCCTTCGATCCGTACTTTTCTCCCGTTTTCAAGCCTCCCGCAACTTTCGATTCGCGGAACCCTCGTCGTTCCAAACACTTTGGACCAAACGAAACGTGATTTCGGTGCTACATTCTCAATTTCCACCACTTGGGGTTTGTTTCCCCCGAGTTAGCCTTGGTTTTCGTGCCTTCTTCCGCACTTCGACCTTTTCTCCCATTTTTCACCCCTCGGGGTTGACTTGGGGTTGACTATTGGTTGACTTTTTGTATTTTTACCCACTTTCCATACCTTCGACCATTTTTGCACTCTTCTTGAGATGGCGGACGATATTCCACGGGGTGGGACTCCCCCAGAGATGGATACAGATCCCGAGATCGAGCTCTTACCTCTTAGTGTTCGACCTTTTGACCTGGTGACACACCGGCCTGCGATACACGTGTTGCCTCCAGACAGCATTCGCCAGTTCAGGAGCTTCGCGCGAGGTGCTCTAGAGGACCTCCTGTTGCGTGAGCTAGAGTCACACCTATCCTTCGGCGCCGCTGAGGTATACTCTTTCCCTCTTTTACTTTATGCAATGTAGGTCAGATATCTTTGACGGCCGATACTGTTCTTTAACTGATCATCACAAACACACTTGTAGATCACATGCATAGTTCACCTAGAGCACAATCATACACGATATCTATGTCAACTCGAACATATGCACACACACTGCATTTTCATCAATTCTGAACATATTCAAACTCTGTATTTCTAACACTGCTTCGCATATGTTTGTCTTGAACACAGGGAGATTCCCATGCCTTCCGGGGGGTATGGGAATACCATCGCCCGGGGTTGGTACATGGAGCTACCCGACGAGGTTTGCCATATCATTGACGAGGCCGGCTTCAGCATTTTCTGCATGGAACTCTCGCGCCTCACTGCGAGTAGGCCCTTTCTAGGTGCGTTGGTAGAGAGGTGGTGGGACACCACCGATTCCTTCCACCTTTCCGCAGCGGGGGAGATAACGATGACTCCTTTTGACTTCTCCATGCTCACTGGCATTGGAGTAGGGGGTGACCCAATTCCCTTCGACACTGACATGGGCGAATGGGATGCTACCCAGATCTTCTTGCTTGGCGCTCTCCCACCTCTCTCCTGGCTAGGGTTCGTGAGATACTTGTGGTTCAAGGACCAGTTCAGAGTGCAGATGCTGACGACCCGCGAGGAAGTGGAGTAGTATGCCCGAGGGTTCCTGATGTTCTTGTTGGGCACTACACTTTTTGCCGACCGGGCGAACATTGTTGGCCTTTATCTGCTGAGCGCACTGGTGGATGTGACCTGGATCCGGCGCTACGACTGGGGTGGCGTAGGCTTGGCCACGCTTTACGGGTACATGAGCTTTTCATCCCGCCGCAGTGGACATCTGCTAGGAGGCTACTGGCGAGCCTGGGAGGTACACCTTCCCTTTCTGTTTTACAATTTTTCCTTACACTATCTGTACACCATGCACACTACATACACGCAATCTGCTTTGCACTGGCTGTACACTGCACACACTGTACAATACATTGCACACCATTCTTTGGTTTCTACTTTATCTACATACTGCCTTACTGATAAGCATACTCATTCTTACCCTGTTACACTCTGTAGTTGCGGGAGTATGCCTACTTTCCCAGGCTTGCTCCAGAGCCAGAGGTGGAGATGCCCCTTGCTGTCCCATATTCTCATCGATACGATGTGAGGTACGAGCGGAGGCCGCGGGAGTCTTTCCTGTTCTTCCGCAGATACTTCGACACTATTACCGCAGCAGAGGTATTTCAAACATTACAGTTTATTTAAGCTTCGCTTTACATTGTACTTTCAATAGCAGATAACAAACTGTATATCCTGTCATTTGCAGATCACCTGGCAGACTTGGGCCGCGTTGCCTGATGCAATCAGAGACCAGTACGCGGGTGCTCGGGAGATTTCCCGGTTCCGAGTCTTGTTGGAGGGTCCGGTCTGCCGGGCTTGGTACTTGGGAGAGCGCTTCCTGCGGCAGACCCTCAGTTTACCTGAGCAGATAGTCCCGACGCCGCCTCTTTCGCATATGAGGCATACAGTGACATACACCCCACAGGAAATGATCGATTACACAATTGGTTGGGATTCTGACTTCTTCAGAGAGGAGGGCGACTACACCGACTTTATTCAGACACATCTCATGCGGCCTCTGGCCAGTGCTCGTCGAGTCGAGAGGGAGAGGCTTGCAGCCCCTGTGGGAGGAGCCGGAGCACCGAGGACGACTCAGGCCCGCGACAGGAGTGGGTCCATGAGGGGACGGAGAGTGGAGTGGCCAGAGCTGTCCACCACCATGACATGCCGAGGACAGGGTGGGGAGACCTATCAAATACCCATCGCTCCTCCTCCGGCTGATCATGAGCTCGTCGGAGTTCGCGGGTCGACCCCGGTATGTGCTATACTCTTCACTCTGTACAGTCATTTCATTTCAGTTGATATCCCGCAAAATACTAATTACCTCAACACTTTTGCAGGCTTCGATCGAGTACACTGGGCAGGCCTTGGAGCTGACAGCCTCGGTGATGGGGATGCTTCAGAGGAGTATGGACCTATTAAGTATCTATAGTATCCCGGTAAGTTCTTTCAACCTCAGTCTCAAAACTTTGCATAATCTGTTCCATACTGATCTGATGCATCACATTATCAATACGGCACTTGATACACTGCACTCACATACCACTCACGACACTGATACACTGTAACTCATATACTGCTCACAGCATTCATACCCTGTAATTATACATTGCTCACGGCATTCATACACTGTATTCGATACCATACTCGACTTTGCATAGCATAACTAATGCATTTGCCTATTGTTCTTTTCAAGCCCCATTCCAGATACCGGTCGCAGGGGGTGCCTCAGCGGGACCTTCAGTACCTGCCCGAGGAGCAGGGAGAGCAGGACGAGGGATTTCAGCATGCAGCCGTAGCAGAGTCGGGCATACTCACTCTGGGAGTAGCTCATGGTCGCCTGCCCAGATGACGACGAGTCTGATGCAGAGGTAGATTCATCTCAGGATGAGGGTGGAGATGGCTCGGGCTCAGACTCTGGCAGCGGAGCCAATGGTGACGATCCTGGACCTTCGTCCAGGAAGAGGACGATGAGAGACTCCTGCGCTTGAGGCGATCGACGCTGATCTAGATGCTGCTCTTTTTTGTTTTATTTTTCTTTTTACTAGTAGTTTATGCACATTATACTGCGTCAGGCAGATTTTATTTTCTTCAAAACTATGTACTTTTGCAAAAGAAGAGATAATGGAATGAAACAACTTTTTTTTGTTGAAAAAGTGTTACATTTGTACATTCTAAGCATCACATCGCATCACATTACATAACAATGTAAATGAGATTGAATTTTGTTTTGAAAACTAAACACTCAAATTGCATTAATTAGGTAGTGAACTGACTGACAACAAAACAACTTGATAAGCAAAACAAAGAACTTGACATGCTAACCAAATGTAAATACAACTCGATAAGCAAGACAAGGACTAAAGAACACGAAATACAACTCGATAAATAAAAGCACAACAACTCGATAAACAAATTGAAGTAACACAGGCGTGACTTCACAAAATCATCATCGAAAGGCATTTGAAGTGGAACAAGTCACAAGTTCTCAACATCTCCAACACATGGACAACCTAAAGAACAAAAGGAGAGGCCATCGGTCAAGATGAGAGGCCATTGGCCACAAGAAATGACCATCGGCCAACATTACTAGCCGATCGGCTAAAAAGATAGTTGGTCGGCACTCCTTTTGGCCGATCTGCCAAAAATGGCAAGAACCTCCAGAATGCTGCCACCTGTCTTCCACTCAACACCTTATCTTCTACAAAAACCCCAGCTTCGTAGTTTCTCTATTTCAGCTAAGTTTTTGCACCAAATGGAATCATTTCTTGTCCAAAATCTCAGAAATTGGATTGCCAACTTAGATGGTTCGGAAAACTTGAATTTTTGGGGCTTTGGCATCAATGCACTATTCACGTTGAGTCGCACCCCGCTGCGTTTTCCGTTCCTTTATGTTGCGGCAAGGTTTTGGAATCGGGTGACACACATCTTTAGCTTTGGCGGACAAGAGATATGTCCCACTTTCGAGAACTTCCAAGCTTTAATGGAATCCGAGCGTGATGAAGAAATCTTGCCTCAATTCCGCTTTGGCTACATCCAAGCCTTAGGACGAATGTGCGGGCTTACTGTGCATGACACTCGGTCATTGATTCGCGACGGAGAGCTAGACATTTCAAGCTTGATTCGTCATTTTTCTGATGCCAGTGACCGCGGCGATCATCATTGGCAGGGTTTTCGGCGATATGCGCTTTGCTTATGCATGCTGTCTCATTTCTTGCTTGCCCCAAGCTCCGGTGGGTTTAGCGCCCGTTTGATTGAGGTTGTCGAGGGCTTAAAAGAGGGCAAGAGCTGCATCGCCATGACGCTAGCTGAGACATTGATGGGTTTAGATGCTTTTCATCGTCGGGAGACTACTAGATTCGCAGGGAGTCCACTACTATTGCAAGTAATGTTTCCCACCCCATCTCACATATATTTCTCACATCACTCAGCCCTCAGGCTCGGTTTTTCTCTCAAAACCCTTTTCTCACTTTTTCTCTCAATGTACACCTCTCTATTCTTTAATCTCTCATTTTTCATCCCTTCCCAGATATGGTTGATGGATAAATTGAAGGTTGTGGACTCGTGCCCAGCATATTCAGCTCACAGTTATTTCTTCCGACGACGCCTAGTCGATACCCCTGATGAGGGATGGTGGTGCGACTGGATGTGCAGCTTGTCCGCTACCAGTATTGCTTGGCGCTGCCCCTGGCTCAATTTATCAGTGATGAGCTACAACATGACCCGCCAGCCTGGGATTTAGTTGATCGGCCTGACACACTATGTCTTTTACTTCCCGTTCAGATTTTGACACCAGTTCGGTCATGATCAGACTTGCCCGGAGGAGGGATAGAGTACTGCTGTATTTCCGGTCCGAGGCGCACAGCTAGCTCGGTATGCCACAGCATGGAGGATGAGAGAGCTTCTGGCCCCGCTCCACTTTCAGTTGCACCTCTCTGATGAGTGCATAGCTTGGCTTGATGAAGAGGCGCAGGTTGGGCCTACTTTGGCATCAGAGGCTTCGACAGCTCTGGAGGGACGCAGGAACACCTGACTATGCCCCAATTTATTTGCTTTAATAGTACTTTTAAGTTTTCTTTATGAATGTAATAAAAAGAACTTCAATTTGTATTCAAGAGTAGGAGAACTCTGTACTGAAATCAATGTAATTGAAGGTTGTGGGTACTGAAAATTTTCCGTTTGGTCCAAAAATGGTCTAAGTTGTAAAAAGATTAATTTGAGCAAAATCAACTTTTATTAAAACTTTTCAAAACCATTTTCGATATGGATCACAACTGGACACGCCCGAGATCTATCACTGAGATGTACAACGGATCCTCAGCAACTGGAAAGTTGCCCCTAGTCTAATAGCACTGCACTGGAGATCACAACCAAGCTCTTGAATGCAGAATAGACAAAGATGACCAACATGATCACATGGACAAAGTTGATCGGGGAAGTGTTTATGGCTGGACTTCAGGAGAAGTTGCCTACGTATCCCAAAGATGGGAATCAAGCCTTACGTAGTTCGGCTAGGGTTCACTCGTGTATTAACACCTCTCCTTTTGTGCTCTAACTTTTGCCAAGGCCGCCCTTTTGGGTTTTCAACCTTGCGAGCTCAGTTTTTATAATTTCAAATTTTATGTTCTAACTTTTGCCTAGGTTGCCCTTTCAGGTTTTCGGCCTAGCGAGCCACTCAGGGATAGTATTTCTTCAACTTGTCCATGTTGATCGGTTGGGAGAACTCTAGGCCATCTAGGTCCATCAGAACGACAGCTCCACCCGACCAGATAGATTTGATGATGTAAGGACCAGTCCAATTGGATTTGAACTTGCCCCTAGGGTCGTGGATGGGAGCTAAGTTGTCTTTGAGCACAAGATCCCCTTTTTTCAAATTCCTGGACTTAACCTTCTTGTTGAAAGCCCTGGCAATTCTTCGTTGATAACCCTGAACATGATACAGTGCTTTCAGCCTTCTTTCATCAAAGAGCATGAGTTCTTCGAAACCTGCTTTGCTGCCAATCTGCCTCAGCTATCTGACACTCAGCCAATACCGTAATGACGAACCTCAACTTCGATAGGCAGAACAGCCTCCATCCCATAAACCAAGGAATACGGAGTTGCCCCAGTAGAAGTTCGAATTGAAGTCTGGTAGCCCCACAGAGCAAAAGGCAGCTTATCTGGCCAGTCCCAGTAGGTTTCCACCATCTTCTGCAGAATATGCTTGATGTTCTTGTTGGCAGCCTCAACTGCTCCGTTGGTCGGCCGATATGTAGATGACTTATGAAAAGCCACGTTGTACTTCTCCAACAAGTCGATCACCTCCTTCTTGAAGTGGGAACCATTATCTGAAATAATCTCGTTCGGGACCCCGTAGCGACAGATGATGTTGTTTTTGATGAACTTAGCAACGTACGATGCCTTCAACACTGCATAAGATTGGGCCTCAACCCACTTCGTGAAATAGTTTATCGCGACTAGAATGAACTCATGCCCATTGGACCCGTTTGGAGTGACAGCCCCAATTACATCAATCCCCTAGACTGAAAACGGCCATGGCGAAGTCATGTTGTACAGCTTCGACGGCAGAATGTTCATGCGGTTTGCATGGATCTGACATTTGTGGCATCGCCGGACAAAGCCAATACAATCCTCCTCCATGGTGGACTAGTAATAACCCTGTCTAAGGATCTTCCGGGCTAACATCACCCCGTTCATGTGCACTCCGCACTCTCCTCCATAGATGGCCTCCATCAGGCGCTTGGATTCTTCAGCATCAACACACAGCTTATGCATCCCGAAATGACCCCTCTTGTACAGTTTACCTCCGCAGACGATGAACTGAGTAGCCATTCTTCAAATTGCCCTCTTATCTTTGGCATTTGCCCCTGGTGGATACGCTTCCTTTTCCAAGAAGTTCCAGACATCGTAATACCAAGGATTCTCATCTTGTACCTCATCTATGGCCGTAATCAGCTCGTAGGCCGGCACAAATTTTTGTTAAATGATGATCGGACGCATCCGGACTCCAAAAGGGATGTCCATCATAGAAGATAGAGTTGCTAATGAATCCGTGAACCTGTTATTCTCTCTTAACAGATGAGCGAAGTTCAGTTTCTCAAACCGAGGAATCAGCACGTCCAAGGTCTGGTGATAGTTTCTCATCTTTTCTTCTTTAACTTTTCAATCTCCTTTAGCTTGAGATACAACAAGGTTCGAGTCCCCGATGACGTCCAACCATTTTTCCCCTAGTTCTAGGGCGGCTTCTAAAGCAACAATACATGCCTTATACTCTGCTTCATTGTTCGATACTTTGAACTGGAGTTTGAATGCTAAAGGTATAAGGGAATTGTCGGGTGCTATCAGCAACACCCCTATCCCATACCCGTATTGGTTTGACGCTCCGTCAAAGTACATCGTCCAAGTCTCTTCTTCAACATATAGAATGGCCTCGTCTAGGAACAGATACTCAACTATTTCATCCCCTTTCATTGGGTGATCGGCTAGGAATTTCGCTACTGCTCTCCCTTTCACTGACTTGCGCGTCATGTATTTTAGATCAAATTCGGAAAGCAGAAGCAACCAACGGGCTAGCCTACCCGTAAATGCCGATTTTTTGAAGAGATATTTGATGGGACCTAATCTCGAAACCAGTATTACAGAGTGAGCTAACAGGTAGTGCCGCAGCTTCCTAGTAGCCCATACCAAGGCCAGACAAGCTTTCTCCAGCGGAGTGTAGCGGGTCTCGTAATCCAGCATTTTCTTGCTTAGGTAGTAGACAGCTCTCTCCACTTTGTCCTCAGACTCCTATGCAAGCATGCAGCCCATTGTAGTTTCAGTCACTGAAAGATACAGAATCAATGGTTTCCCCAGCTCAGGCGGTGACAACATAGGTGGGTTCTGTAAACATTGCTTGATCTATTCGAAGCAGCTGGGCATCGGCCATCCCATTGGAACTTCTTTCCTTTCTTCAGGAGACCAAAGAGTGGTTCACAAGTCAAGGTTAATTTTGCAATAAACCGTCTTATGAATTGCACTTTACCCAGAAAGCCTCGCACCTCCTTTTCAGTCCTCGGTGGTGGCATTTCTAAGATGGCCTTGATTTTGGAAGGGACTCGATACCCTTTGTGTGATCAGAACCCCAGCATTTTCCCTGCTGTAACACCAAACGTACACTTCTGAGGATTCAGCCGCAACCGATACTCTCTGATTCGTTGAAAGAATTTTTGCAAGGCGGTGTAGTGGCCCTCTCTTTCCTTGGACTTGACAATCATGTCGTCCACGTACACCTCAACCTCTTTATGGATCATATCGTACAATATTGTGGTCGCACCCGTTGATACGTAGCTCCAGCACTTTTCAGCCCAAACGGTATAACCCTATAACAATAGTTCCCCCACGGGGTGATAAAAGCAGTCTTCTCCCGGTCTTCGAGCGCCATCAAAATCTGATTGTAGCCAGAAAACCCATCCATGAATGAGAGCAACGTATGCCCAGCAGTGAAGTCCACTAATTCGTCAATATGCAACAGAGGAAAGTCATCCTTCGGACTGGCTTTGTTCGAATCCTTGAAGTCCACACATACCCGAATTCTGTCGTCCTTCTTCGGCATCGGAACTATATTGGCCAACCAAGTTGGGTATTCAGATACCAGCAGGAACCCTACATCAATTTGCTTGGTGGCCTCTTCTTTGATCTTGAGAGCCCAGTCCGGGCGGATCTTTCTGAGCTTCTGCTTAACAGGTCAGGCCTCTGGGTCAACAGGGATCCGGTGCTGTACAATCTCAGGATCGATTCCAGGCATGTCTTCGTAGGACCACGTAAAAACATCTTTGAAATCTTTTAACAAAGCGACTAAGCGTCGTGCTCCTCTGAAGACAACGTGGACCCGATCTGGACCAGCCGCGGGTCCTTATCGGTACCCACATTAATTGTGGTGATTTCATCAACTAGTGGTTTTACAAACCTCTCCTGCTCTTGATCAAGCAAATATTTCAAAACCGGAGGAATTTCTTCCTCGTCGTTTTCATCGAAATTTTGAAAGTCTTGATTAATGCAATAAATCAAAGGCACAAAAAAGTACTCGAAGGCCACAGCCGCACAATTCTCATTAATCACTTCCAAATCGCATGATTCCTCTGTTACAATAGACTCAAAGGAAAAAGAAAAAGACGACCTAGACAGGACTGTGGCATCCGGGTTGTCACCCCCAAGAATACCGAACTCAGACTCAGACGAGCTGGAACCTGATTCCGACTCCACAGACTCAGTGGAACTAGATTCTGGCTCACTACCTGACCTGGTGCTGCTCAATAAAAATCCCTCCTCGTACTGCCAGATGAGGGAGGGTGCGATGGACGCATCCAGAATGTTTGAAGATGGGCTCACAGCCGCTTCATTCCCAATCATGAAAACTGAGTTATTTCCCAAGCACTCATATACGATCGGAGGATCTGAAAGTAGACAAGCCAGTGCTACCCCCATTTCAATCTCTGTGCTCTCGGAAACCTCCTCCTTGCACTGCTCAGCCTCAACTGGTGGGTTTGTCTGCTCTTCGGCAACATCATCCCCGGACAACTACAAGTCGAAGAAAATCTCAAATCTCGGCAACCGCCGTCTCTCTGCATTTAGCCATGGCTCTGGGAAGCCGCAGAATGGAAAGTCTTCCCCCTCCTAGACAAAGTGTCCGTTCAGGGTACCCTGGATAGGCCGATGCATCAACTCATAATGCTTGCCGGCTTGCTTGGCTCTGGCTCTTCCGGCCATCTCTTTGCCTTTCCTTACCCAGTCCTCTTTGGTAGGCAGATAACCTAAGCCAAAGGTATGCGGGTTGTGCGGCACTGCGGCCGATGCTGCAACACCTTTCCAGCCACTTCTTCCTAATCCCATCCCGGGGATATGCTGGAGCTTGTTCATAAGGTGCAATGACTATGCGCTAACATACAACCCCTCATCAACAGTTAAGATGTTCTGTACAACCCGGCCTCGGCTAGGGTAAATCTTGACAGGAACACATCCTCCACGCCATGCTCGATATCCGTAACTAGTGTAGAAACCTCTAGCGGTGGATGTATTGACAAATTTCCACAAACTATAGCCACTCCCTTCCCGTGGGGGTACTTCAACATCTGGTGCAGGATGAAAGAGACTACCTTCACCTGGTGCAGCCACGGCTGCCCCAGGAGTAGATTAAAGGTTGCGGGAACGTCCAAGACATGAAAGTCAATATCGTGTTGTCCTGGACCAACCTGAGTCCGAATCTACACAGTCCCCATCACTTCTCTGCTGGTATTGTCGTAGGCCCTTATCACCTGGGCAGTTGGCACAAAATCCGCGGGCTTCAACCCGATTGCATATGCCGTCCTCGACGGGCACACATTGATAGCGAATCCTGTGTCGACAAGAACCACTGGTATCCATTTTTCTCTACACTCGACAGAGATATAGAGAGGTTTGTTATGATCTGCCCCCTCAGGCGGCAACTCCTTGTCAGTGAAGGTCAACGTCGAGGCAGCTCCTCCTGGAAAAACCAATCCTACCAGCTGCTCAAGCATGGTGTCAATTGAAAGTTTGGCCTTGTCTATTGCAGAAAGGACAGCTTGTCTATGAACTCTTGAGGCCATAAGTAGTCCCCAGATGGAGATGTCTGCTTGTATCTTCTTAAGCTATTTTAGCACAACCTCCTCTTCGAGCAGTTTTTTCTTTCTGCTTTTCTGCCTCTTTGTCCTTTCCGGACGCCTCTGGTTGATCTAAGTGCGGGGGCTTGAAATACCGCCCACTCCTAATCATGTGGTCAACCTCCCCCACATACCAGGTGTCATCCGGTTGGCTTTGTCCCCAATTTTCATCGGTGTGGGCAAGACATAAATCATTGTCTTCCTACCACATACCATCGGCAATCGACAGACACCTGTTCGGTTCCATTATAACTATTCCTGTGCCCATAGCACATTCCATTCCTATGCTCACAGCACATTCCGTTCTTGTGCACATAGCACGTTCTGTTCTTGTGCATACAACACAATCTATCCTCGCAGGGGCTTTGGCCTTTCTGGCCCTCTCAGAATCTTTGATCCTTTCCTGCTCAAACTGCTTCAGTGCAGCCTGCTGTTCAGTATCTTCCGTACTCAAACTGCCCTTATTTTGAGCAAAATTCTTAACACCGGTGCTCTCCGGCGATGCAAACTGATTTTCGGCCTTTCCGGCCACTATTGATGTCCCCGCCCCTGATGGACCCTGTTCTGGCTGAGGTACCTCAACAACATCCGGCTCATCGCTGAGCCACCCAGTAGCTTCTGCTGACCCTTCCAGATCAAACCAGTTGACAGTCAAGTCCCCCGAATCCTGTTCATTTAAGAATTGCAGACTCGCGATATCCTCCTCCAATTATGCAAGGTCATCCAGCCCCTGATTAGGTCCATCCTCTCGAACCACACAAATCTCTGCCCCCACTGGCAATTCCACATTTGGCCTAGCTTGGCTTGCTGATGTGATGTAACCCCTCGGGTTGTACATGAAGCTCGCAGATCCCTCATGCTCTGTATCGTCATTCCCATCTGCCTCCATAGTCGACCCAATTCTATCTTCGATAGTCACCACCACCGTTTCAGGTTGGGTTTGGGAGATGTCCAACATGCACAAGTCAGTGCTGTTAGGAATGAACACCTCCAGTTTGGGTAGGTGGGAAGGGGTGATGTATATGCTAGGGTCGTATGACACAACCCCAATTTGGATCAAGTTGATGCATTTGGGAGGTAGAGCTTGGTTATATGGTGGGAGAGGATTGGTGGTGACATTTGGCTTCTCGGAGGCACGATCACCTTGTTGTCAACGAGATCTTAAATCTCATGACACAATCTATAGCACTGGTCGGTGTCATGACCATGCTGTTTGTGAAAGGCGCAGTACTTCACCGGGTTATGGGATGGGAGAAGCTTTCTGGTAAGGGCCGTGCCTCTAGGGGCTCCAAGTGCCCTTTCCTGTTAGAACCCCCAGAGCTTTGGATAGAGACATATACAGCGGGGTAAAGGTTCTCTGGTCTCGGGGTGGAAACTTGGTTGTTTGTGAGCTATTTCCGGACGCACCGGTGAATGGTGTAGCTCTAAGGGTTCTTGGGGTGGTGGTGATGACCATTCCCACATCTGAAGATCTGGCAGCTGCAGAACTGCTTGTGCCTGCATTCGTACTGCGGTTGAATGCCCTCTTGGGCTGCTCTCTCTCATGACCAATGAGGCCCTGTTTCGTGGCGTCCTCGATCTGCACCCTTATCTCGTGTAGATCGGCAAAGGTGGGGAGGGGGAGGACGATCATCTTCTGCATGAGCTTGGGCTGGAGGTTACGCACAACCATTCATATTTGGTTCTTGTCAACCGCCCTGATGGTCATCATCGAGGCCTTAGCCCTCCAGCGGGTCACAAAATCGGAGAAGCTCTCATTCGGCTCTTGTCTAGTTGTCTCAAAATCACGAGTTATGACCTTGATCTGAGTATTATAGGAGTATTGAGCTACAAAGGTGTCAACCATCTCCTCCTAGTTCCTCTTGACGGAGTCCTCCAGTTTTGCATACCAAATAGCCGCTACACCCGACAGGGTCTGGCCAAACAGGGAAAGCTTCTGCAATCTGGAGATGCCCATTGGCCTTAGTATATCTGAGAACAGTCGCAAATGCACCATAGGATCTCCAAACCTGTTAAAACGGTCTATGTGAGGCATTTTAAACCGGTCTGGGAGAGTCACAGCCGAGTCAGTGTACCCATCCTCTATATCCGGAATGGATTTCACACCTTGAGACTTCTTGAACAGCTTTTCTAGCTTGCTCACTTTTAGCGCTGTGGGGTCCACCTCGAACTGAAACGGTGTATCCCCCAGGTTAGTCTGTGCTTTGGATAGCTGGGGTAGGATTGGGGGCGGAGCTGGCCCCGTTGGAACGTCTGTATTTTCCTGGGCATTAGTTGTCTCCCCAAGTATCGGAACTCTTGGTGGGGGAGGAGCTGGGTGTGAAGCAGACGCTCCAGTTTGTTGCTGTAGCCTGGCAATTAACTCTTCCTGTTGGGCCATAACCTTGGCCTGGCGTGCGGCAAATTCTGCTTGACGGGCAACATCCTGCTGCATGGCTTGCATACTTTCCTAGAATTGACGCATCATCTCTTCCATACCTGCCATAGAGTGCTGGTTTATCTGAACAACCGGTATATCTGTCCCTGCAGTAGAAACTAAGACCTCAGCCTGACTGTTCACTAGTGGGGTGGACCACTGATCTGGCGACCGCTGTACCGATACGCTACGCCTTATTGACCTCTGTTTAGTAACCGGGGGTAAAGAAAGGAACACTACTTGTCCGTCTGTCAGATCCACGGATCAACGAAGTCTTCGACCTCCAACCCAGAGTGCTCGGGGAATATCTACCTGGTCGGAAGCAATGGTGCTAACCTACCTTGTAAAAAGAAAAATAAAGCATAATAAGGAAACAATGAGCAGAAAAATGGACACCATAACAGCTTAAATAAAGACAACACAAGCTAAAAGAACTGTTCTCAACCACTGATCACTGTTTCCAAATCACTGCCCTAGATCTGATACCCTCAGGTAAAACTGATTCCCCAAATACTGATGCCCTCAGGCCTGATACCCAGACTTGCAAACTGATACATGCATTCCTGTAGAGACGTACTCTAAAAGCACATAGCAAGCAAGTGAGAGCCAAAACACCCCTATGCAGGGATAGGGTTTCCCTGTCTTATCTTGTTAGGAGCTAGGGTTTTACTACGCACACAGTAGTTTCAAACAACCTATAATCGGGTAAGAAACCTTTCCTAGCTTGGAATGGTCACTACAGTTTCCGATATGCACTAGGTTGAATGGTTAAAAGGGTACCTCGGTAAAAATCGGGGTTTGTGTTCCCGTCGTGGCAGAGCCCGCAACCGGTCAGCCTTATGGCACGCTTCTCAAAGCGAGCCTCCAGCAAACCGTTCAGGAATAGCATATGGCAAGCACGGTATCCTAGGCGCACCAATGCAAATGGAATGCAAAGAGACACATAAGTGTAATCAAAACAAGATATCATGAGTTTGAGTCAAGTTCTCTAAATCCTAGCAGAGTCGCCAGAAACTGTAGACGTGCCCAAACGTCACGGCTCCGTGCGCGAAGGCTTGAAATCGTTTTGTTCATTAGCTACTACAGTTCAGACTCAATGTCACGGTTCTGAATCTAATCTTGCAAAGTGCAATGCAAGACTGATAAATCACCAAAGAGTCCAAATCCCGCAAATCGTTTTGGAAAACTGATTTTTATAAAGAAGTGCCAAACATGGACTGCTTTGCCAGATACATAGTCGCCACCTAAATGTTTTATTTTGGGAAATTTAGGAAACCCTGACTCGTGCCTAAGGCCACGTGTCCGTCATCACCAAAGTTGCATCGGCTCGGGAACTTGGGTACGAAAAGGGAAGGTCATGCAATGAGCACCCCTGCTCGCCCGATCTAAAGATCGGCCTTTACTAACATGATATTTTGTTTTTGAAAACACATGTGTTCTTCTTCCGATTCATTAGCTAGCTTTACTACGTGATGGGCATAGCATACGAGTATAGACTAGGTTGCCTAAATTGGAACGAAACATCTCATGTTTGTTTGTTTGAAAATGGTTTGAAGGTGCTACTCGCGAGTAGGCTATGACGTGGATTTTTCCACCCTCAAGTGGGCTTAGAAAACATGATTTTGCCACTTCGCAAAGTGGGCTTAAAACTCGTATTTCGATGAATTGTTCCAATTTAAACAATCCAACCTTCATCCACAGGCATTCATGCAATTAAACACTTAAGCAGTTAGCCTCATGGCAAGCATGCTATCATGGCAACACTCACACTCATGCAAATATGCTAAAGCGTAAAAACATTACCTCGTACTCCGAGCCAAAAAAAAAGCTATGTTAGAAATCAATGCATGATCCTAGCTATGTCAAGGATGCCTAATGCAACACATGCAAAATGCAACTAAGATAGGCTCAGCTATTCTAAGATGTCATGTGAATGCAATTAGATAACATGTATTCAAATTGGTATTGAAATCAATGCAGTTTGTATGATGCGTCGAGCCCGGTGCATGCAAGACATAGGAATGATGCACGCATGCAAAGCATGAGGATGCTAATTGAAATATGCCCTAAAACTAACCATCAAAAGCTGATAAGTAAAAGAGAGAAAGAAATGGGGGTTGGAAGACATGCATCACACACACGCACACTTATTACAAAATTCGCCCTCTCGACGGAGGGTCCAAATGAGTACACTAAGCTAGCTACGCTAAGCTAAGCAACTAATCTAATCATCTAATTAGACTAATTATTACATAATCAAATTGAATAACTAGCTAATACTAAGCTAATTATTACAACACATTAATTAATTAACAAATTAACTAGTTTAATTACAAATTCAAAAGCTAACTAAACAAGTAAAGCTAATTACAAAGTACAAAGCCTCAGCTCAGTTCTAAGAGTTCAAAGATGCATGCTCAATCGCCTCGCTCGGAAATCTGTTACCATGCCTCATGTTTCCTCTGTTTGCACTGTTTTAGGCTTCTGAAAATTGTGCCAATCTCCAAAGCACTTCTGATCCACCTCATGGACATGCTGAGAGGTCATCGGCCAAGAGGTATGGCCATCGGCCAAAGGATAAAGGTCATCGACCAATTTTGATGCTATCGGCCAATTATTGATAGCCGATCGTCACACTAGATAGACGATCGGCCATGTCTTTCTGCAAACTCTCCTTTTTGCTACCACAGAGCACAAACAGAGGCATGGCAATGTATTTGCAAGAAAATGTGTGTGCAACCACACCCCTTATCATGTCTAAGGCTCAAAGGCGTGTAGTGCTCGGCTCTCGAGCCATTAGTCACGCATTTCGATGCATGATGACCAAAGAGGCCGAGTCGCACAAATCTATATCACATGAATGCACAAAAGCACACGAATGCCTTAATCTCTATCATGCATGATCAAGAGGGTCGGCGACCGAGAATTGAGGCACGTTTCGTCACTTTATGTACGAAACGTCCCTCGTTTCTCGTGTTTGCCTTAACACCCAAACCAAACACGATGCAATGCATGCACAACTTAACAAAGCTAATGGTATGCAAACAATGTAATGCAACATGAGCATGCAAGCACCATGCAATGCAACTCAAGCATGCAAATGTCATGCAATGCAACAACCATGCAACAACATACAATGTACCAAGCATGCAACAACATGAAAACCACATATTTAATGGACTTAAACCAAAAGTGGACAGATCTCAATCATGCCCAAATCAGTGGCCAATATGATGAAAAAATGGCACAAAATGCAATACAAGCATGCATGCCAATTGGCTCAAGAATTAAGGCATAAGAGGACAACTCTCAAGAGCACTTAAAGAGTGACAAACATGGATACGTGACAACACTATAAGCTCTGAAATCATGCATGGAATGGTGCCAAACCACTCAAACAACACAAGTATGGCATGCTAGGAGGCTCAAAGCTTGAAGCTAGCAAAAGGGACTTACACCATAGCTATGCAAAACATGAAGCACATGGCAAGTACAACCCAAGACAGTCCTAGATCATGCCAAAATGAGTCTAAAACATGTATGGAGCAAAGCCAAAACAAGCCAACATGAAGGGCATAAGGCATGAAGTATGCAAGGCCAACAAAGGGGATTGCACTACACCTATCAAAACCAAGCATGAGGTGACTTCAACAACAAAAATCAGAGCTATGTCATGGCAAAATGAGACCAAATACATACTGATATGGCATCTTACAAGCTTAGGCAAAATGGCATACGCAATGGCCCATTCTTAAGGCATAAAGAACCAACTCCTCAAAGCATCAAAAGAGTGAAAGATGGAAGTGTATGACCACACTACATGTACTGAAATCACATATGAAATGATGCCAAGTCATGAAAATGGTCTAAGCAATGCATGCTAGTGACTTGGAAACTCAAAGCTAACATGCTAGAATGCACTATGGCTATACAAAACATGGCATGCATGACCAAAACAACACAAATCAGAGCTTAAGCATGTTAAAACAAGACTAAAAGCTTCTTGAAGTTGAGCCAAAACATGCAAGAATGATGGTCCAAACACATGATGCATGTTATACTAGCATGCAAGATTGCACTACAAGTATATGAAGCATGCAAGATGCTATCAAACCAACCTAAAACAGAGGTATATCATGCTGGAATGAGACCAAAAAGATGCTGAAATGGAACCAATACATGTTAGACAAACATGCTACTTTGATGAGCCATCTATACAAGCATGCAAGACACAAGGAGAGGGGATGACCCTCTCCTATTTGGGACCTTAAAACACCATTTCCACCACTGAAATTCCTTTGAGTTTCAGTGGTGAGAAGGCCAAAACAAGGTGATCCCAAAAGCTTAAAAAGATGGCACAAGAACAAGGCCAAACAAGGCCTAAGAGGGGGTAGATCACCCCCAACACAAAAGTGACCTTAAACAAACATTATAAGCATACAAAATCAGAACTTTTTACAGTAGGAAGTTAGGCCTAAAACACCATGAAAATAGGGCTAAAAGCTTAAGCAAAATCAAGGGATTTAAGGGTTAGAAGCTCACCCTTGTAGAACAACTTTGAAGCTACAACTCTAGCAGCTTTTCTGAGCTCAAACCAGTCCAAGAACTCCAAAACCAGCTACTAGGGACCTCAGTTCCAAAATGATGGTGTTCTAGTAGGTGCTTTAGTGCAAAAATGTGAAGGAATTACACTTTTGAGCACAAACAAGTGCAAATATAGAGAGAGAGGAAATATATATAGAGAGATATATAACTTCTATATCAATTTTTCAGAACCTCTGAAAAAGGAGAGAGGTCTCCCTTCTTATAGAAATTCAATTCTCAAGCTTGATGAACAAGCTTGAGTCTTGATTCAATCCCTCCATACACGGAGGATGAAAACTGTGCCCACCAGCTATCATAGCTGGCAAAAAAATATCTGCAAAAGCAGGTAGAAAGGTCTCAGCTAGAAAATATGGCTGATCGACCAAAAGGAGTGCCGATCGGCCAACACTTATGGCCGATGGCAAGGAAACAAGGCCGACAAGCACAAGGCTTGGCCGATGGGTTGTAGGGATGACCAACAAGCCACCCTATTCCCTCAAAGACAAAACCATAGGTCCTTGGTCCACAACCAAGCACAAAACAGACACGTTGAGAGATCCTAAGGCAAGGCGCGCGACCGAGACCTTCGGGAACTCAAAACGAACACGAGCATGGATGATCATCGAGTGTTCAAACAATGATGTCCAAGTCTTGAGGACGATCAAAAATGGGTTGTCTACAGGTACTCCGAATCCAGAGGCTTTATCGGCTCAAAGGCGTCTTGCGCCGATGGGGCTCCTAATCCGGAATCCACGAAGGGCACTCCGAATCCGGAGGTTTTATCGGCTCAAAGGCGTCTTGCACCGATGGGGCTCCGAATCTGGAAACTTTGTTTGGCCAATCGTGATATCCACGAAGGGTGCTCCGAATCCAGAGGCTTTATCAAAACACTTTTGAACTGGATTCGCAATAAGTAAACAAGAATCTTTGTATTACAAAAGTGGAATGTGTACATGGTGAACCATTTAAAACTAGTATCATTCCCCACAGGTCGGGTTCACTGATAGAATTTACGCAAGTGCGTTGAATTCCAAGGCCGTGGCAAACTCCTTCTGGACAACTCTTTGAGCCGATATGCCCCTACTCCTGCGATCGAATCGACCTGATAGGGGCCGTCCCAGTTAGGACCCAATTTTCCATCAGCCGATTTCCTGGCAATTGGAAGTATTTTCTTCAGGACCAACTCTACTGGTGTGTAGCGGCGCAGCTGAACACGTTGATTATACGACTTAGCAAGCTGTTGCTGGTATCGTACCATGGATGCAAGGGCACGGTCTCTTCGTTCTTCGATCATAATCAAATCCAAAGCCAGCATCATGTCATTTCGGCCCATATCAAAAACTTGCGATTTCAGGGTTGGGTGGCCGATCTCTAGGGGTATGATCGCCTGGGTTCCAAAGCATAAAGCAAACGGCGTTTCCCCAGTGGATCGCCTCGGTGTAGGTCGATGAGCCCACAATACACTCGGCAATTCTTCGACCCATTTGCCTTTAGCTTTCTCCAGCCTCTTCTTGATGCCGTCCAAGATGGATTTGTTAGAGGCTTCGGCTTAACCATTGCTTTGGGGGTAAGCCAGCGTGGAAAAGTAAGGCCGGATACCATACTTGCTGCACAGCTCTCGGTAGACGCCACAATCAAACCGGGTGCCATTGTCTGAGATAAGAGCTCTTGGAATGCCGAATCATGTTATGATATTTCTCTATACAAAGCACTTAACATCAGTATCTCAAATGTGCGTTAATGCCTCCGCTTCGACCCATTTTGTAAAGTAATCTGTCGCGACGATCAAGTATCGCTTGTTTCCTGGGGCCCTCGGCAATGGTCCTACGATATCAAGTCCCCACTAGGCGAACGGCCAGGGACTGGTGATAGAGCTTAACTCTTCAGCAGGCAGATGGGTTAACGGGGAGAACTTCTGGCACTGTTCACACTTTTTCACATAGCATTCGGCATCAGTTCTCATTGTCGGCCAATAATACCCCTGTGTTATAGCTCAATGGGCCAAAGGGCGCCCGCCAGAATGGGGACCACAACTGCCTTCATGTATTTCAATCAGAAGATCTTCGACTTTGTCTGGGTGTACACATTCCAGGTATGGATCAGAAAGGGATTTTTTATAAAGCTTTCCTTGCGGATCCAAGTAGTTTCGCAGGGCTTTGTTTCGCAGCTTGTGCGTTTCTTTCTTGTCCGCTGGGAGCTGTTCGGGAGACAAGAATGCAGCAATGGGGTCCATCCAACTTAGTCCTGACTCTATGACATTGACCTGGATTTCCTCCGAAGGGCCAATGCTCGGCTCCGAGATGAAACCTACTTCGATGGTCCGTTTAATCTCTGAGTTAATGGCGGAGGCTAGGCAAGCTAAGGTGTTTGCATGTGTGTTCTGATCATGTGTTATCTAATTCAATTCATGATGGTCAAATTTTGCTAGCAAGGCGCTAGCTGTTTTCATGTAAGCCGCCATACGGTCATTTTTGGCTGCGTACTCCCCCTTTAGCTGATTGATCACCAGTTTTGAATCGCAAAATACCAAGAAACGCCGAGCACCCAGAAGATGTGCATTCCGCAAACCGGCCAGAATGGCTTCGTATTCGGCCTCGTTATTTGATGCTTCGAAGCCGAGTTTGACGGCCTGCTCAATTATTGCACCGTCGGGAGCCATGATTACTACTTCGGCTCTGCTGCCCCGTTGATTGGATAATCCATCACAGTACAACTGCCAAATGTCCCCAACATAAATTCTCCAGTTCGGCTTAGGTCGAATTTCATCAGACGTGAAGTCGGTAAGACCCCCAGTGAATTCGGCCACAAAGTCGGCAAGCACTTGTCCTTTGACGGAGGTTCTAGACAGAAATTGAATATCTTACTGGCCGAGTTTAAGAGCCCACTTTGAAACACGTCTTGATGCTTCTGCACTACAGAGTACCAATCGGAAGGGGTGGTCCGTTAGCACCCCGATGGTATGCCCCTGAAAGTAATGCATCAGCTTTCTCGCTGCCATGACGAGGGCCAGAATAAGTTTTTCCAACGGAAGGTAGTGTGTTTCGGCGTCAACCATTTCCTTCCTCACATAATACACTGGCCGCTGCTCCCTTAGCTCTTCCTTTATCAGTACGGCGCAGATAGCCCGGTCGGAAATTGCTAGATACAAAATGAGTGGGTCACCTGCCGAAGGCGTTGTCAAGAGTGGAACTGATCGGAGGTAGGTCTTGAGGCCGTTGAAAGTGGCTTTGCACTCGGCAGACCATTCAAGAGCCTTGCCCTGCCGTAGTGTATGAAAGAATTATCGGCAGCGATCCGTGGAATGACTGATGAACCTGTTGAGTGTGGCAGCCATCCCCATTAACTTTTGAACCTCCTTGACCGATCGAGGGGAGCCGAGTTCCAGGGTTGCTGTGATTTGCCTTGGGTTGGCTTCGATTCCTCGGTGGTTAACAATGTAACCCAAGAATTTGCCAGAGCCGATCCCAAATGCACATTTGGAAGTGTTCAGCTTCATTCCATATTTGCGTAGAATGCCGAATGTCTCTTCCAGATCGGCTATATGATTCTGCTCTTCCTTGGACTTGATCACCATATCGTCAATGTACACTTCCATAGTGTGGCCGAGTTGCTCATTGAACATTGTGGTGACTAGTCTCTGGTAAGTTGCCCCTGCATTCTTCAGCCCAAAAGGCATAACCTTATAGCAACATGTTCCTCTTGGGGTGAGGAATACAGTTTTGTCTTGGTCCTCCTGATGCATGGCGATTTGATGGTAGCCTCTGTAGGCATTGAGGAAGCTCATACGCTGATGACGTGCCGTAACATCTACAAGTTGGTCTATCCTGGGAAGAGGAAAACAATCCTTGGGGCAGGCTTTATTTAGGTCTGTGAAATCAACGCAGACTCGCCAAGTCCCATTTTTCTTCTTCACAACCACAGTGTTAGAGAGCCATGTAGGGTAGGTCGCTTTCCTGATTGCCCCGGCGTCAAGCAACCGGTCAACTTCTTCAACAACGGTGGCAGTGTGCTCTGTGGCTGATCAACGGCTTTTCTGAATGATTGGCTTGCATTTAGGGTCAACATTTAAATGGTGCTGCGAAACAGACGGATCTACACCCGGCATCTCATATGGAGTCTACGCAAATACATCAAGGTTGCCGAGCAGGAAGAAAATTAGCTGCTGTCAGTCGGCTTGATTCAGGGAGGCGCCGACCATGAAGAACCTGTCTGGGTTTCCTTTGATTTCAACTCGATCTAGGGCTTCCGTGGCCTTTTGATTTGGGAGCCGCCTAACATCGTCGAGGCTTTCCTGATCCGTCACCTCAATAGAGTTCACTTGCAACTCCTTTGTCATTTTTTCAGCAAGGAGATAACATGCTTGTGCCGATTTCTAGGAGCCACGAATTTGCTCAATGCCGCGTTCTGTCGGGAAGCGTAGCAGCTGATGATAGGTGCTTGGCACGGCCTGCATAGTATGTAACCAAGATTGCCCCATGATGAGATTATACGGCAATGGTAGCTTGACGACCAAGAACTCCACATCCACTGTTTGGGAGCCTGCTCGAATGGGTAATGTGATTTTCTCCAATGGGTATTCTGGATTCGCGTTTAAGCCGAATAGTGGATAAGGAGCCGGAGAAAGATCCGATTCAGAGAAGCTGAGTTTGGTGAATGTCTTGTAATACATAACTTCTGATGTGCTCCCTTGGTCAATGAGTACGCACTCAACAGTGAATCGATTTACGTGTAACTCGATTACCAAGGGATCAATGTGGGGAAGTGTCACTCCGGCCAAATTTGAATCATCAAAAGCAATGCTTGTAGCTTCATGGGGCCGTTTAGCCGGAGTGAGTTGATTTTGAGGGTCGAGATTCGACTGAATCGTATGCACCACGGATGACATTGGCAGGCTGTATATCATGTGGATCACGCCGAATGGAGGTGAATCCTGTCTCAAGGCTATTGCTTTGGTTGAGTTGCCTTTTCGGACGTACTGTTGTAGCCAACCATCTTGTACCAATTCCTCCAAGTGATCCTTCAATGCATAACAACTCTCAGTATCATGGCCATGATCCTTGTTATACTCGCACTGCCTATCCCGTCTTTACGTGTCGGGAGGTCCCACCATTTTCGACGGCCATTTGAAGAACGGAAAGTGTTGGATTTTGGACATAACCGCGCTGATCGCCTCTGTCAACTCCGTATATTTCTTGTCGGTGTGCCTTGTGCGCCTGTTATCGACTTGCAGTTGTTCATTTGCTCAGTGGGAGCATTGGTCGCTTGATTGGCAAGAATCCCGTCTCTTGTCTCGTTTAGCCCGATGCCGTGGTTCAGGGCTCTGAGGTGGTATAGAATTTAACGGCTAAACAATTTGAGAGGGAGCCATTTTGTTGGCCACGTTTCCGGCTTTAACCCGCAAGGTGTCATCTTCTACTTTACAGTACTCCTCAACTTTCTTCATCAATGACCAGACTGTTTTGGGGGGCCGTCTAGTCAAAGAGCTGCGGAGGGCACTGTCGGGATGTAACCCCATCTTGATGGCGGTGATGGCCATGGAGTCATTGTAAGCATCATCTATCAGATTAAAACACTCCCAATACCGCGCCGAATACGCACGAAAGGTTTTCCCCGGTTGAATCTGCATTGCCCAGAGGGAATCGACTTGTTTTGGCTGGACCTCATTAGTGATAAACCTTGCCCTGAAGGATTTTTGGAGTTGGTGGAAGCTCTTGGTCGAAGCCGGCTCCAGTTTATAATACCACCTGATAGCTAGTGGTCCCAAACTGCTTGGAAATATTCTGCACATGAGAGCCTCGTCGTCTGCATGTAGCATGATGGCTTGCTTGTAATGGCGGATGTGATCGATGGGGTCTGATTTACCGTCGTACAAAGTGAATGACGGTGCTTTGAATTTCTTAGGTAGCACTACCCTTGCAATCCGTCGTACAAAGGGATCGTGCTGGTCTTCTTCGTCTAAACTGTTTCTTCTTCGCTTATGCCTTATACGTGGACTCTCTTCAGAGAAACTGGTAGTTTCGGGTCGTCCCTTCTTCTTGGGCTCCGGGGATAATGAGTCGGAGTCGCTATCAGTGTCTTGTTGTCGGGATCGAGGTCGTCGACCACCTGCCCTCAGAGGTCATCTCGGATCTTGGCGTACAGCTTGTTTGGACTTCGCCACTTCCAAGGCCAAATCCTGACAGAGACGTTCGTTCTCAACGATCATGTTCTCCAACCTTTGTTCGTTTTGCTTTGCTTGTTCCATGATCGCTTGCATTGTCTCAGGCGCTAAAGTCGAGGGTGAGGCGAAGTTCAAGGTGCGTCTTGCGACGATAGTCTCTGGTCCAAGCATGTTTGTTGGAGTGAGGTCGTCTCTCTGTGTGGTTTCATCAGTGACTATCGGAGGGTCTTTTGTTACGCCTACCATAGATGTATTTAAGTATTCCCACAGACGGTGCCAATTGTGGGGAAGTGGTTTGGAAATACTCTTCCAATCCTAGGGGACGCTCGTGATCCTTAGCTAGCCACCTAAAAAGGAATGAACACTCCGGTCGGGGGTGCCGGAATTAGCATTCAGACAGATAAGTCAGTGTATACTCTCTTGATTGCTTGTATCTTAAGTTAAGTATACTAGTTCTCACATACCTCTTTCTGGCTGATGTTCTTCTATTTATATCTTTTCTTTTCTGGGCCTCGAGGTTGGGCCCACTTTCGATTCGCCGTATAACTATTTATTCGGCTCCTTTTGCTGCAAACCGCTTTCCACTCGGCTCCCTTAATCAACCGGCTATTTGGCTGACTAGGGCCGAATGTGATGTATATATTTCGACTCCTGGTCCAATTATTCGGCCTATTTACGTCTCTTATTATTCGGCCCCCACAGTTATATGCCTAGAGAATTGGTCCTCAAAAAAGTATTTCCTGCTACTAAGAATCCGGCAGATGAAAAATTAGGCCCCAACTCGGACGACCCTTATCAGGTTGATTCAATCGTCGAAACTGGGGCATATCGGCTCAAAGACATGGCTGGGAGAAGTTTGCCACGCCTCTGGAATTCCACACATTTGCGCAAATTTTATCACTAAGCCAACTTGTACGGTATGCTAGTTTGTTTCGAATTTTTGCTGATATGTTATGCATAGATCTTTCAATTTCCCAGTGCAATGCCTTTTCTTATCGCAATCTCGTTAATAATGGTTTAATAATGAATATAAGACTCAGAATTTGGAGTGCCCTACGTGGATGCAACGTTTGGGCCGAATAAGCCTCTGAATTCGAAGCGCCTTTCATGGATATCACGATTGGCCAAGACAATAAGACTCCGAATTCGGAGCGCCCTGCGTAGATGCAACATTTGGGCCGAATAAACCTCCAAATTCGGAGCGCCCTTTGTTGAAATCACGATTGGCTAAGATAATAAGACTCCGAATTCGGAGCGCCCTACGTAGATGCAATGTTTGGGCCGAATAAGCCTCCGAATTCAGAGCGCCCTTCGTGGATATCACGATTGGCCAAGACAATAAGACTCCGAATCCAAAGCGCCCTACGTGGATATCACGTTTGGGCCGAATAAGCCTCCGAATTCGGAGCACCCATAGTTCGAAAGCTCGAACGGCCGGGTAATCCTTCGAATTCAGAAGGACCAAATTTGACAATATAATGGCATGGATCAATATACGATTATCATATGTAGATACAAACATGAATCGAAATAATAAAGCAAATATTTATTTCAATAAATAAACACAAATACATGACTTTTTGACGAATTCAAAAGTACAATAATGTATTGATATCTAATTCTATTCGGCAGTCTTTTCATTGTTGGATTTTTCGTCGTCATAAGCCTCAAAAGGAAATTTGTAATTCTAATACAAAGGTGACGCCGAATCGATACCTGCGGCCTACAGAGCCTTGATCCATCCATGCTTAAATCCATGATTTTCACATCGACAGACATCCCCAGCTAATTTTTCCTTTGTCTTTTCAATACCAATTTTTCAGGCATTATGAAAACCTTGTTCGTTGGCCTTCATTCTTGTTGTTTCTCTTGCGAACATGCTCGCCGTATCTCGGTTGGCAATCACATGATCCAGCAGACGCCGGTTTACTCTTTCCGCCATAATCGGGTTCATTTGACTCGCCAACTGCGTTTCGAAAGCCTTAGCTTTCTTCAACTCGTTCTCAACTTTCTCTAGGGGAGCTTCCAAGCTCCGAATGCGACCATTTTTCTACTCTATCTCTCTTCGTGCGTCACGAAGATGCATGCCGATTTTATAGGAGGTGCATAGTCCCTTTACCGCTCCATGGACGCCCTCCCGAAAAACTTCGTAATCGGGCCGACCGACCATTGATTACTGGACTTTGGGTGAAAAAATCTGTCAAGCGAACTCGACTGCCACATTTGGATCACGGATAATCGAATCTACTTCCATTATCGGTTTATTCCTAACAAAGACTAAAAAACTCAATGGGCGTGGTGTCTTGCTGGTTTCATTTCGCAAATGGGGGGAGCTCCCTCGCTGCTGCCTTTCTTTCCTAGGTGACTTTCCTACCCCGCTTCCTCTTGGAGATCTACTTCGATAACGGGGGGAGTGGCGCCTTTCGCACTCCTCCAACGTCCTATTTCCTATTCGCGTAGGTTTGCCACCTCGATTCATCTCTGAGTCCAGTTCAGCTAGTGTCCTACCTTCCCCTCTGCTGTTGAAGAATATTCTTCTTGACATCCAAATTTCCTCAGTTCGACACTATGCTCCTTCCCTTCTCGCAGTTGATTGAATTTGAAAACAGCACAAAACTCACGTGCACTTAGCCCCCACCCCACTTATTAATTACGGGTGTAGCATTCCCAAAGCGATCGCTTCAATGCATTGCGCCGAAAAATTACTGTGCCCCACCCAATCCATGCACCACAAGTATTCGGCGATTTTGTTCATTGATCAGCTGCGGCAAGGGTAGATTAATAAATCTATTCGGCAATTCCGTTCATTAATCAACTGGGACAAGGGCAGATTAATAAATCTATTCGGCGATTCTGATCATTGATCAACTGGGGCAAGGGCAGATTAATAAATATATTCGGCTTAATTGCAATGCATTGCGGCAATAAATTACTGTGCCCCACTCAATCCGTGAACCACAAGTATTCGACGATTCTATTCATCGATCAGCTGGGGCAAGGGCAAATGCAGTAAGATATTTGGCCTCTATTGACAAACATATTAACAATACCCCTTCTGATCGGCAGATTATATTCAAGATGTATGTTTTATTCAACTTTTCAATGTTCAAATTGACATAAGACATGATTATTCGGCTTTAGAACGACTTGTCCATATGATTACATCACCATACTTGGCAATTAATTGGCACATGCAGAAAGATTATGTTATAGCCAATTATTTTATTTGCCGAATTAAGTTACATCACCATACTTGGCTATTGATTAGCACACTCAGAAAGATTATGTTATAGCCGATTATGTTAGTGCCGAATTAAGTTACATGGCTATTAATTAGCGCACGCAGAAAGTTTATGTTATAGCCGATTATGTTATTGCCGAATTAAGTTACATCATACTTGGCTAATAATTAGCATATGCAGAAAACATACAAAAAGGTGATTTTCATTAATAAATTGAGTACAAACAATCGTCATTTTACACATGAAAATTGCCCTATATTTAACTTCTAAACAAAATAAATAAGCAACAATCTACGAAAACTACGTACAGCAAAACACCAAACAAAAAGCAAAAAGCAAAATTACATTGATATATGGAGCTCATTCCTCAGGATCAGACTCTAGTGGTTCAACCTCTAGCTTCTCGTATGAATTGGCTGCTCCAATGTCACATTAACGGTAGCTAGAGCTATGAGCTAGCCGTGTTTGAAGCCCCGATTTTTTAACTTAGGCACTTCCTCCACATATTTTTCTGAGGCGGCATTTTCTCCGGCTTGGAACGCCTCGGAGATCTTGGAGTCGGCAATTTCTTTTGTCTTCTTCGATTCTGCCAAGTCGGTTTCCAATTTGGCAATCACCTCCTTGGTCAACTTGAGCGCGTCCTTACTTGCGTTCGCTCTTCCTTCGACGGCTTGCCTGAGTTGATCTGAATATTCAGCCTTTTCTTCCTCGACATTGGACTTGGCTCGCTCTTCAACGCTTTTCCAGTTTCGGATTCGGCTCTAAGGGAGGCCTCTTCAGCCTTGCCCTTTTCAGCTTCGAGTTCGACTTTGAGCAGGCCGATTTGCTCGATAACGTCATAATGACGGCAACGTATTTCTACGATCCTGCCCGCCGCTTATAAACAAAGGATTAATAAGATAGTTGGTATAAAAAGGAACGAAATATTTTGTTTAAGTTACGTATCAATATTTCCGATTGAGCATCTAATGCTATTGATACCACATTTGGCTCTGCACGGAACGCTGCTCTGTCAATCGGCACAGAAACCGACGAGGCCACGGTTAAGGCCACGGCGGCATCCTTCAAAGCCGAAGCATCTGAAGCAACCAGCACGTTCTTTATTTTTGGTTGTATGATAAATGGCGTAGCCAAGTCCTACGACTCTTCTACGCGCGGCCGTTTATTAGTTTGATTTTCTGGAGAGTCGACTTGATGTTCAGCGGGGCATTTTTCCCCCCTCTATTCGGCCACTAGATTGTCCGATTGATCAATAATCATTTGCTCTATTTCGGTTATAACAATCTGCTCCCTTTCTTCAGTAGAAGCAGGCGGCGAAGACTCAACCACAATAGGTGGGGGTTCAGACCTGGCGGCTTCAGCCCTCCTTCGGGCTGCCATCTTCTTGGTGTTCTTTCTTTTGGCCATTTGCGAGAGCAACTCCCCAGACATATTCTCAGGATCTGTATCGGGAAGGTCTCCTAAGTCGGTGAAAATATCGTCTTCCAATGATATGTCGACTAGGCCCGAAGCGGACGAAAAGTTGAAACCGGCTTCCTTAAAGGCCAAATTAAGAGCCCCGCCAACCTCCTCCCCTGGACTATTAGATTTGTTCAAGTTGGATTGATCCAGCTGTTCACCGACCTGTTCGGCGACCTGCTCAGCGACTTGCTTTGAATCTGAAACTTCAAGACCAATCTCTCTAAGGTTCTTGAAATTTGGGAAAATAAGTGCCATGAGCTACTGTTCTTCCTTTGGAATCGGAATGTGATCAGCGGCTGAAAAAGTAGCATACGTCGGCTTGTATTGCAATAAGATATGAGCAGCCCTTCCTTATTTTTGGAGGTTTGGACGGCTGAAGAATTGGAGCGCAGTTTTGACTTGTTGGAGCATAGCGTCGTCGGTCGAGACAAGTACTTTTTTCAGGTTGTTACCTGCACAAATGAAACGGTAAGTGTATGCAATCTAAGCCGGATAAATGTATAACAAATGTGCATAGAAATAGGACTATACGGCCACCTGGTTTGCCTTTTTGTCTAGGCACAAGATCTAGGTGATCTTTGCCTTCGCCGAATTCCCAGTTGTCTCGAACAACGACCATTACATCGTCAACTCGCTTACCAGAGCTGGCAAGCATAGTCACCAGATGGTGATCAGTGTCCTTGGTCCTGAGAAAGTAGCGTCCCTGTCGACCAGATGATTTCGCCAAGGCATAACAATGCCGAATAGCAAGGATACCTAGATTAATCCTAAGTCGGCAATTTAGTTATATTATTCCCATTATGATTCGGTAAAAGTTTACGTTGGGTTGTGAAGGGAGTAGACCCCAGTAACAAAGGACGGCCCTTAAAAATAGCTGAAGGGGAAAATAGACTCCACCCTCAGCAATTGACATGAGAGGAAAGATGATCGTACTCTCATCGGTTCTTTCCATGTCGAGTACGCTATCTGCCAAAAGTGACAAATGGACGTAGTCTGGAATAGAAAAATTACGTCGAAAAGTGGAAACACGGTTTGCGGAAAGAAGAGCTTTCAAATGTTTCACCATCCGAATCAGAATAGAAAATACTCTAAACTAAAAACAAATGAGAAAATGGAAGTTGGAATGAGGAAGAAATGCAAGGAAGAGAAGAACTTATAGGGTAGAGAGAAAAGGACAATGGGGAGCAGATGGAAGTTGCAGAGGTTGTGAAGTTGCAGAGGTGAATTCGAAAGAGCTTTGCCAATTCAAAAAATATCCGAAGGGACAACGCGGCTGCATATCGCCTGAAATCAACAACACGTACGAAGGGGTGGGAAATTGTAATGATTTCTAAACCGTGGTCATTCTGACGCTTCGGTATTGGAAGGGGTGCAAGCGCCGTATTTTTGACTTTCCATATATTAAAACCAAACATGCCGAATACTTGGCTTTAGTCAGATGTTTGGGGGGCAATTGTAGGGGTTGAATAATTATGCGTTGAGGAAGGAAAAGGAATTTGAAGACATTTGGCTGAAGTCAATTCGGCTATAATCTAAGGTCGAGTATAGTCAGCCATATGAAGAGCCGAATGAGAACCAGCACGCAATCAGAAGGCCGAATAAGCTATCATGTGCGAGGTGGGCCCGACCCATGGGCCCAAAGGGTAATAAAAAAAAAAGGAACGTCAACAAAAGAAAGGTATGTAAAATAGATAAAATAACTTGAGATAGAAGTAAACTAGAGAACATATTAACTTGTCCGTCGGAGTGCTAATTCCGGTACCCCCAACCAGAGTGTTCATCTCTTTTTTAGGTAGCAATCAGAGGATCAAGGACGTCTGACTGGATCTTGAAGTATTTCTAAATCCACTTCTCCACAGTCCCCTATCTCTCAAAAACTCCAATATTTTTCTTTGCCCTTGAGTGACTTGCACAGTGAGTTTGATTGAGCTATAGTTTCTACAACGATATGCACATTATAGATATGTATGTGTATTTAGTGAGACTAATTTTTGGAAAAAATATTTGAGATTTATCAATTTATTTTATTTTATAATCTTTTTCCAAACAAGAAAGCCATGACAATAGAATTAAAAGAATATTTACAAGGGTGAAGAAATTTGCTGAAAAACTCAATATCTAGGGAAGAAAGTTTAGAGTTCACATATGAACCATTAAGGCACTCGACATATATTATTTAAAAATTTATATTTACTTCAAAATTTAAAATTAATAAGTGATAAATCAATCCAATATATATTAAGACTATTTTTTATTTTTTTTATTTTTTAATGTAGGAATCTTTACACATGTTTTAATAATTTTCTTTACGTGTGAAACAAACATCAGAACAATTATTCATTGCCCTGAAAACATATAGATGTGACAATACCACAAATTAATTCAATCCATTTATTTGTATGAGATCACAAAAATTATTTAAATTAATTTATAATAATATATATGAGGTATGAAATAATTTTTCCAAACATCGGGGCTAGTTTAAATTCTTCTCAGATCTAATCAACCATTCACAATTTCACATAGATTATAGGCGCTTTTCCTTAGTTGTGATTAATTGCTCTCTGGCACCATCTCCAATTGTGTCCATTCCAATAAGAGACACTATGGGCAAATTTGGAAAACAAATAAAAAGTGAAAAGTCAATTTTTAATTTATTTTAAAATATATCACTTTTCACATTTTTTTATATGTTTTTTATTAAAAAAAATCAAAAAAAGTTAAAAAATCAATTTTTAATAATTTTCTCAAAACACTCCTTTGTTATGCACTCATCAATCGGACTCATCAATTGTGTATGCATTTTCAACTTTTTTTTTATTCTATCAAGATTTACTTATAGATTTTTCTATTCTAGCGGAGACTTCGGGGTGTTTTGCCAGGTTGATTAAAAATTATTTTTTTAGTGTTTTGGTTTTTTTTTAAAATTGTATTACCTTTCTGTTTTATTATACATTTTTACAAATAAATAAAAAAAAGTCAAAAAAAATTTTAAAAAATTTAATTTTTAACCTACTTTTTAAAACAATCCTTTATGTAAGCCCACCCACATCAATTCAATCATGAGAATCCATCCATACAGTGTCGTCCACAAGGAAAATAATAATTCCAATATTTATGCCTAATTTTTAGGTGGATTTGATCTGTTGTTTATATAATGGGTAAATTATACTGATATCCCTGAGATTTATGTTTATTACAGTTTCTCCCTTACCTTTTAGAAATTACATCTCTCTACTGAGATTTAAAGTTTCATTACAGATTCCCCCCTTAGCAATTTAATTTTTCTAAATACTAATTTTGTCCTCATTGGGTAAATTAAATTGACACTCCTCACATTTTAGAAATTACAATCCCCTCCCTAAGGTTTGAAGTAGCATTACCAATTGCTCCCTCGGTTAATATTAGTTGGAAAAAAATTCATTGAAAAAAAAATTAATTGGAAAAAAATTAATTGAAAAAAATTTTTGTTAGTAAAATTTTTAAATTTTTGCTTAAAAACCAACGTAAACTCATTTTTTGAATTTACATTTTTTTTCTCAAATTTACAAACTAAGACAACTATTTATAAATCAAAAAAATTATCAAACAAGTTTTTATGACAGTTTTTAATTTTTTGTAAATATAAATTGAAAACTGAAAACGAAATAGTTACCAAACAGGTCTCAGATGATAAAAATATCGTAAAATTAATAAATAATTAAATAAGTTGCCAATGTAAGAAATGACTTATCAAAAGATTCTTAAGTTATGTATGGTTGATTTTTAGAAAATTTTCAAAAAAATTAAAAATTAATTTCGTTAAGAAATAAAAAATAAAAAATAATAGAATTAGGTTGGTTTTTAAACAGAAAATTAAAATTTTTTTGAAAATTTTAATTTTGTTAGTAGAATTAATTGAATTACAGTGGAAATTAATTTCAATTTCCGAAATTCTATATTTTTGAAAATTTTATATTTTTTTTTTGAAATTAATTTCCAAAATTTTTTCGACCTATATTGAAAACCAACCCTTATAATTTCAAAAAAAATTAATTGAAAAAAAAATTAAATTACACTGACGCGGGGTTACCACTAGTTTCTATGATATATATATATATATATATATATATATATTATTTTGGAATTGAACCCTGTTTTCAAAACTGTATTTACTATCCATGTTGCTACTCACTGGGTTATGAGTTGACTTAGTTGTTTATCATTTCCAAGTGGTAGAAGAACTTAGAGTGAACTCATGGTATAACGAGGACTCAATTGGACTCATGTTTAGGCTTACGTGTGCCTTGGGCTAAGTCTCTGTGGGCCACGGTCGGTCATGCCTGGAGTTGGGGTGTGACATCAACCAGTAGCAGATTTGAACCCAATGTCCAGCCCCTGGCCATTTGCCCAATGGGGCATGGATCTAGTCAGACAACTGCCCCAAGCAACTAGGCAAAGGAAGTTTCTACTAGTAACAACTGATTACTTCACAAAGTGGGTAAAAGCTGAACCCCTTGCGAAGATTCGAGATATTGATGTAAAGAACTTCATATGGAAGAACATCATCACAAGGTTTGGGATCCCACGGGCAATAATAGCAGACGATGATACACAGTTTGACAGTAAGCTAATCAAAAGCTTCTGTGCAAAGTACAAAATCAAGAACTACTACTCTACTCCAAGTTTCCCTTAGAGTAATGGTCAGGCAGAAGCATCCAATAAGAGTATCTTAGATAGGATCAAAAAGAAGCTGGAAGCAGCAAAGGGAAAATGGATGGAGGAGTTGCCCAATGTATTATGGACATATCGGACTACGTTGAGAAAATCAACTGGAGAGTCTCCATTTGTAATGACTTATGGCACTGAAACAGTTATTCCGCTAGAAGTCGGCATTCTAGGGATCAGAACCCAAAGAGTGGAAAATGGTACTAATGAGGCATTTCTAGCCCGAGATCTAGACCTACTGAAGCAGAAAAGAGAGAGAGCACCAATTCAGATGGGGCATAGTAGCAACAACTTGCTAGGGCTTACAACAAGAAAGTCAACCTAAGAGAGTTCAAAGTGGGGAACCTTGTGCTGAGGAAAGTTGTCGGCAACAAAAAGGATCCCAGGGAGGGCAAACTAGGCCCAAATTGGGAGGGGCCTTATAGAATCATCTCGGTCGTCGGCAATGGAGCATATCGGCTTGTGGACAGTGATGGCAAAGAGTTGCCAAGACCCTGGAACACTTGTAAACTGAAATTTTTCTATCATTAAATTTTTGTTTTTCGAAGTTTATGTCATTAGCCGAAGTAATAATAAAATTTTAGTTTGATTTTTATGAATTTGAAATTTGTGTGATAGGACTGACCAGTCCTATGCCAATGTTTCTGAATGAAACATGATGAGTAACTTAGTTATTATATGGCAAAGTTGAATTATATTTACATATAATAGAGTTGAACTAAGTTGGCAATGTTTCTGAATGAAACATGACGAGTAACGTAGACTTATTATATGGAAAAGTTGAATTATACTTGCATATGATAGAGTTGAACTAAGTTGGCGATGTTTCTTAATGAAACATGACGAATAACTTAGACTTATTATATGTCAGAGTTGAATTATACTTGCATATAATAGAGTTGAACTAAGTTGGCGATGAAACATGGCGAATAACTTAGATTCATTACATGACAGAGTTGAATTATACTTGCATATAATGGCATTGAACTAAGTTGAAATTAACCTGAACTTACCATATCAGCAGAGTCAAACTCAGAATAGAACTAAGTTCATTAACTGAGAAACCAAGGTTGAAACACCTCGGGCAATCTTTGTTTGAATTTGACTTCGGCAAAAGACCATAGACACATGATTAATGTGAACTTAAGTGGAACTGAGGTTCACATTAGAGGGCAGAGAGCAGGAATAAACTTAAAAGCTTGGGACTTGTTGAAATTTTCAGAAAAATTTACAAGTGGGCTTAACACTTGTTAAACATTCGAAGAATTTTACAAGTTGGAGTTAGCCGAGGAACTTGTGAGTAAAGTATCCGAGATACATATTACCCAAGGTGACCAACCAGGTTGTCAAAACTTGAAAAGAGTGAAGTCTTAATAACAAATAGCACATGGAGATACAAAAGCAATACTGAATAACACTTGCAAAAATATTTTGATATTTTTAAAGTGTTAGCCGAGGTAAGAAAATGATTAGCCGAGGCAAACAGTCAAGGTTTATATCCGAGGGTTTATATCCCGGAGTTCTTATATAGTTAAGGTATACTTTGAAGAAATGTAAAAATATTCTAAGTATAGAAGCATGAAAGAAAGCAGTAAACATGCATAGAAGAAAGCAAGGCATACATTCAACACTTGGAAGAAATTATAAGAAAAACTTGTTCAGAAACAAAGGCACTTCAGCCTGGCGAAAGAGATTACTTGTCCAAAAATTACAAACTGTTCAAAGGTAAAAAGTAAAAATTCCTAAGTGTTGGAATTATGGGCACTGGTCTTAGATCGCTCAACCTCGGCTATTGGCAGTGTGTCGGTCTCGGTTGGCAATGCGACTTCCATCTCCGCCGCTTTCTCGACATCGATTTCCAGCAAGGTGTAGACACCCCATTTTTGACCGACCTTAAGACTCAGACGTCACCGATTGAGCGCTTGGTGATGTTGCATATTGTGCTCGTTCTGAGGTTGCGGAGTCCCGGCTGCGAGCCTTGCCTCCGGACTTCCGGACTCTTTTGTGCTTTGCCTCGGTTTGCGAACCAGGCTCTGTTTTCTCTGTTTTCTCTTCCCGAAGGGAGGGAGAGGTCTCGTAGATCATCTCTCAGTGGCCGTAGGCTACGTTTCATGGTCGTAGGCCATTTTTCCCGTTTGGAGTCCGGTTTCCGGTTTTTTGGAGCCGACGGCCGTGTGCCTCGGTTCGGGACCGCTTAACCACCTCCGTTTGCTCCGGTTTTTGGCACATACCTTATTTCCTCCCTTTTGAGGGACACTGTGGTCCGAGAGACCGACTTCGTGGTCGAACACCACTTCCGGTGCCTAACAGTCAGTTTTCGGGGCCCCGGGCTGCGCGTTTTGGCCCCCGAGCCTTACTTGCAAGCATTGTTGGGCTCCGACCCAAACTGTAAATAGTCATATTTTGAGCTCTTTTTCATGTTTGATTAAGGACCTTTTGCTGTTTGAGGTCTCCTACTATCACCTGCCTCTTTAACTCTCTTTTAGGCCTATTTTTGCATGGTATTTTAGGCTTACTTGTGAGCTGTTTTGGACTTGGTCATAAACTACAAAATGTCTTTTTTTGAGCCCCTCTTCAACTTTATTGAAGGGCTCTCTTTGGTTTGAGGCCAGAAGCTATCACTTGCCTCTTTATCTCACTTTTTGGCCTTTTTGGGGGGAAATTTGAATTTCAATTTCCCCCCCTTTTCCCCCACTCTTTTGCCTATATAAACACCCCCCAGCTCTGGTTTTAGGGGTTAGAAAATTTTGGTTTGGAGCTCTCACATTAAATCTCTCTCTCTCTCTCTCTACTCTAAGCCTTAAAAACCCCCTTGGTTCTTCACCAACCCATAGCCCCACCCTTCCATCCTCCATTCCAGCAACTTGAGGTTGTTCTTCAGAGCCTAGGAGTGCTTTATTTTGATCCAAAAGGCTTTCAAAGATTAGTCTTCAAGGGTAAGTCCTCTTCTCCCCTTTTTGACCCTTTTCTTGGTTCATATTCTAGCTCCTTGTGCTTACTTTTTTGAGCTCCGACCCTAACTGAAAATAGAATTTTTTTGAGCTTTATTTCATGTTTGTTTAAGGGCCTCTCACTGTTTGAGGCTTCCTTGTGGCACTTTCTTCTTTACCTTTCTTTTATGCCATTTCCTTGCATAGTATTTTAGGCCTATGTATAAACTGTTTTGAGGCATGTTGTAAACTGTAAAGTGGCTTATTTTGAGCCCTTCTTCAACATTGTTGAAGGGCTCCTCACTGTTTGAGGCTTCCATTTTCCACTTGCCTTTGTATCCCTCTTTTGGCCTTATTTTTGCATGATTTGTTAGCCCCTTGTGCTTCTGTTTTTGGGCTCTGATACGAACTGTAAATAGCCTTATTTTGACCCCCTATTCATGTTTTCATTAAGGGTATTTTGCTGTTTGAGGCATCCTTTGTATACTTTGTGTTGAAGCCCTCTTTTTGGCCTTATCTTGCATAGTATTTTAGGCTTGTTTGTGCACTGTGTTGCATTTGGTCACTAACTGTAAAATGCCATGTTTTGAGCCATCTTCAACTTTGTTGAAGGGATCTCGGCCATTTGGGGCCAGAAGCTGCTACTTGCTTCATTATCTCAATTTTAGGGCCATTTTTGTATGCTAGCTTAGCCCCATTTGTGTTCACTGTTTGGCCTTGCTTAAAACTGTAAATATGCATTTTTTGGGACTGCCTTGCTTCTTTCTTCATGCTTCATGTTCAAATAATGCATGCTTTGTATAGCTATAAGTCATTCCATGCGCCTAGTTTCATGTTTCGGGTTTCATCTCATGCATCGGGTGCACTTTTGCCATGTTTCGGGGCTGTTTTGCATCAATTTTTGCTACTGAAATTTGCATGCTAGTATGTCATATTCCGTGTCTTGCCATGTGTCTTGTTAGAGTGGCATTCGATGCCTTAGGGTCGGTCCTCAGTTTGCGTGCACGTGTGCACGCATTTCGAGTGTCTCATTTTCATCTAATGGCCTCCTGTGTGAGTGTGGCTGAGGCCCACTTGTGTTGGTGTAAGTCCATTATGCATTGTGTATGCCATTTCGTAGCATTGTGCATGTTAGGTTGTATCTTAGTTGCATTTCATGCATGTCATGCATACTGCATTGTGTTCGGGATAGGAGTTAGCCCGAGCACGGGAAACGAGGTACGTTTCGTACTCTGAGTGACGGAACGTGCCTCAATTTCCCAGTCGCCGACACTCCGGATCATCCATGATGGAGTTAGGTCTTAGTTGTATTTTCATGTGCATTCATTCCATATTGAGTTGTGCAATTCGACTTTTCGGCCATCATGCATCGAGATGCGTGATTGGTGGCACAAGGATCGAGGCATGCATACATTTGTGAAAATACATTGCCATGCCCCTTTCCTGCTCTCTGTTGCAGCAAATCAAGAATCACCAGTCTTCCGGGGCTTGGCGCGCTTTCCAAAAACCATTGCAAAATAGAGGCTAATTGGGGCATCACAGTGGATTTCCGCGCAAAGGCAACCCGGATATGCATCATTCATCATCTGAAGAAGAGTCAAGGCAGTCCCTGGCTTGCATGCCAGTTTATTGTTTTCTTAGTTAAATTGTTAATTAATTGGGAATTTGTACATATTTTGGACTGTATTATTTATTTGGACTGTACTATTTGGGACTGTATATTATTCTTTCGGACCCTCTGCGCGAGGGCATAATTGTAATAAGTGTGCGTGCGTGTGATGTATGTCTTCCAACCTCACGTCTTTCTCCCTTTTATTTATCAGCTTATGATGGTTAGATTAGGGCATGTTTCAATTAGCATACAGTATGATAGCATGTTTGCATTCATTCATCTGTTTTGCATGCACCGGGCTTGGCGCATCATACTAACTGCATTTGTATTTCAATTCCAAATTGAATACTTGATAGCTGTTGCATCTCATATGCTATGTTTAGAATAGCCGAGCCTGCTATAGTTGCATTTTTGCATGTGTTGCATTAGGTATCTCTGTATAGTTAGGATCATGCATGATTTCTAATGAGCTTCTGTTTTGGCTTGGAGTACTCGGTAAGTTTTATGCTTTAGTATCCTTGCATGTGTGTGAGTGACTGCCATGATAGCATGCTTACCATGAGGCTATTTGCTTATATGATATATCTGCCTGAATGCCTGTGGGTGAAGGTTGGGTTGTTTGGATTGGAATAAATCATCGACTGTGAGTTTTAAGCCCACTAGATAGTGGCAAAACCATGTTTTCTAAGCCCACCTGAGGGTGGCAAAATCTGCATTTTAAGCCTACCTGCGGGTAGCAAACCATCTTTCAAAAACAAACATGAAATATTTTGTTCCAATTCAGGCGACCCGGTCTATACTTGTATGCTGTGCGCATCACATAGTAAATCTAGGCTAATAACCGGAATAAGAGCACACAATGTTTCAAAACTAAATATCATGGTTAGTAGAGGCCGATCTTTGATCGGGCGAGCGGGGGTGCTCACGAAGTGACCTTCCCCAATCATACCCAAGTTCCCGAGCCGAGGCAACTTTGGTGATGACAGACACGTGGCCTTAGGCGAACGAGTCAGGGTTTCCTAAATTTCCCGAAAATAAAATATTTAGGTGGCGACTCTGTATCTGGCAAAGCAGTCCATGTTTGGCACTTCTTTTCTAAAAATCTGTTTTCTCAAAACGATTTACCGGATTTGGACTCTTTGGTTCAAGATTAAGAACCGTGACACAAATCGAGTCCGAACTGTAGCGAGGTCCCCCCGCGGGCTTGTCTACACAAGGTCTGGTCGAAGCTCTTCTCAGTTGATGGACCTCGGCCTCAGAAATGGTTTGTTTTGGAGATGCTCTCTTAGAAGCCAAGTCTTCCTCTTCATCATTGTAGACCGCCCGAAACTCCGCTCCATGCGCGAGGGCGCGAATCGTAGTTCATAACTACTATAGTTCGGATTCATGTCACGGTTCTGAATCTAATCTCACAAAGTGCAATGTGAGACTGATAAATCACCAAAGAGTCCAAATCCGGCAAATCGTTTTAGAAAATCGATTTTAATCAAAAAGCGCCAAACATGGACTGCTTTGCCAAATTTCAAAGTCACCACTAAATATTTTATTTTGGGAAAATATAGGAAACCCTGACTCGTGCCTAAGGCCACGTGTCCGTCATCACCAAAGTTGTCTCGGCTTGGGAACTTGGGTACGAGAGGGGAAGGTCATGCAATGAGCACCCCCGCTCGCCCGATCAAAGGATCGGCCTTTACTAACATAATATGTTGTTTTTGAAAACACATGTGTTCTTATTCCGATTTATTAGCTAGCTTACTATGTGATGCGCACAGCATACAAGTATAGACTAAATCACTCAAATTGGAACAAAACATCTCATGTTTGTTTGTTTGAAAATGGTTTGAAGTTGCTACTCGCAAGTAGGCTAAGACGCAGATTTGCCACTCAAGTGGGCTTCCGCAAAATGGGCTTAAAACTTGTCATTTTGATGAATTGTTCCAATTCAAGCAATGAAGCCTTCATCCACAGGCATTCAAGCAGTTATAGCACTTAAACACATAGCCTCATGGCAAGCATGGTGAACATGGCAACACTTACACGCATGCAAGGATGCTAAAGCGTAAAAGCTTACCTAGTACTCCGAACCAAAACAAAAGCTATATTAGAAATCAATGCATGATCCTAGCTATGTTAAGAATGCCTAATGCAACACATGCAAAATGCAACTAAGATAGGCTCGACTATTCTAAGATGTCATGTGAATGCAACTAGATAACATGTATTCAAATTGATATTGAAATACAATGCAGTTAGTATGATGCGCCGAGCCCGATGCATGCAAAACAGATGAATGATGCACGCATGCTAGCATAAGGATGCTAATTGAAATGTCCTAAAACTAACCATCAAAAGCTAATAAGTAAAAGGGAGAAAGAAATGGGGGTTGGAAGACATGCATCACACACACGCACACTTATTACAACAGTTGTGCCATCGCGATGGAGGGTCCGAATGAATAAGCTAACTCGCTAATGCTACTTAATTACAAACCGAAACTAATTAACTAACAAGCTAATTAATTATTACAATCCAAATTGAAACAAATAGCTATGCTAAGCTAATTAAAATATTACAAAACAAATCAAATGACTAGTTACACGAACTAATCATGAATAATGAAATGGCCTTGCGGGTAAGGAAGAGATGCATGCTCGGTCGGCTTTGCTCGGAAATCCACTACCGTGCCTCGTGATGCCTCTGTTTGCACTCTTTTGTACTTCTGAAAATTGTGCCAATTTCCAATATGCTTCTGATCCACCTTAGGAACATGCTGAGGGGTGGTCCGCCAAGAGGAATGGTCATCAGCCAAAGCTAATGGTCATTGACCAATTTTGATAGCCGATCGGCAGACTAAGTGGTCGATCGGCAGCTCTAATGGCCGGTCGGCCACTGCTTCCTGCAAATTCCTCCATTTGCTGCAACAGAGCACTAACAGAGACATGGCAGTGTATTTGCAAGAAAATATGTGTGCAACCACACTCCTTATCATGTCTAAGGTTTAGAGAAGTGTAGTGCTTGGCTCTCGAGCCATCAATCATGCATCTCGATGCATGATGGCCAAAGAGGCCGAGTTGCACAAATCAATGTCAATGAATTCACACAAATATCACCTAAGACTCGATGAACCTCCACCTTATCATATATGATCAAAGGTGTCGGTGACCTAAGAAATGAGGCACGTTTCATCACTTTGAGTATGAAACGTGCGACATTCCTCGTGTTTGGATTGACGTCCAACCCAAACACAATGCAACACACAACATGCTAACACAATGCAATGCACACAACATGCTAACACAATGTAATGCAACAACATGCAAACAACATGAACATGGCAAGGGCTATGTAATGCAACACTCAATGGACCAAACCAATCTCAAACAAGCTTCACACATGCCAAGACAACGGCCAAAACATGCTGAAAATGAAGTCCAAGAACAAATACAGGCATACATACACATTGGTTTGCAAACAAGGCATGAAGACAACAACTCTCAAACACATTGAAGGAGTGGAAAATGTGAGAGTGTGGCAATGAAATAGGCTCTGAAATAATGTAAGGAATGATGCCAAATCATGCACATAACACAAGCATAGCAGGCTAGGAGGCTCAAAGCTTAAGGCTAGCAAAGGGACTTGTACTATGGCCATATCAATCAAGCCTCAAAGAGCCAAGATGACTCAAAACAGTCCCAAGGCAGGTCAAAACAATGCCAAAAACATGCTTAAACATAGCCAGCACAAGCTAGAATTAAAGGCATGAAGCATGAAGCATACTAGGCCAATAAAGAGGATTACACTACACCTACCAAAACCAAGCATGAGATGACTTCACCAACAAAAATCAGAGTTATGGCATGTCAGAATAACACCAAAAATGCACTGAGATGGCAGCTCAAAAGCTTAGGCAAGATGGCATACATATTGGCTCATATTTAAGGCATAAAGCACAACCTTTCAAAAGCATTGAAAGAGTGACACATGTAAGAGTGTGACCACACTACACACACTGAAATCACATACCAAATGATGCTAAATCATGCAAATAGCCCAAGCAATGCATGCTAGTGGACTTGAAATACAATGCTAGTAGCAAGAATGAACTATGGCTATACAAAACAAGGCATGCATGACCCAAAACACTTAAAATAGAGCTTAAGCATGGCAAAACATGAGTAAAAGCTTGCTGGAGTTGAGCCAAAAGCATGCTAGAATGATGGTCAAAAGCATGATACATGTTAGGCTAGTGAATGAAAATGCACTACAAGTGCAAGGAGCATGCAAGAGGCTATCAAACCAACTCTTGACAGAGCTATAACATGCTGAAATAATGCCTAAGACATGCTAAGATGGAGCAAAGACAAGCTTAACAAACATGCCACTTTGATAAGCCATCAACACAAGCAACCAAGACACAAGGAGAGGGGATGACCCCCTCCTATTTGGGACCTCAAAACACACTTTCCACCACTAAAATTCCTCTGAGTTTCAGTGGTGAGAAGGCCAAAAAGAGGTGGTCCCAATAGCTTAAAAGAATAGCACAAAACAAGCCAAACAAGGCACAAAAGGGGGTAGACCACCCCCAACACCAAAGAGGCCTTAACAAACACTTTAAGCACTTAAATTAGAACTTTTTTCAGTTGAAAGAAAGGCCTAAAACAATATGCAAAGGGGCCAAACACTTAAGCAAAACAAGGCTTAAAAGGGGTAACAACACCCTTGAAGAACCACAGCAAACCAGCACTTCTGAGCCAAAGAAAACAAACTTTGAGAGTCCAAACAAGGTCCTCTAGTACCTCAGCAACAAAGCAATGGTGCTTTACTAGGTGTTGTAGTGCAAAAGTGAAGACAAAACACACTTTAAGGCTCACAATAGCACAATATAGAAAGAGAGAGAGAGAGAGAGAGTGAAATATAGAGAGAGAGGGATATGTATATCTCTCAGCCAAATTTCAGAACCTCTGGAAAGGGAGAGGGGCCTCCCCTCTTATAGAAATTCAAGTTCTAAGCTTGTTGGACAAGCTAAAGGCTTGGTTCAATCTCTCCATAGACGTATGGAGGATGAAATCTGTGCTCACCAGCTATCACAACTGGCACAAAAATATCTGCAAAAGTAAATAAAAAGGCCTCGGCCAAACCGACCGCCAAAAGGGAGCCGACCGTCCATCAAAGGTGCCGACCGGCCACCACTGATGGCCGATGAAGGAATGGCCGATAGGCATGAGACCTGGCCGATGGGTTGTAGGGCTAGCCAACAAGCCACCCTCTTCCCTTATAAACAAAACCACAAGTTCTTGGTCCACAACCAAGCACAAAACAAACAAGTTGAGAGGTTCTAAGGCAAGGCGTGCAGCCGAGACCTTCAGGAACTCAAAACGAACACGAGCATGGATGATCATCGAGTGTTCAAACGATGACGTCCAACTCTTGAGGATGGTCAAAAATGGGGTGTCTACAGTTGCCCCTCTTTGACAGAACTCGAAAGTCATAAGATGATGGGAGTGAATGTCAAAGCCCAGAGACGACCCATTTTTGACAAGGCCGAAGACTTAGACAAACATACAAGATAACAATGAGATGCGCCCGCAAGCAGGGGCAAGATGCAAACGACATGCATGATGCAGAACATAACTTATGATTATGCAAAGAGGGCTGTAATGAAGCATTCATGCAAAATAAATACAACATTTTAAGCAAGCGAATGAGAAACAACAGTCTCACACATTCCAACAGAAAGGATGTAAGAAAATTATACAATTCTCACTGCGTCTCACACAGAGAAAGCCAAAAGCGACTACCGAGAATACCCGGAGTCTCAAACGAAACACCTCCTAGCGTATCAAACGCAAAAGGAGAAAGGCATCTAAACGCGTGTCAAACGCGAGAGTAGAAGGGTATGTCCAAACGCATGTCAAACGCGAGTGGAGAAGGGTAGCAGTCAAACTGAACCGGAACTTCTCTTGAATGAACCGTACATACAATATCGTCTGGTTTCACCATTTTCAAATGAACCATACATACAATATCGTGCCTGCACAAAAGAGAGATTTTGACAGGTACAACATAATAAGAACACATGATCAACGCTATATCAAGATACAACTTCAATACAAGATAAGAGCGTGCACATATGATGTCGATGGAAAGGTGCATAGCAATGCATAGAAGATGTGCATAATAATGCAACTACAACAAGCATAACAATGCGAGTGAAAAGGTGCATAACAATGCAACTGGAATGTGCGTGACAACACAAGTAAAGTGTGCATAACAATGCAAGTAACGTGCATGACAACGCAGGTAAAGTGTGCATAACAATGTAAGTAACGTGCGTAACAATGCAGGTAAAGTGTGCATGACAATGCAACTAGTGTGGGTGACAACGCAAGTAAGGTGTGCATGACAATGCAACGAGTGTGCTTGACAACGCAAGTAAGGTGTGCGTGACAACGCAAATAAGGAGGTGCATGACAATGTAACGAGTGTGCGTGACAACGCAAGTAAGGTGTGCATGACAATGCAACGAGTGTGCGTGACAATGCAAGTAAGGTGATGCATAACAATGCAAGTAGCGTGCGTGACAATGCAACGGGAATGTATGCTCCATGCAACATTAGAGCGCGAATTTCATGCCAAGGTGAGAAGTGTGCATTCTATGCAAGCAAGGTTAAAACGTGTATATGCAATGTACATACTCTATGGAATATAAGCACGCATACTTATTTGACACAACGTGCATATGTTATGCAAACATGATGATACATGTTCGATGCAAAAGCAAGAGAGGCATTTAACAAATGCAAACTCCGTGAATGTGATAAGAACACTATAGAGCCACACATTCAAAGATAATTTTCGAATCAATATGCAAAAGGATACGAAAAGATAGGATACATTTTGTGTGTATCGAGTGCCGCACATGGAAAACATGGTTCGAGATCACCACGGAGGCCGCTTAAGCTTCAAAAGTGTATTTTCTTGCACTTTCTTGAGAGATGAGGGCACAAATCAACAGAACAACCCCAAATGAGGGTATTGGAGGTTCATCGGCCACAAGGGGAGCCATCGGCCACCCATCGGCCACCAAACAAGCTTATCGGCCAACAATTTGGCCGATCGTCCAAAAGTGGCAGATTCAAGGCAGTTTTGTCCATTTGCCTCGGGTCTTTAAGTATAGGGTTCCAAACCCTATTTCTTCACTTCTCCCTTGCCGAAAAACACTTCCCTCTTGCTCTAGATCATTTTCACCCTTAGATCCGTGCTTCAAACACATTTTCCAACGTCCCAAAAACGTTTGATTCACGAAACCCTCGTTGTTTTACACACTTTGAACCGATTGAAAAGTGTATTCAGTGTCTCATTCTTGATTTCCATCACTTGGGGTTTGTTTCCCCTGAGTTACCATTGATCTTCGCGCCCGCTTCCGCACTTTGACATTTTATTCCATTTTTCACCCCTCGGGGTTGACTTTTGGCATTCTTGCCCATTTTCCATACCTTCAACCATTTTCTTCCTCTTCTCGAGATGGCGGATGATATTCCACAGGGTGGGGCTCCTCCAGGGATGGAGATGGATCCCGAGTTTGAGCTCTTGCCGCTCAGTGTTCGGCCTTTCGATCCGGCGGCGTACCAGCCTGAGGTACATGTGTTGCCTCCCGACAGTATTCGCCAGTTTAGGAGCTTCACGCGAGGTGCTCCGGAGGGCCTGCTGCTACGTGAGTCGAATTCACACTTATCCTTTGGCGCTACTAAGGTATACTCTTCCCCTCTACTTTCTGCAATGTAAGTCATATATCTTGGATAGCCAATACTGCTCTTTATCTGATCATCTCAAACACACTTGTACATCACATGCTTAGTTCACCCTGAGCACATTCATACATGATACCTGTGTCAACCCAAACACATATACATACTGCACTTCTATCAATTCTGAATACATGCATATACTATATTTCTGACACTGCTTCACATCTGTTTGTCTTTGAACACAGGGAGATTCCCATTCCTTCTGGGGGTATGGGAATACCATTGCACGCGAATGGTACATGGAACTACTCGATGATGTACGCCACATTGTCGATCAGGCTGGTTTTGACGTATTCTGCATGGGACTTTCGCGCTTTACTGCGAGTCGACCTCTTCTAGGCGTGCTAGTGGAGAGGTGGTGGGACACCACTGATTCCTTCCACCTTTCTACAGCAGGGGAGATGATAATGACTCCCTTCGACTTCTCCATGCTCACCGGCATCGGAATAGGAGGTGATTCGATCCTTTTGACACTGATATGGCGAGTGGAATGCCGCGCAGATCTTTCTGCTGGGGATTCGCCCACTCTTTCCCAACCAGGGTTCGTGAGATATTCATGGTTCAAGGACTAGTTCAGGGGAGAGACGCTGATGACCCGGGAGGAGGTCGAGCATTACGCCCCGGGGGTTCCTCATGTTCCTGTTGGGCACTACTCTCTTTGCCGACCGGGCGAACACCGTTGGCCTCTACCTCTTGAGCGCACTGGTGGACGTGACTCGCATCCGGCGCTATGACTGGAGCGGCGCAGGCCTGGCCACACTGTATGGATATATGAGTTATTCATCTCACCGGAGCGGACACCTGCTAGGAGGCTACTGGAGAGCCTGGGAGGTACATCTTTCCCTTCTACTTTACAATCCTGCTTTACATTATCTGTACACCACACACTACATAACACACAATCTGCTTTACACTGACTGCACACTGCACACACTGCACAATACACTACACACCATTCTCTAATTTCTATTTTATCTGTATACTGCTTTACTGATAAACATACTCATTATTACCCTTTTACATTCTGTAGTTGTGGGTATATGCCTACTTCCTGAGGCTTGCTCCAAAGCCGGAGGTGGAGATGTCCCCCATGGTTCCATATTCACATCGATATGAAGGGAGATGCGAGCGGAGCCCGAGAGTCTTTCTTGTTCTTCCGCAGATATTTTGACACTGTAGCCATAGCAGAGGTACTTCAAACCTTACAGTTCATTTGAGCATTGCTTCATATTGCACTTTTGAAAGGAGATAACAACCTGTATATCCTGTCATTTGCAGATCACTTGGTAGCCCTGGGCAGTGCTGCCTGACGCAGTTTGAGACCAGTACATGGGCACTCGGGAGACTGCCCGATTCTGAGTTTTGCTTGAGGGTCCGGTCTGCCGAGTGTGGTACTTAGGAGAGCGCTTCTTGCTACAGAGCCTCGGTTTGCCTGAGCAGATAGTACCGATGCTGCCTCCCTCGCACATGAGGCATATAGCGACGTACACCCCGCAAGAGATGACTGATTACACGATCGGCTGGGATGCTGACTTCTTCAGGCTCGAGGGCAACTACACCATCTTCATCGAGACATATCTCATGCCGCCTCTAGCCAGTGTTCGCCGAGGTGAGAGGGAGAGACCTACAGCTCCAGCGGGAGGAGTGAGAGCACCGAGGGCGACTCAGGCCCATAGCAGGAGGGGTTCCCGGAGGGGACAGAGAGCGGAGTGACCAGACCTACTCACTACCATGACATGCCGAGGATGGGCTGGAGAGACTTATCAAATACCCATCGCTCCTCCCCCGGCTGATCATGAGCTCGTTGGAGTTCGAGGCTCGACCCCGGTTTATGCTATACTTTTCATTATGTACATTCATTTCATTGAGTTGATATCCCGCAGATTACTGATTACTTCAACACTTTTGCAGGCTTCGATAGAGTATACCGGGCAGGCTCCGGAGCTGTCGGCTTCGGTGATGGGGATACTGCAGAGGAGCATGGACCTGCTCAGCATCTACGGTATTCCGGTAAGTTCTTTTAACTTCCGTCCCAAAACCATCTATAATCTGCTCCATACTAATCTGATGCATCACATTATCAATACTGCATTTGATACACCACACTCATATACAACTTACGGCATCGATACACTACATCTCATATATTGGCCACAACCATCATACACTGCTATCATTCACCGCTCACAGCATTCATACACTGCTCATAGAATTCATACACTGTAATCATACACTGCATTTGATACCATACTCAGCTTCGCACAACATAACTGATGCATTTGCCAAATTGTTCTTTTCAGGCCCCATTCCAGATACTAGCCACAACGGGCGCTTCAGCGGGACCTTCAGTGCCTCCCCGAGTAGTAAGAGAAGTGGGACGAGGGACTCCAGCGCACAGCCGAAGCAGAGTTGGGTGTGCTCATACCGGGAGCAGTTTGCGGGCGCCTGCCCCAGATGATGACGAGTTTGACGAGGAGGCAGTGAGTCCACAGTCAGAGTCTTCCCATGATGGAGATGAGGCTAGAGATGGCTCAGGGTCAAACTCAAGCAGCGGAGCTGACGGCAGTGGTTTTGGGCCTTCGTCGAGGAAGAGGGCGAGGAGGGTTCCCACTCTTGAGGCGACTGGCGTCGATTTCAGATGCTTTGTTTTTTTCTTTATTTTTCTTTTTGCTAGTAGTTTTGCACATTGTACTGCGTCAGGCAGATTTATTTTCTTTAAAACTTTGTACTTTTGTGAAAGAAAACATGATGGAATGAAAAACAGCTTTTCTGATTGAAAAAGGTGTTACATTTGTACATTCTAAGCATCGCATCGCATAACAATGTAAATGATATTGAACTTTGTTTGAAAACTAAACAATCGAATTGCATTGCCTAAATCAGGTAGTGAACCAACTAACAACTGAAAGAGCAAAACAACTCGATAAGCAAAACAAGGACTTGACATGCTAACCAAATGTAAATACAACTCGATAAGTAAGACAAGAACTTAATAACAACTCGATAAACAAAAATGCAACAACTCGATAAACAAATTGAAGTAACACGGGTACGACTTTGCAAAATCGTCACAAAAAGGCATTTGAAGTGGAACAAGTCACAAATTCTCAACACTTCCAAGACATGGACAACTCAGAGAGCAAAGGAAGGGGCCATCGGCCAAAGTGGAAGGTCATCGGCCACAAGAGATGGCCATCGGCCACCAATACTAGCCGATCGGCTAAAAAGATGGTCGGTCGGCCATCATTACTGGCCGATCGGCCAAAAATGGCAAGAACCTCCAGAATGCTGCCACCTGTCTTCCACTCAATACCTTATCTTCTACAAAAGCCTCAGCTTTGTAATTTCTCCATTTCAACTCAGTTTTTGCACCAAATGGAGGCATTTCTTGTCCAAAATCTCACAAATTGGATCGCTAACTTGGATGGCTTGGAAAAGCTGAATTTCTGGGGCTTCGAAATAAATGCACTATTCACGTTGAGCCGCACCCCGCTGCGTTTTCCGTTCCTCCATGCTGTGGCAAGGTGTTGGAATTCGGTAACTCACGTCTTTAGCTTTGGCGGACAAGAGATATGTCCTACTTTCGAAGACTTCCAAGGTTTGATGGAATCTCAGAGAGATGAAGAAATCTTGCCCCAATTCCGCTTCGGCCACATCCAAGCCTTCGGATGGATGTGCGGGCTCACTTTGCATGACGCTCGGTCTTTGATTCGCGATGGAGAGTTGGAAATCCCTAGCTTGATTCATTGGTTTTCCGACGCCGGTGACCGCGGCGATCGTCACTGGCAGGGTTTTCGACGACATGCGCTTTGCTTGTGCATGTTGTCTCATTTCTTGCTTGCCCCAGGCTCCGAAGGATCTAGCGTCCGTTTGATTGAGGTTGCCCAAGGGTTAAAAGAGGGCAAGAGTTGTATTGCCATGACGCTAGCTGAGACATTGATGGGTTTGGATGCTTTCCATTGCCGGGAGATGACTAGATTCGCGGGGAGTCCATTACTGCTACAGGTAATGTTTCCCACCCTATCTCACATATATTTCTCACATCACTTGGCCCTCAGGCTCGGTTTTTCTCTCAAAACCCTTTTCCTCACTTTTCTCTCCACGTACACCTCTTTATTCTTTAATCTCTCATTTTTCATCCCTCCCCAGATATGGTTGATGGATAAGTTAAAGGTTATGGACTCATGCCCAGCATATTCAGCTTGCAGCTATTTCTTCTGACGACGTCTAGTCGATGCCCCTGATGAGGGATGGTGGTGCAAATGGATGTGCAGTCTGTCCGCTGTCCACATTGCTTGGCGCTGCCCCTGGCTCAATTTACCGGCGATGAGCTACAGCATGACTCGCCAGCCTGGGATTCAGTTGATCGGCCTAACACACTGTGTCCTTTATTTCCCATTCCGATTCCGGCGCCAGTTCGGACATGATCAGACTTGTTTGGAAGAGGGAATAGAGTATCCTACTGCATTTCCAGTCCGAGGTGCACAGCTAGCTCGGTATGCCACAGCATGGAGGACGAGAGAGCTTCTGGCCCCCACTCCCACTTTCAATTGCACCCTATCTGAAGAGGCGCAGGTTGGGCCTACTTTGGCATCAGAGGCTTCCACAAGCTTTGGGAGGGGACGTAGGAATACCTGACTATGCCCCGAATTTATTTGCTTTAATCAGTACTTTTAAGTTTTCTTTATGAATGTAATAAAGGGCAACTTCAATTTGTATTCAAGAGTAGGAGAACTCTGTACTAAAATCAATGTAATTGAAGGTTGTGGGTACTGAAAATTTTCCGTTTGGTCCAAAAATGGTCTAAGTTGTAAAAAGATTAATTTGAACAAAATCAACTTTTATTAAAACTTTTCAAAACTATTTTCGATATGGATCACAACTGGACACCCCTGAGATCTATCACTGAGATGTACAACCCCGGATCCTAGCAACTGGTAAGTTGCCCCTAGTCTGAATAGCACTGCACTGGAGATCACAACCGAGCTCTTGAATGCAGAATAGACAAAGATGACCAACATGATCACATAGACAAAGTTGACTTGGAAGTGTTTATGGCTGGACTTCAGAAATGAAGTTGCCTATGTATCCCGAAGATGGGAATCAAGCCTTACGTAGTTTGGCTCAGGTTCACTCGTGTATTAACCATCTCCTTTTGCGCTCTAACTTTTGCCAAGGCCGCCCTTTCTGGGTTTTCAACCTTGCGAGCTCAGTTTTTATTATTTCAAATTTTTCATGCTCTAACTTTTGCCTAGGTCGCCCTTTCGGGTTTTCGGCCTAGCGAGCCACTCAGGGAAAGTATTTCTTCAACTTGTCCATGTTGATCGGCTGGGAGAACTCAAGGCCATCTAAATCCATCAGAATGACAGCTCCACCCGACCAGATAGACTTGATGATGTAAGGACCAGTCCAATTGGGTCTAAACTTGCCCCTAGGGTCGTGGATGGGAGCTCGGTTGTCTTTGAGCACCAGATCCCCCTCTTTCAAATTCTTGAACTTAACATTCTTGTTGAAAGCCCTGGAAATTCTTCGTTGATAACCCTGGACGTGATACAGTGCTTTCAGCCTTCTTTCATCAAAGAGCATGAGTTCTTCAAACCTACTTTGCTGCCAATCTGCCTTAGCTATCTGACACTCAGCCAATACCCGTAATGACGGAACCTCAACTTCGATAGGCAGAACAGCCTCCATCCCATAAACCAAGGAATACGGAGTTACCCCAGTAGAAGTTCGAATTGAAGTCCGGTAGCCCCAAAGAGCAAATGGCAGCTTATCTGGCCAGTCCCTGTAGGTTTCCACCATCTTCTGTAAAATGTGCTTGATGTTCTTGTTGGCGGCCTCAACTGCTCCATTGGTTTGCGGCCGATATGTAGATGACTTATGAAAAGTCACGCTGTACTTCTCTAACAAGTCGATCACCCCCTCCTCGAAGTGGGAACCATTATCCGAAATAATCTCATTCGGGACCCCGTAGTGACAGATGATGTTGTTCCTGATGAACTTAGCGATGTGCGACGCCTTCAACACCGCGTAAGATTGGGCCTCAACCCACTTCGTGAAGTAGTCTATCGCTACCAGAATGTATTCATGCTCGTTGGACCCCTTCGGAGTGACAACCCCAATTACATCAATCCCCCAGACTGAAAATGACCATGGCGAAGTCATATTGTACAGCTTCGACGGCGGAATGTTCATGCGGTTTGCATGGATCTGAAATTTGTGGCATCGCCGGACAAAGCCAATACAATCCTCCTCCATGGTTGACCAATAATAACCCTGTCTAAGGATCTTCCGGGCTAGCATCACCCCGCTCATGTGCGCTCCACACTCTTCTCCATGGATGGCCTCCATCAGGCGCTTGGACTCTTCAGCATCAACACACAACTTATGCATCTCGAGATGACCCCTCTTGTACAGTTTACCCCGCAGACGATGAACTGAGCAGCCATTCTTTGAATTGCCCTCTTATCTTTGGCATTTGCCCCTTGTGGATACGCTTCCTTTTCCAAGAAGTTCCAGATGTCATAATACCAGGGATTCTCATCTTGTACTTTGTCTATGGCAGCAATCAGCTCGTAGGCCGGCACGAATTTCTGTTCAATGATGATCGGACGCATCTAGACTCCGAAAGGGATGTCTATCATAGAAGATAGAGTTGCTAATGAATCAGCGAACCTGTTGTTCTCTCTTAACAGATGGGTGAAATTCAGTTTCTCAAACCGAGGAATCAGAATGTCCAAGGTCTGGTGATAGATTCTTATCTTTTCTTCTTTGACTTTCCAATCTTCTTTAGCTTGAGATACAACAAGGTTCGAGTCCCCGATGACGTCCAACCGTTTTGCCCCTAGTTCCAAGGCGGCTTCTAGTCCAGCAATACATGCCTCATACTCTGCCTCATTGTTCGATACTTTGAACCGGAGTTTGAATGCTAAAGATATACGAGAATTGTCGGGTGTTATCAGCAACACCCCTATCCCATACCCGTATTGGTTTGACGCTCCATCAAAGCATATCGTCCAAGTCTCTTCTTCGACATACAGAATGGCCTCGTTTGGGAACAGATACTCAACTGCTTCATCCCCTTCAACTGGGTGATCGGCTAGGAACTCCGCTACCGCTCTCCCTTTCACTGACTTGCGCGTCATGTACTTCAGATCAAATTCAGAAAGCAGAAGCAACCAACGGCCTAGCCTACCCGTGAGTGCCGGTTTCTCAAAGAGATATTTGATGGGATCTAATCTCGAAACTAGTATTACAGAGTGAGCTAACAGGTAGTGCCTTAGCTTCCTGGTAGCCCATACCAAGGCCAAACAAGCCTTCTCCAGTGAAGTGTAGCGGGTCTCGTAATCCAGCATTTCTTGCTCAAATAGTAGATAACCTTCTCCACTTTGTCCTTAGACTCATGTGCAAGCATGCAGCCTATTGTAGTTTCAGTCACTGAAAGGTACAGAATCAACGGTTTCCCCGGCTCAGGCGGTGACAACACAGGTGGGTTCTGTAGATATTGTTTGATCTGCTCGAAAGTAACCTGGCATCGGTCATCCCATTAGAACTTCTTTCCTTTCTTCAGGAGACCAAAGAGTGATTCACAAGTCAAGGTTAATTTTGCAATAAACCGTCTTATGAATTGCACTTTACCCAGAAAGCCACACACCTCCTTTTCAGTCCTCGGTGGTGGCATTTCTAAGATGGCCTTGATTTTAGAAGGATCGACCTTGATACCTCTCTGTGTGATCAAGAACCCCAGCATTTTCCTTGCTGTAACACCAAATATACATTTCTGAGGATTCAGCCGCAACCGATAGTGTCTAATCCATTGGAAGAATTTCTGCAAGGCGGTGTAGTGGCCCTCTCTTTCCTTGGACTTGACAATCATGTCATCCACGTACACCTCAACCTCTTTATGGATCATATCATGCAATATTGTGGTCGCAGCCCGTTGATACGTAGCCCCATCATTCTTCAGCCCAAATGGCATCAACCTATGACAATAGGTTCCCCACAAGGTGGTGAAAGCAGCCTTCTCCTGGTCTTCGGGTGCCATCAAAATCTGATTGTAGCCTAAAAACCCATCCATGAATGAGAGCAGCGCATGCCCAGCAGTGAAGCCCACTAATTCGTCGATATGCGGCAGAGGAAAGTCGTCATTCGGACTGGCTTTGTTCAAATCCCTGAAGTCCACACATACCCATACCCAAATTCTGCGGTCCTTCTTCGGCACCGGAACTATATTGGCCAACCAAGTTAGGTATTCAGATACCAGCAGGAACCCTACGTCAATTTGCTTGGTGACCTTTTCTTTGATCTTCAGAGCCCAGTCCGGGCGGAACCTTCGGAGCTTCTGCTTAACAGGTCGGGCCTCTGGGTCAAGAGGGATCTGGTGCTGTACAATCTCAGGATCGATCCCAAGCATGTCTTCGTAAGACCATGCGAAAACATCTTTGAAATCTTTTAATAAAGCGACTAAGCGCTCACGCTCCTCCGAAGACAACGTGGATCCAATCTGGACTAGCCGCAGGTCCTTCTCAGTACCAACATTAATTGTGGTGATTTCATCAACCAAGGGTTTAACAAACCTCTCCTGCTCTTGATCAAGCAAATATTGCAAAACCGGAGGAATTTCTTCCTCGTCGTTTTCATCAAAATTTTGAAAATCCTGATTAATGCAATAAATTAAAGGCACAGAAAAGTACTCGGAAGCCACAACCGTACCATTCTCATTAATAACATCCAGTTCGCCTGATTTCTCTATTACAACAGACTCAAAGGAAAAAGAAAAAGACGACTTGGACAGGAAAGCGACATCCGAGTTATCACCCCCAAGAATACCGGACTCAGACTCAGACGAGCTAGAACCTGATTCTGACTCCACAGACTCGGTGGAATCATATTCTGGCTCACTACCTGACCCGGTGCTACTCGATAAAAAGCCCTCCTTGTATTGCCAGACGAGGGAGGGTGCGATGGATGCATCTAGAATGTTTGAAGATGGGCTCACAGCCGCTTCATTCCCGATCATGGAAACTGAGAAGTTATCCCCAAGCACTCCTGTACAATCTGAGGATTTGAGAGTAGACAAGCCAGTGCTACCCCCATTTTAATCTCTATGCTCTCGGAATCCTCCTCCTTGCACTGCTCAGCCTTGACTGATGGGTCTGTCTGCTCTTCGGCAACGTCATCCCCGGACAATTGCAAGTCAAAGAAAATCTCAAATCCTAGCAAGCGCCGCCTCTCTGCCTTTAGCCATGGCTTTGGGAAGCCGTAGAACAGGAAGTCTTCCCCCTCCGGGACAAAGCGTCCGTTCAGGGTACCCTGGATAGGTTGGTGCATCAACTCATAATGCCTCTCGGCCTGCTTGGCTCTGGCTCTTCCGGCCATCTTTTTCCCTTTTCTCGCCAAATCCTCTTTGGTAGATAGATAACCTAGGCCAAAGGTATATGGGTTATGCGGCTCTTCGGCCGACGCTGCAACGGCTTTCTGGCCACTTCACCCTAATCCCATCTCGGGGATGTGCTGAAGCTTGTTCATAAGGTAGACAGACTGTGCGTTGACGTATAGCCCCACATCAACAGCTAGAATGTTTTGTACAACCCGGGCCTCAGCTAGGGTGAATCCTGACAAAAACACATCTTCCGCGCCAAGCTTAATCTCTAGAATTGGTGTAGAAACCTCCGGCGGCGGATGGATTGAAGAATTCCCAAAGACGATTGCTACCCCCTTCCCGTGGGGGTATTTAAGCATCTGGTGTAGGGTGGAAGAGACAGCTTTCACCTGGTGTAGCCACGGCCGCCCCAGGAGTAGGTTGAAGGTTGCAGGAACATCCAAGACATGAAAGTTAATATCCTATTGCCTTGGACCAACCTGAGTCCGAATCTATATAGTCCCCATCACCTCTCAGCTGGTATTATCATACGCCCGTATCACCTGGGTCGTAGGCACAAAATCCGCGGTCTTCAACCCGATAGCATATGCCGTCCTTGACGGGCACACATTGATAGCAAATCCTGTGTCAACAAGGACTACCGGTACCCATTTCTCTCTACACTCGACAGAGATGTAGAGTGGTTTGTTATGATCTGAGCCCTCAGGCGGCAGTTCCTTGTCAGTGAAGGTCAATGTTGGGGAAGCTCCTCCCGGGAAAACAAACCCTACCAACTGCTCAGGAGTTGTATCGATGGAAAGTTTGGCCCAGTCCATGGCTATAAGGACGGCCCGTCGGTGAACTCTTGAGGCCATTAGCAGTCCCCAGATGGAGATGTCTGCTTGGATTTTCTTAAGTTGCTTCAGTACAGCCTCCTCCTCAAACAGTTTTTCCTTCTGCCTCTCCGCTTCTTTGTCCTTTCCGGATGCCTCTGGTTGATCCAAGTGTGGGGGCTTGAAATACCGCCCACTTCTGGTCATGTGGTCCACCTCTTCAACATACCAGGTGTCATCCGGTTGGTTCCGCCCCCAATCTTCGTCAGTGTGGGCAAGATGTAAGTCGTCGTCTTCTCACCACATCCCGTCGGCAACCAACAGACAGCTGTCCGGTTCCGTTGCAATTGCTTCTGTGCGCATAGCACATTCCGTCCCCGCAGGGGCTTTGGCCTTTCTAGCCCTCTCAAGATCCTCGATCTTTTCTTGCTCAAACTGCTTCAGTGTAGCCTGTTGTTCAATATTTTTTGTACTCAATCTGCCCAAATCCTGAGCAAAATTCTTTACAACGGTGCTCTCCGACGATTTCTCCTAATTCTCGGCCATTTCGGCCATTGTTGGTATCCCAACTTCTTATTGCCCCTGTTCTGGCTGAAGTCCTTCAACAATATCTGGCTGGTCGCTGAGCCACCCAGTATTCTCTGCTGACCCATCCAAGTCGAACCAGTTGATGTTCACATCCCCCGGATCCTGTTCCTCAAAGAACTGTAGATTTATAATGTCCTCTTCCAGCTCTGCAAGGTCATCTAGCCCCTAATTTGGTCCATTTTCCCGAACCACATTGATCTCTGCCCCGACTGGCAACTCTACCCTCGGTTTAGCTTGATCTATTGGCGTGATGTAACCACTCAGGTTGTACGCAAAACTTGTAGACCCTTCAGGCTCTGAATCATCATTCCCATCTGCCTCTAAAGTCACCCCGGTTCCGCCTTCGGCAGTCACCACCATCGGTTCAGGTTGGGTTTGGGAGGTGCTCAACATGCACAAGTTTGTGCTATTCGAGATGAACACCTCCGGCTTGGGTAGGTGGAAGGGAGTGATATATATACTAGGGTTGTATCGCACAACCCCAGTTTGGATCAAGTTGATGTGTTTAGGTAGTGGAGCTCGGTTATCTGGTGGGAGAGGGTTGATTGTGACATTTGGTTTTTCTGGAGGTGCGATCACCCTATTATCAACGAGATCCTAGATCTCATGACGCAATCTATAGCACTGGTTGGTGTCGTGACCATGTTGTTGGTGAAAGGCACAGTATTTGGCTGGGTTATAGGAAGTAAGAAGTTTTTCTGGTAATGGCCGCTGCTCCAGGGGCTTCAAATGCCCTTTCCTGATTAGAACCCCCAGAGCTTTGGATAAAGACATGCATAGTAGAGTAAAGGTTCTCTGGCCTCAGGGTGGATATCTAGCTGTTTGTGAGCTGGTACCAGACGCACCGATGAATGGTGTGGCTGTAAGTGTTTTTGGAGGAGTGGTGGTGACCATGCCCATATCTGAAGTTCTGGCAGCTGCAGCATTACTCGTGCTTGCATTCGAACTGCGAGTGAATGCCTTCTTGGGCTGCTCTCTCTCGTGGTCAATCAGACCCTGTTTCATGGCGTCCTCAATTTGTACCCCGATCTCGTGTAAATCCGCAAAGGTGGGAAGGGGTAAGATGATCATCTTTTGCATCAGTTTGGGTTGGAGGTTGCGCACAACCATCCGTATTTGATCCTTCTCAACCGGCCTGGTGGTCATCATAGAAGCTTTGGCTCTCCAACGGGTCACAAAGTCGGAGAAGCCCTCTTTTGGCTCTTGCCTCGTTGTCTCGAGATCACGAGTTGTGATCTTGATCTACGTGTTATAGGAGTATTGAGCTACAAAGGCCTCAGCCATCTTCTCCCAACTTCTCTTGACAAAGTCTTCCAACTTCGTGTACCAGATGGCCGCGATACCCGACAGGGTCCGGCCAAAGAGTGAAAGCTTTTATAATCTGGAAAGGCCCATCGGCTGTAGGATGTCCGAGAACAACCGCAGATGTACCATGGGATCTCCAGAACCATCAAAACGGTCTATATGCGTTATCTTGAACTGGTCCGGCAAAGTCACCGCTAAGTCAGTGTATCCATCCTCTATGTCTGGAATGGAATTGACCCCCTGAGCCCGTTTGAACAGCTTCTCAAGCTTACTCATCTTCAGAGCAGTTGGGTCCATCTCAGATTCAAACGGTGTATCTGTTGAGAAGGCCGATGTCTTTGAAATCTGCGGTAAAACTGGTGGCGGAACTGGTCCTGTTGGAATGTCCGTATCTTCCTGGACATTTGCAGTATCCCCAAGTGGTAGAATTCTAGATGGGGGTGGGGGTGGATGCGAAGCAGATGCTCTGACTTGTTGCGGTTGGTGTTGTTGCTGAAGTCTGGCAATCAATTCTGTCTGTTGAGCCACAACCTCTACCTGGCGCACGGCAAACTCTGTCTAGCGTGCAGCATCCCGCTGCATGGCTTGCATAGTCTCTTGGAGCTGACGCATCATGTCTTCCATACTTGCCATAAGGTGCTGATCTAACTAAACAACAGGTATATCTCTCTCTGCGGTAGAAATGGAAACCTCAGCTCGACTACTCACTGGCGGGGTGGATAAGGTCCACTGATCTGGTAACCGCTGTACTGGTGAACTGTGCCTAACTGACCTCCGTCTAGTAACCAGGGGTAATGAAAGGAACACTGGTTGTCCGTCTATCAGATCCTCGGATCAATGAAGTCTTCGACCTCTAACCCAGAGTACTTGGGGAATATCTGCCTGGTCAGAAGCAATGATGCTAAACTACCTTGCAAAAAGATAAATAAAGCATAATAAGGAAACAAACAACTAGAAAAACGGACAGCATAACGGCTTAAATTAAAGACAACACACAGTTGCCATTTGTAAGCTGAACACACTGTTCTCAATACTGATCACTGTCCCGAATCACTGCCTCAAATCTGATACCCTCAGGTAAAATTGATTCCCCAAATACTGATGCCCGCAGGCCTGATACCCAGACTTGCAAACGGATACATGTATTCCTATAGAGGCACAGTCTAAAAGCACATAGCATGCAAGTGAGAGCCAAAACACCCCTATGGAGGAGTAGGGTTTCCCTATCCTATCTTGTCAGGAGCTAGGATTTCACTACGCACACAACAGTTTCAAACAACCTACAATCGGGTAAGCAACCTGTCCTAGTTTGGAATAGTCACTATGGATTCTGATGTGCACTAGGTCGAATGGTCAAAAAGGCTACCTCGGTAAAAACCGAGGTTTGTGTTCCTGTCGTGGCTGAGCCTGCAACCGGTTAGCCTTATGGCCCGCAGCCTCCGGCAAACCATTCAGGAATAGCAGACGGTAAACACAGTGTCCTAGGCCCACCAATGCAAATGCAATGCAAAGACACACATAAGTGTAGACAAAACAACATATCATGAGTTCGAGTCAAGTTCTCTAAATCCCCAACAGAGTCGCCAGAAACTGTAGACCGCCCGAAACTCCGCTCTGCGTGTGAGGGCACGAATCGTAGTTCATAGCTACTACAGTTCGGACTCATGACACGGTTCTAAATCTAATCTCACAAAGTGCAATGTGAGACTGATAAATCACCAAAGAGTCCAAATCCGGCAAATCGTTTTGAAAAATCGATTTTAATCAAAAATCACCAAACATGGACTACTTTGCCAGATTTCAGAGTCGCCACCTAAATATTTTATTTTGGAAAAATTTAGGAAACCCTAACTCGTGCCTAAGGTCACGTGTCCGTCATCACCAAAGTTGCCTCAGCTCGGGAACTTGGGTACGAGAGGGGAAGGTCATGCAATGAGCACCCTCGCTTGCCCGATCAAAGGATCGACCTTTACTAACATGATATGTTGTTTTTGAAAACACATGTGTTCTTATTCCGATTTATTAGCTAGCTTACTATGTGATGCGCACAGCATACAAGTATAGACTAAATAACTCAAATTGGAATAAAACATCTCATGTTTGTTTGTTTGAAAATGGTTTGAAGTTGCTACTCACAAGTAGGCTAAGACGCAGATTTGCCACTCAAGTGGGCTTAGAAAACATGATTTTGCTACTCCGCAAAGTGGGCTTAAAACTCACATTTTGATGAATTATTCCAATTCAAGCAATGAAGCCTTCATCCACAGGCATTCAAGCAGTTATAGCAGTTAAGCACATAGCCTCATGGCAAGCATGCTGAACATGGCAACACTTACACGCATGCAAGGATGCTAAAGCGTAAAAGCTTACCTAGTACTCCGTGCCAAAACAAAAGCTATGTTAGAAATCAATGCATGATCCTAGCTATGTTAAGAATGCCTAATGCAACACAGGCAAAATGCAACTAAGATAGGTTCGGCTATTCTAAGATGTCATGTGAATGCAACTAGATAACATGTATCCAAATTGGTATTGAAATACAACGCAGTTAGTATGATGCGCCGAGCCCGGTGCATGCAAAATGGATGAATGATGCACGCATACTAGCATAAGGATGCTAATTGAAATATGTCTTAAAACTAACCATCAAAAGCTGATAAATAAAAGGGAGAAAGAAATGGGGGTTGGAAGACATGCATCACACACACGCACACTTATTACAACAGTTGTGCCCTCGCGACGGAGGGTCCGAATGAATAAGCTAACTAGCTAATGCTACTTAATTACAAACCGAAACTAAGTAACTAACAAGCTAATTAATTATTATAATCCAAATTGAAACAAATAGCTAATTAAAATATTACAAAACAAATCAAATCACTAGTTACACGAACTAATCATGAATAATGAAATAGCCTCGCGGGCAAGGAAGAGATGCATGCTCGGTCGGCTTTGCTCGGAAATCCACTACCGTGCCTTATGATGCCTTTTTTTGCACTCTTTTGTACTTCTGAAAATTGTGTCAATTTCCAATATGCTTCTGATCCACCTTAGGAACATGCTGAGGGGTGGTCGGCCAAGAGGAATGGTCATCGACCAAAGCTAATGGTCATCGACCAATATGGATAGCTGATCGGCAGACTAAGTGGTCGATCGGCAGCTCTGATGGCCGGTCGGCCACTGCTTCCTGCAAATCTCTCCATTTGCTGCAACAGAGCACTAATAGAGGCATGGCAGTGTATTTGCAAGAAAATGTGTGTGCAACCACACTCCTTATCATGTCTAAGGTTCAAAGAAGTGTAGTGCTCGGCTCTCGAGCCATCAATCATGCATCTCGATGCATAATGGCCAAAGAGGCCGAGTTGCAAAAATCAATGTCAATGAATGCACACAAATATCACATAAGACTCGATGAACCTCAACCTTATCATATATGATCAAAGGTGTCGGTGACCTAAGAAATGAGGCACGTTTCATCACTTTGAGTATGAAACGTGCGACATTCCTCGTGTTTGGATTGATGTCCAACCCAAACACAATGCAACACACAACATGCTAACACAATGCAATGCACACAACATGATGCAATGCATACAACATGCTGCAATGCAACAACATGCAAACAACATGAACATGGCAAGGGCTATGTAATGCAACACTCAATGGACCAAACCAATCTCACACAAGCTTCATGCATGCCAAGACAATGGCCAAAACATGCTGAAAATGAAGTCTAAGAACAAATACAGGCATGCATACACATTGGTTTGCAAACAAGGCATGAAGACAACAACTCTCAAACACATTGAAGGAGTGGAAAATGTGAGAGTGTAGCAATGAAATAGGCTCTGAAATCATATAAGGAATGATGCCAAATCATGCACACAACACAAGCACAGCATGCTAGAAGGCTCAAAGCTTAAGGCTAGCAAAGGGACTTGCACTATGGCCATATCCATCAAGCCTCAAAGAGCCAAGATGACTCAAAACAGTCCCAAGGTAGGTCAAAACAATGCCAAAAACATGCTTAAACATAGCCAACACAAGCTAGAATTAAAGGCATGAAGCATGAAGCATAGTAGGCCAACAAAGAGGATTACACTACACCTACCAAAACCAAGCATGAGATGACTTCACCAACAAAAATCAGAGTTATGGGATGTCAAAATAACACCAAAAATGCACTGAGATGGCAGCTCAAAAGCTTAGGCAAGATGGCATACATATTGGCTCATATTTAAGGCATAAAGCACAACCTTTCAAAAGCATTGAAAGAGTGACACATGTGAGAGTGTGACCACACTACACACACTGAAATCACATACCAAATGATGCTAAATCATGCAAATAGCCCAAGCAATGCATGCTAGTGGACTCGAAATACAAAGCTAGTAAGCAAGAATGAAATATGGCTATACAAAGCAAGGCATGCATGACCCAAAACACTTAAAATAGAGCTTAAGCATGGCAACACATGAGTAAAAGCTTGCTGGAGTTAAGCCAAAAGCATGGTAGAATAATGGTCAAAAGCATGATACATGTTAGGCTAGTGAATAGAAATGCACTACAAGTGCAAGGAGCATGCAAGAGGCTATCAAACCAACTCTTGATAGAGCTATAACATGCTGAAATAATGCCTAAGACATGCTAAGATGGAGCCAAGACAAGCTTAACAAACATGCCACTTTGATGAGCCATCAACACAAGCAACCAAGACACAAGGAGAGGGGATGACCCCCTCCTATTCGGGACCTCAAAACACACTTTCCACCATTGAAATTCCTTTGAGTTTCAGTGGTGAGAAGGCCAAAAAGAGGTGGTCCCAATAGCTTAAAAGAATAGCACAAAACAAAGCCAAACAAGGCACAAAATGGGGTAGACCACCCCCAACACCAAAGAGGCCTTAAACAAACACTTTAAGCACTTCAAATCAGAACTTTTTTCAGTTGAAAGAAAGGCCTAAAACAATATGCAAAGGGGGCCAAACACTTAAGCAAAACAAGGCTTAAAAGGGGTAACAACTCACCCTTGAAGAACCACAGCAAACCAGCACTTCTGAGCCAAAGAAAACAAACTTTGAGAGTCCAAACAAGGTCCTCTAGTACCTCAACAACAAAGCAATTGTGCTTTACTAGGTGTTGTAGTGCAAAAGTGAAGACAAAACACACTTTAAGGCTCACACTTTAAGGCACGCAGCCGAGACCTTCAGGAACTCAAAACGAACATGAGCATGAATGATCATCGAGTGTTTAAATGATGACGTCCAAGTCTTGAGGATGGTCAAAAATGGGGTGTCTACAATCATGAGTCAAGTTCAGGACATGATGATTCAATGTTGGGGACTTGGACCCCTTAGCAACATCTTCTTCTTCTTCTTCAGCATCGTCAGACTCGACCTTTTCTTCATCGTCCTCACCACCCGATCCTTTAGGAGGCAGAGGGAAGGGCACTTAAAGTTTGTTGATGTCTCAAAGGTCGGAATCCAATGGGATGGAAAGCTTGTTCAAAGAAGCCATCCAGCCGAGATAGTAACCTCGGTTGCAGGCTTAGTTTACTTGTTCCTTATAAGCATCACGCACGTCGGCTTGGCCTTCGGCGTAGGCCTTTTCATTAGCTGCCTTGATTTCGACCGCCTTAGTCGCCAAGGCCTCTTGTAACTTCGCCTTGGCTTTAGCAATTTTAGCCTCAGACTTTTTTGCCTCGGCCCTAAGAACATCAGCCACCGCTTCAGCGGCCTCCGCCTTCTCCTCGGTTTGATCTTGAGCCTATTTGGCAGCTTTGGCTTCATTTTTTCCTCGGCGTTGTTGAGGGAGGCGAGGAAGCCAGTAGCTTCTTTGGTCTTGCAGACCAACTCTTCTTTGAATGCCTCAACTTTCGTGGCGAAAAAATGGGCATGCTGGATAGCCTAGAAAGAAACAAACAAATTAGTATGAAGAACTCAAAAGACTAGTCAAAAAGTTCCAAGCGTTGAAAACTTACCAAGACAGAATGCTGTATCATTAGAGCGAAATTTTCATATTCATTGATCTCGATCATGTGATTGAGATCAGTTGGAAGAAGCACGGCTGTGGAGAGAGCGACGCCGACCCCCATGCTATCGATGGCACTATCTCTAGCCATCATTGGCATATCACCAATCATAATGGCAGGAGCCCAAGGATCATCGGCTTTAAAGGCACTTGGGCTTGCGGCCGTTTGGAACTTCGGCTTCTTCGTCCACGAGGTGTTGGTCAACTCTTCATCAGAAGGCCTCTTCTCGGCATTGGAGGCACTCTTTTCAACCTTGGCCAATTTTGAGATTGGCACTGTATCATCAGTATCAACTTGGGTAACAAGGGCCTTTACCTTGGCCCTCTTTACCCTTTTTGATTTTTGTTTGGGTTGGGATTCTGATGGAGAAGATTGGACTGTCACCACTCCTGGAAGGTCGGCCAGGAGGTCCTCCACAACAGCTTTGCCGCGGCCCATTTCCTTGGTGGTTGCAGCAACGGTGATTTTAGTACCAAATTGAATTGCTGGAAGAGTAATTGGTAGGTTTGCTGGGTCAAATGCTGATTCTTCATAATCTCGTCATCTGTGACTTCGAGTTCTACCGACAGGGATGTTTGGTGGGGCTCAGCATAGACGTCGGTGTAATGATATCGGGATGAGTTGGGGGGGTAGATGTTGATGGCAACTCAACTGGATCAAAAGAGGAAGCCTGATCAGTTCTTGGTGAAGAAGTAACTGGAGGGGTTGAGGTAGATGGTGGAGTTAGACTTCTCCGAGGGATGTTGGGCAAAGCTGACTTGTACGTTAGGATGTAATTGAGTAGCAGAGGGGCTTTGCGCTTGTCGATGGGCAAGCTAAATAGCTTTTTCAAGTCCTTGCTGGGGAAAAAGGTTTGCCGGAAGTCCTTTGCCGGCTAGGGAAGAGTTGCAAAAAAGAACAAGAAGGAAAAAGTATTTAGACGAAGATATGTGAGTTGATAAGTCCTAACAGAAATATGATTAAAAGGATGACTCAGTTCTTACCATCACCCTCTTCAAACACCGATTGGTGCAGAGGGAAGAGATGAAGATCATCATCAGGAGCAAACTCCCAGTTGCTCAAGACAATGAGGTAATCATCTCCAGCACCCTTGTTGGAGTCTGGGAGGTCGGCTATGATTTTGTATGTAGTGGACCTGGGTTTCAAGTAATAAATGTAGCCTTTTTCAGACTTTAGGCCGTACATGGTATAACAATACTGAATGTCGGCCAATGTTATCCTAGTGTTTTCTCAGCGAGCTAAGGCAATTATACAATTAATAACCCTGTAGGAATTGATGGCTAGCTATATCGGGTTGAGTTTATAATAATAAAGGATTTCTCTGAAGAGAATATCTAAGGGAAGCCGAAGTCCACATTCTATGAGGGCCACAACAGAGAAGGGCATAGAGTCTCCATCTGGCATGATGGAGTCCTCCTCCTGGCTAACCTAATCTGGACGTCGGTGGGGATAAAAAACTCTCTCTTAAAATATTCAAGCTGTTCTGGGGTGTCAACCCTCCATCTGAACATACCTATCATCTCGGGGTAAAGGGATTGGGCAACACGGTGATGGACATAGGTTTGAACACCTCGGCTAAAATCTAAACTAGCACTGGGGCTATGGTTTTCTCAGATCTAAGGGGAGTTTGTTTCAGTTTCTCCTAAGTGTTTGGTTTCTAGGCAAATCCCAAACCTACAAGCTAAGCACAAAAACAAAGGTGCAAGGGTAAGAATATGGAAATCAAGTCAAAGAGAAACAGAAAGAAATAGAGATTCAAGAACACTAAACAGGTGTGTGCAAATGTGCCAAGGTCAAAAGCAGTGACAAATTGTTAAAACATCAAACACTTGAACAGTGCGTATGTGCATGCAAAAACCATGAAGAGTATATATAGACACAGAGATAAATTGAACAACACAAATTGTAAACAAACACATTTGACATTCTGAATGATGAAATTCAAAGCACAGTGAAAATTCAAGGAACTAGAAATGACTCATGATGACCAGAACATAAGAACAGATGAAGAACAGTACAAATTATTCGAAGATACGAACAATAATATCAGGGACTTATCCACTGAAGCCAAAAAAGGAGACATCGGAGTTAGATGACTTGAGAGATCAAAATCAGATGATAAAAAGGTCGCTGGAGGAAGTAATCGGAGCAAGTACAGAGCTTCGAAGGTATAAAAATGGCGGAATCTAGAGAGCGAAAATTTGAGCACAAGAGAGGGAAATGCAAGAATGAGAAGTGAAAAGGCATAGAGAGAGTAAGAGTTTTGTCAAAAATTCAAAAAGGTGACAAACCATAATGACATGCCTTGGACGACGTGTCTGTCAGGTGGCGTGCGTAGAAGTGACGTGACCTGGTGGCACGTATCAGGTACGAATCAATGAGAGAATGACGCATGACGGAAACAGTTGAGAAAACCATGCATAACAGCTCATGAGCAGATAAAACTCATAGAGTTCTTCATTTAATGAAACAAAAACCTCGGCTAGAGGAACGATCTCAGTTAAGATACTTAAAGAACTTGATTCTCGGTTCTTGATCCCTAATAAGAATAGACAGTTAAGTGCTGGGCACTTGAAGCCGATGAGTAATGATCTCGGTCGATGGGAAGAAATGAATTTTTATTCGACATAATACATGAACAAGCGGTGTAGGTTCCATCACCTCAGGTTGCCGAGGTAATAGAACCTAGGGGGCAATTGTGGGGACATATTTTGTAAATGGTAGCACGCGGCCAAGGTGATGCTGAAGTGTTAGCTGAGATGCCACGTGGCCTGGTCATGCACCGAGATGATTTTGGCTATGCCGAGGTTATCTGCGGAGATACCGGAATCCGAGATGAGCATATAAGGGACAAGAGTCCTAGAATATGGGAGGATCTCAGTCTACATAAAGATAAAGCTCTTAGGGAGTTTATCCCTATCTAGCTAAGAGTCCAGGATGAGCATTGAGCCTGAATCCACTGAAGTGAGGCTTCTACAGGGATCAGGTCAATGTTGGCCATAAAAGCAGGGCACCCCTGTGGGTCTAAGGGATGTGTGATATACTGTCAGCAATAAGTTCTTTCTTGTGAGTTAAGCACAATTAGCTATCTTTGAGAGATAATTACTTACTTGATCGTCAGAGTGCCCCCGAGTGGACGACCCCACCCCAGATTCTTATTTTTTTGTGACGGGTTGTTCAGGCTCAATCTATTCAGCTGGTGCTCTCCTGCTGGGTTCCCCTGTTTGGTTGTGTGGTCAAAAATCAACACCTACAATCTATCATGAATATATGCATGTGTGTATTTCTAGGTATTTATTATATATATTACTATTCATAGATAAATATAAATATTATTATATATATATATATATATATAAGTCAAATAATATAATAAGAAGAGGCTTCCAATCTAAGGGAACAAAGAACACATATTGTTACACCTTCATTTTAAAGGGAAAATATCAATTCAGTCCCACTTTTGAAAAATAATTACATATTAATGATAAACTTTATAAACATTATAATATTAAATTATAAACTTCTCATGAGTATGTAAATATTTTTTGGAAAGACCACTTATATGTAATTTTTCCTATTTTAAAAAGAAAAATAAATCAACTTTTTTTTTTTTTCAACAAATAGAAACTTCTTTTTATGAATGAAATTTATATAGCAGCAAGTTACATACAAGGATAAAGCAAGCTAAAAAGGTTTAAGATAAACAGAGTAAATAAACAATAAAATATTTTGAGGTGTAGATAATCCATTTTGAATCGAGATTTTTGTGGTAAGTGAATTTGGGTAATTTTGGGATGATTTGGGATGTGTATTGTGATTTGGTGAGATAAAACTTAGATAAATGGTTTTGTATAATACTGTTTGAGTGGTAAGTATTTTATAGCAAATGAAAAGAGAGAATAGTAAAAATGAGAGTAAGTGTTTTTTAGAAAATGAAAAAAGAAAACAAAGAATGATAGTAATTTGTTTTTCAAAAAAAAAAAAAAAAACGAAGAAAATGAAAAATAAAAGCACTAACCTTTTTATTGTTTGTGTATCTGGTGTTTCATCTTCTAGTAAGATGCTCCATATTGCCAAGCTTTGAATATGTATAAAATTTGTGAGAATTGTAACAAGATGGGATTTGAAAGCTGTTAATGAATCATAAATGAATATGAACGAATGCACATGTAGCATTCATATAGACCAAATTACCTGATATAAATCTTTCAATGATTTTACAAAGTGGTATTCTTTATCCATTGAACACTTTGCGTCGTCAAGCCATTTTGTGAATCGACTCACAAACTCATTCATGGTAATCATCTTGTCAGCGACAAATAATGTAAAATAGCCTGAAATAACTTAGAAGTCGATATATTTTTTGCAGAAAATTAAGAACTTGACACATAGAAACATTAAGTTATAATTAAAATATTTACATAAAGTTAGTAGCTTGTTTACATGCCATAAGTTTAAATATGTTTGGTTATGGATTGACTCCATAGAATATAAACAAACAAAAAGATAGGTACATCCTTAAAAGGAGATCAAGTCTATGCAAAAAGAGATGAGGTGCAAGCAAAAAAGAAGTGGTGGTAGAAGCAGATCAAGCATTCTTTGCATCAGGTGGTGCAATTGGGCCATTAATGGCTGAGGGTGTGACTTCTTCAATAATATTTGAAGGCTTCAAAGTGTTTCCAGTTGAAGCTGATGCAAGTACAAATACCTCTTCGCGTGCTCTTTTTGCATGTGGAGATGAGACTAAATCTGGAGCTCTTTCATGGAATTCTAGTGTATTAATAGCACATTCTTTGTGTATTGCATTAACAGTGAATTTGCATTGCATATATAGTGCCAACGATTTTGAATGGGTATGCACGAAGTTGGATGAAGTAGTAATCAGTGTTGCATAGGTTACCTAATGCATCAAGAGAAACCTATCCATTCTTTATGAAAAATATATATAGTTATTTGGTATTTTTGTTTTAAATGTATAAAGTAGAATATAGCTAGTATGGCACTTACAAGGTTTGTATTGTGCATCCAATCTTTGGTAGTGATTGAGAAAAGATTCTCAACTTAAACATCGAAAATTGTTGTAGCTATTATTCCAGTTGTATCAATGAGTTCGATGTCAAACTTATATCTAGAATGATCCATAAAGACAATCAATTAATTGGTATAAGATATAAAATAATTTAGGAAGTTTCCAATAATGGATTGATGTTTGTAATGTTTTGTATGAGTATATAATTTACTGAGATTCTGGTTGGACCTTTTGGTTGTAGAATTGCATTGAACTAAATCAGTAGAACTTGTGTCTATTGCTTTCTTGCATTTAGAGCAACTCATGTACCAGAATTTTTGTTGAAAATTTGGAACATTTGCCCAACCACATATCCAATAGTAAGCAGTCTGTTGAATATGTGAATATGAGAAGAAAAAAAAAAGAAGCAATAGAACAATGGTTGTGAATTAGGATTTCTAACATAAAACAAATATGAGAGATTAAGATATATAAATATATATTTAATGCATATAATGTCATAGTTTTGCTTGAAATATGGTTTTAAATTAGGATTTCTAACATAAAATACATATAAGAGATTAAGATATTTATGGTTTTATGAGAGATTAGTGCAGATATTTAATACATATTCGAAATGATGTGCACTTGAAAGGGACAAAGAGAGGAGACAAAGAAAATGAAAAATGAAAGTGGAAAATAAAGAAATTATCAAACTGAATTAAGTCAATTAATATAAGGTTAGTTACGTCAGTGACAAACTTGGGCAGTTCACTGATCTTCATGATGTTGCTTGGTTTTGGTGGAGTTGATTGTGCTTGTAAAATTTGTTGTAAGTTGTTCAATGGAATTGCATTTATGATATTAGCATGATTAATGCACTTGTAGAAATTTATAAAAAAGGATTACACATTATTATAAGAATCAAGTCTAAATATGTTTAATGAGAGAGAATGTGATTACCAAGTCCACAATTCTATGGCTTTTGCTATAGGGGGATCAAATATGAATGAGCTTGATGATTTTGTGGATAATGTCAAGCCTGTGTAGGAAATAAATTTATGTGACACAAGTTAGACTTTATTTTTTTAATGTAGTTAATATGTACAAGGGAAAGAGTATTTGTTACCATTGTATGGTGCAACTTTTAGTCTCATTCCAATTACTATTGGAAATGGAGCTAGTTTTATTGCAAAAGTTGCACTTTCACATGTGCTAAGTTGATCCCATAGTGTAAAGACTGTTGGTTTCAAGCTACATAAAATAATGTTTAGTTGAGTATTCTAGATATTTAAGTTTTCTATAAAAGAACGAACTTACTGTTTGTCAATTAGAATGACATCCATTAGGATTGTTTCTTTGCTTGAAGTTGTCTTCCTTGGTGGTGATATATGTAGTACTGCAGTAAGCACATTTGAAATGATAAATAAAAAAGTATAAGTACATAGCATTTGTTATGTTTTTAAATATAGGAAAAACATTAAATAGTTTTTTTTTTTTTAGCATCTTCTAAATCATTCAAAGGAGTGTAGTTGAATGAAAGGTTGCGCAAAGTTAGTTGATCATCTTTAATTTCCTCAATAGGAGTTCGACCATGTAGACTCCATTGGTACTCATTGGGAATGATACGATGCTCTTCTGCAACATGTCTGACTGTGGCATTTGATATTGAATATGTTTCAAAGATTTGCAGTGTGTTCTTTAAAATTTCAATATCATTTCCATAAATTGTGGCTTGCATTTTTGTTTCCTGTGAATGTTTTCATTGTGTTGGTTAGTATGGAAGTTATTAATTTTTACTATTTCTTGTGATGGCCTACTGCTAAAGCAACGCAAATGTGGAAGAAACACAGCGATGATAGGGGGGGGGAGAGAGAGAGAGAGAGAGCTAATTTTAGCTTTGAAATGCAACCTTGAAGAAGACTAACTTTCATTGTTATATTAACCTAAGCATTTGAGCAAAGAAAAAGAAAGAAAAAGGCTATTTGTAGAAGAAAATGAAACTTGAACAGTATGAAGGAGGAAATAAGAAAAGAAATAAACAGATAACATATGAGAGGAATAAGTGGATAGCACAGTTGAAAGAGATCTATTGTGTTAAGAATACCTCTGAGTTAGTGAGAATCAATCTTTGGTATGGTTCTCCAGTTGTCATGCTGATTTTTAGATGTGGCTTTTCAATCGCGATGATGTTGCATATCCATCGTCTTGTAGTTGAATCAATTTCCTTAATTTTTTTTGAGTTGATTAGTCATGCTTGCTCTGCATAAGAAATAAAATTTATTTAGGAATAAGAAAATTATAAAAGATTGATTGAAGAATTGGTTTATAATTTAGAATAACAAAGAAATGAGCTAGTTAAAGTGTGTAATAGATATGTAGTGCAAATGGTGCATACAAAATCATGTATATTGTGCCAAAGATAAGAGTTCATGAAAAAACAATATTTTTTGTGGAATCAATTCCATCACTATCAGAATCATGTGGTTCGATTAGGATTCGAAGTTTATTTGAAGTTGTAGCATGAGACAAAGCAACATATAGTTGACCATGAGAGAAAATTCGTTGTGGCAAATATATACCTACAGTTTCCAAAGTTTGACCTTGTGATTTGTTAATTGTCATTGCAAAACAAAGCCTTATTGGAAATTAGTAAAGTGAACATGATACATATTTTGATCTGAAGGTTGTAAAGGGATTTGAGGCAAGAAAACAATATTTCCTTTATGATCATCAACAATAATTTCAGCAACAATGAGATGTCTTTCAAATTTACGACAAATGAGTCTTGTTCTATTACATAATCCTTTTGAGGGATCTATGTTTCTCAACATCAGAATTGGGCAATTTAGTTTTAACAAAAGTTTATGAGGAGGCAAGCCAATTAGATTGAGAGAATATAAGAAATCTTCAAATTGACCTTGTTGGCTTGATCAATACTCATATATTGTTCTTGAGCACCAGGAAATCTTTCGATCAACAATTGGTTGATGTGATCAACACTTTCGCTTTTGGGAGTTAAGATAGCATTGTTCATTATTGAAAGATGACCATTAGAATATTTTGTAAGATCTGGGAAGTCAAAGTCTATCAATTGTTCAAGCAAATTTGAACTTGATAAGAAAAGAAGAAACATTGGGGGAGGAATTTTTTGTGATGTGTTTGGAAGGATTTTCAAACTATAATTCTACCCACACATTCTAATATCATGTTTGGATAGGGTTTTCAAATTATATTTCCACAACAAACAGAAAACTCTACAGAAAACTCTATGTCAGGCGCGATTTTCAAATTTTTTTTTTTAAAAATTTGGCCTAACCGATCGTCCGGCCGGTTAACCGGAACAGTGCAAATTTTTTTTTTTTTTTTGGTGCAATTGACACATGTTAATTTTTGTATATTAAAAAAACATATATTTTCTGAATTTTTAAAAAAAATTTGTGAGCTTTAATAGAATTTTGAGTTATGTATTTGGTTATGAATTGTAAGTTTTTGTATCAAATATCATATGTCACATCAAAAATTTCCCACTCAATTCAAAACTCTTTTCAAAACAAAATTTTCACACTCAAATCATGATTCCAAAACTCACAAACTCAAAATACAACTCTTATTCTCAAATCATATTTAGAAAACTCTACCAAACGCTACCTTGATTTTTCCATTAGAGATTTGTGGTTCTGTTCCATTTCCTACTCGAAGTAGATATTTGCAAAATTGTGGATCTTGTTTTGCTCTCGTATTTTCCTTTAGCTTTAGTTTTTCCAAAGAACTCCAAATATGAGAACGCACAAGACTAGCATCGATGCATTCATTTCTAGTACCCTTAGGAACAACTAGCAAAACTTGTCGGAAGTCGATACCAAATACCATAACCTTTCCTCCAAATAGAAGGTTAGAATCAGTTATATCACATAGCATTTCATCAAGCGCTTCAATGGCTTGGCGCTTTGCCATGGAGGATTCATCCTAAATTGTAAGTGTAGCAGCTTTTAAAAGTTGTGCTAGACCACTTTGCTTGGTAACATTACAAGAAAATTTGCATTTGATATCTATTGGTATCTTGAATCGAGAATATGCAGTTTGACCATTTGGTAAAATTGAAGCTGCAACACCTAATGTTGCTGTTGCAACAATAATTATTTTATGACTTCTAATTGTTGCTAAGATTGTGCGATAAAGGAAAGTCTTTCCTGCATCTCCAGATCTATCAATGAAGAAGTAACTTGGAGTGCCTGGTGGAACTGCTTCAACAATTTTGGAATATGCAGTTGCTTGTTCTTTATTTAGTAATGATACACATGACAAGTCATAATCAGACACTAATATATTCATTTCATCTTGTATTTCTTTGCAAAGCGTGCTATGTTAGTTCACTGATAGCAGCAAGTCAGCAAGATTAAATTAGGCTAAGTTTTTACCCATAGACTCAAGTGTAGAATTTATACTTTGCAAGACTTGGTAACGAATATCCCCCATTGAGGCTGCTGAATTTCTTGAAAAGTCTTCTGACAAATATTGTTCAAACTTTGTAAAGAGTTGTCATGACCTAAACCCGTCCCTATAGGTTTAGCATTATGACTGGCCAGTAATTATGAGATTACCGAAGGCCTCTTAAACAAAATTACAAAATAAGGGGCTAGCGGAAACAAAAATATACAAACATACATTGTCCATAGAGCTGTGTAGACTTATATGAAACGGAAAATATTTAAACTTTCTATACATATGTTATCACATCATTCTTACATCATCGTATATATACAAATAAGACAAAAATGGACTTAGTCCTATTTACAAGATAGACAAAACTCATTTATGATAACAAAAATAAAAATAAAAGCTTAAGACTTTTTCACAAAACTTGACCACATTAACTTTCGGGAACCTCCACGTAAGGCACAGTGATTGGCTTGACAGAAAAGATCCAGACTGGTAACAGAGCAGATGGTCATAAAGACCCATATATAGAGCATATGGTTATAAAGACCTGTTTATATCAAACAGATGATTATGCACAATCATATCAGACAACCATTTAGGTTTCACATATAGTTCCATAAAGGAACCCACAGAGATTCCTAGTTCCAGGTAGCAAATACAGATAACAAATAACAGATATAGATGCTAAGGATGCCACGATTACATTTTAGAAAACGAACAATCATTCATTCATTCAAAAAATATCATTTCATACAAAGTACAATTCATAAATCAGAAAATTCTTATAATCAACATATCTTTACAAAGTTGTTACTCACAGACAGCTCCAGAGATAGTTCAAACAACAGTAGTACGTGATCTACACAAACACACAACAAACACAGATTGAAACACACATTCTGTAGGTGCTTAACTTATTTCATTCTTTCTTAGTGTGTTTCTAATTCATTCCCTCATTATTATGGTCTAAACCATGGCTTAAGAATGTCTAGGATGGCATGAGGATGCAATTATGCACTTTGAAACACTTAACAAAATTTCTAAAAACAGGACAGTTCGCTTGAGCGAAGTTTTGGTTGCTCAAGCGGACCCCTTGGTCTGCAAAAGTATTGGATGCTATGATTTTAGGCTTGAACCAACTTTTTGGTGACTCGAGCCATGAGCCTTGCAAAGGTGAGTTCGCTAGAGTGAAGCTTTAGTTGCTTGGGCCAACTGCATTGTCTGCAAAACTTCTGAGAGCTCGCAATGTGCGCTCAAGTGAAGCTTTGTTCGCTCGAGCGATGGAGTAAAATTCTGGAATATCTATATTTGCATTTGAAGTTCAAAACTCAATTCTAAGGTACCAAAACTCATTATTTTGGACCAAAACTTCATCAAATACTTAGAAACTCATGTATAAACATTAACACAAAACCAATTTGCAAAAACCAAGGTTTAAAACTTGTGAATTCACCATGCATGTCACTAAAACTTTCCCATTCTTCATTTAAAGCTTTCAAAACATGGAATTCATCTTTAAAACTTGGTAATTCATGCATGCATGTGATATTTGTCTTCAAAAATCTATGAATTATGGATGCATGTCTACGAAAACTCTAAATTCAAACTTTAAACCACATGAATTATGCTCAAAATAAAACATGTTGAATTCATGCATGCATATATGATTTAACTCTTAATTCAATATTTTTAACTTAATTCTCATGCTTAGCCTTTTAATTCATTGGAATTCTTACATTTGATGTCTTAAATTCAAAGTTTATGAATCAAATTCTTACCTAAAGTCTTCAATTGAACTCTATGTAGCAAATTCCTTGAGTTTCCAAGTCAATTCTTTAATTTTTCTCTTTAATCTCCTTTTTTCCCCTTGAATTGAACTCTCTCCCTCTTACACTCTTCTCCTACACGTTTTGCACTCAAAAATGATGAAGGAAGGTGTTTTGCTAAGTTCATTCCACCTATTTATAGCTTGGATTAAGTTAACTTAATTAAGTTGAGTTAAGGCTAATCAAGCTTGCTTATATCTAATTAAGTCTAATTAGTTTATTCTAATTATTTGATTCCGAATCAAAATCTAATTAAACTTACCATAGTATTCAAAAAATTCTAATTGACACGTAGAGCTAGTCAATTTCACATTCAGATGTCGATAAGGCCTTCAATTTTCTTACCGAAACAGAATTTCGGACAGATATTCCTACAATAGACAGATAGAAATACAAATAACATATAAGATGCACAATTAGCTCATAATTTCGTCTTAAACACTTATTAGGCATTCTTAATTAAGGATTATTAGCTAATTACGAATCGAGGCTGTCACAAGAGTGCCTTTGGATTATGTGGATTACAATAGACAAGTATTATTGCAAATAATTGTCTCAAAGGAGAAGACATTTGGAAATTACTTGCCTTTTCTAGGCACTTTTCATTAGTTTCATCAACTTTTAGCAATTCATATTGAAGAGCTGCTTCTCTAAAAGTCGCACAGGTGGTTTCATTAACAATTCTTAGACTTTGAAACGATGTTGGTGCTTTGATATGATTTAGGAATACTTGCAAATAACAACGCTCACCTTCAGTTGGATTTGTTGTGACTATTCTTCTAATGACCTCTCTTTGTTGCCTTTCAAACCACATTCTGTATTTAGAATACCAAACAAATGCTTCTGGGAAGTCTTTGTACAAAAAATTTCCAGTTTTTGCTTTGTTGTTTGATCTATTCATTGCAAAAAATTCTATCAAAGTGGTTTTTGAAAAGAACTCACTATTTGCTATGGATTTTAAGCTAGCATTATTGTTGAATCTAATTGCTTGGCAGCCGTCAAGATGTAATTGTAAACTAATGACTGCAGGATTGACCTCATTCAAAGAGAAACGATAAATTCTCCACATCGCTTCCGGATGAGGGATCTATCTTGCTGATTGAAACTATGATATTTCATCAATATTTTTAGTAGCATTGGCTCCAACAATATTGAATACTACCTTGTCATGACCTTTGTAAATATACTTGTACAAGTATTTTACAGATTTAATGGTCAAGCAAATTTTAACATTAATATGACAATCAAATTTTGCAAGTAGATATGGATTATAAGGTACAACCTATCTATTCTCTAACATGTGGCCTCGAACCAATACTGTTTCACCATTACTTTGTCTTCTATAAAGAGGATAACCATCAGCAGCCATGGTAGTTGCTGAATTAAAATTTTTGGATAATGATTTTTGCACAATCCATTTTTCATACAAACATTGTTTGCATTTAATGAACCACATGATCCATGCATCATGTGCTTGACAACCGCATAATATAAATGAGAATATTTCTTCTTGTTTGGTAATTCAGCGGATATTAAGGCATCAAATTTTTCAGTAGAATTTAGTTTGTATCCTTGTTGTAAAATCAAGAGCATATGAACATGAGGAAGGCCTCTTTTTTGAAACTCAACAATATAAGTAAACGCTGCAATTGGTCCAAAAAGTTTGTTTTTTATGACTTCAGTTTTCATATGTTCAAATTTACCTTTAAAGATGCGAACAAGTAAATTAGGTCTGTTGTGTGCTTCCACATGTGGGAGTAGTTCAGCTTTAATTTTAGGCCAAGTTAGATTACAAGTCATAGTTAAGAATATATCTGGTTTACCGAAACACTGAACTAATGTCAATGCATCGATGTAGCGTTTTCGAAGATCCCTAGGACCACTAATGAATGAACTTGGTAAGACTACTCTTCGCCCAATTTGAGAACCTTTGGATTCTCCATATGCAACACTGTCAACAATTCCTTGATATAACTCCAACCTTATTTGGTGTTGCCTTGATTGAAAATAATCAAGTCGCGATGTTTCAAGCTTTACATACATATCAACAAAAAATTGTTGCAAAAGTCGACCTGATTGAAAAAGCACTAATTAATGATTGTCTCTTATCTGAAGCTTGTATCCTAAAATTCCCTAGCTGAAACCATCCCTTATTTAGTTAAATTTTCTTCAAAGACTGAAACAATGTTGAAAATTTTCAAACATTGCTTGGAACAATAAACATAGTATTTTTTTTTTTTGTTACCTTTAGCCTCATTGTCAAGCAAGTCATCTGCATTGGTAGCATTTTGAGGCAAAATTGATAATTGAGCTCTAGTGATGGCATGTGCATTTCTTTTTCTTCCCCCCCCCCCCTAATTCCTTGATGCCATCCAGGCTCTCCAAATGGAAATAACAATGGGTATTGTAAGAGATCATAACAACCATAGTAATATTGAATTCTTTGATTTTGTCCTTCATGTTTGTGAACAAGTATATCACACTTTCTATAATTTGGATTGTCGTCATTTTCATGCCAAATTTCAGCCACTTGGGAAGTATTTGGAGCATTGTAAGTTTGAGGATCTAAGTATGGATCAGCTCGAATAATTATATGATGGGTATCTAGATTGGATATATCTCTTAAACTTTGAAAGAAAAGTGAGTAATGATTTGATGCTAAGCTATCAATCAGAAGACAAACAATTATAGGATCCAACATGTCAGAATTTCGCAAAGCTTCAAGGAGGTTATGAAATTTAATTTTTTCAACATGTCAGTCTAAAAAAAAATTAATCGAAACCAAATTCTCACAAATTTTTTTTTTCCAAGAAACATTGTATTAAAAATAATGAAAAACAACAAAAAGATAGGGGAGAAACATAATATAAGCAGGATGAGAGGAGACTCAAAAACCTATGTAGCAAATACCTAAGGGGAAGGGAAATCCACATTGGTAGGAAGCCAATAGATGCAACACTAATCTGTCAATGAACCAGAATTAAGAGATTCAAAAATAGAAGGAAGATCAGTCTTATACTCCTCCATAACATGCATCAGCAACACTTCGAAGCACGCCCACTCCAAAGCTGAAATTAGAAAAAAGTACATCACATATTAATTACCAGAAATTTAAGCAACGCACTTGAAGTGGAAGCATTCTAATCTGTGAAGCACGGGTATTCCAAAAATGGTGGCATACGAATATCAGCTACTTACCGGGTGTAGGTACGCGTACCTGTATGGCGGTACGCGTATCGGGTACACCGAATTGGGTATGGAAAATATGTTTGGGTACGTTGTGGGTACGACATGGGTATCCATACCCGTATTGTATCCATACCCCGTATCTGTAACAGCACCCGCATCCGTGCTTCATAAATTCTAATGTATAAGCTTCAAATTTCTAACCCAACAAGTGTTATGGATAATAGAAATTGAAAGGAGCGGGTATGAATGAAATCATTAACATATCTTCTATGTTAAACCAAAAAGAAAAAAAGACAAACGTTAAAAAACTTTTTAAAAAAAATTGATAAACGACAATCTTTAAACGCACATAAAAACATTGCTCAACAAAAAAATAGCTTCTAAACAACAACAGTTTAATAATTGTATGCTTTATATTTCCGATGACAAATCAAATAAATCATGATTGGTTACACGAAGTGTGAATAAATCTGTAACCATAAGTAAATTATTTTGTATACATTTTTATGTTTACCTCTTCTTCCCATTATTTCTTGTAATTTGCAAGGGGCTATATGGTTAGTCTTCTCTTAACCTTGTTAGTGGTATGCAAGCATTAGCTACATATAAAAACTGTGTTTAAATTATGTTTTACCAAGGCCTTTAAAGTGATATCTAATTAACAAATTAAAACAAATTCATGAGGTAGGTTCATAAATGAATGGTCAAGACTGAACGTCTTGAGCAAATTCTATAAAAAATAAATATGCCAAATATATTTTTGTGATTTGCATTCACTAAGTTTTTTCTTCAATACATGACATATGAACAACTTTATAACTGACCATAGATATAGATACATACACATGCAGATATACATTTGGAAGGCCAAAACAAAATTCAAAAGCCATATACATAGAAACAGGCTAAAAATGAAAGTTTACTTTTAATATTACTATTCCTATCAAGTTTTATTATGGACAACTCTCACAAAATTCAATTCTATAAATTTTATTCCATTTTTATCCTTTCCATTTAATATGAATAATAATTTCATAAGCAATTCTAATTTACTTAAAATTAAAAATTTAATTATAAAAATTATGAAAATTATATTAAACAAAATATAACTAACAATTGGATGAAAAGATCATTGTCTGTCATTTAAACCTATGATTTTTTATTAAATTTATTAAATTCCGTCAATAGAGTCATTGGTGATTTTCCTAAAGAAGTCATAAGAAATAGAATGTGAGATCTACCAATATATATATGTGGAGAAGTGGTTTGGAAATACTCTTATGATTCTGGGGAGCGCTCGAGATCCGCTGATAGTCACCTGAAATGGGATAAACACTCCGGTCGGGGGTGCCGGAATTTTAGCACTCCGACGGATAAATCAGTCTCTAGACTCAAGAATGCTTGTGTTCTAAGTTAAGCATAGTAATTCTCACATACCTTTCTTAGTCTGTTGTTCCTTTATTTATACCTGTTTCCTGGGCCTCATGGCAAGGCCCACTTATCATTCATTATCCTCTTATTTACTCGGCTTCATAGTTCAGTATCTATTCGGCCTATCTATTAAATTCGGCATCCTTATCATGCAGGGTAGAGTCGTGTAGTATCTGTCTTCTGGAGTACGCTTCTGATTATTCCAATTATCCGGCTCCCACAATATATATATATATATATATATCATAGCAAGAACCAGTTTAAAACCAAAAAAAAAAAAATACACAACATAAATTTTCTTAGTTGATAATCTATATTTATATAAGTTGCATTATGAATACAGAAGACAACATAATTTGTTGAATTGATCTTGCATTGCAGGATTTGCCATTAAACCTTTTTTTCAATACTAATTGAATTATAACACAAAAATAGTTAGAGATACTGAGTTTAATATTAAGGAATTTTATTTATATACAAATTCTCAAACATATATAATTTGGAATTTTATTTGTGTCTGTTAATATTTCATTAATCAAATAGGCAACAAGAGTGATATCAAAACATAAGATGAAAATACATTTGAATCAGTCAGCACCAGCTTTTTAAGCTTTGATCTCAAAATGTTCTAATTCTTGGTATAAATACATTTTCCACCACCAAGAATAAATTCTAAGATGCCTAAAAGGAATGACATCAATCATAAGTAGATTGAAAGATTATCAAAACAAAGTAAATCCATCTATGAGGACATTGATTGTCATCAAATAAGGAAAACAAACTAAGCTCATAGAAACACCTTGTTTCCTTTATATAAATTATAATTAATAGAAGCAAAATATACCATGTAAAATAGCACAAACCTGAAAATCGAGAATTGTGGGATTCCCCAATTTGATATTTTGGAATAATTCATAGTACTACCCATTTCCATTTGTTTGCATTCCTGTATAAATAAAAGACAATATAATCAACATAATCACCCTCCAAGAAAAATAATCTCTAATTCATTAACTCTTAACAAAGAAAGTAAGCCACAACTTTATCTTATAGTTCGCCTCATAAGGTGATGTTTTGATAATTCTGGTCATTTGTAGCTTTCCCTTGTTACATCAGACTTTTCCCAAAGAATACCCTAAAATTCAGAAAGACTAAAAATTCTCAATTTAGAGTATAGAAAAACAAGTAGTTCTCGTATGATGTTCCAATCTAAAAGGAACAAACCAGTAGTTGAGTAATCCCCAAACTACAACAATACAATTGAGCTTAATTAATATTACCAGAATGGATAGAAATCTGGTGTAAAGCTCACAACAAACGCCACTATTAGATCAAGATGCAAGAAAAGAAATGCAAGTATAAGTCCAAACAATGCTTGAAGAAACCCTACCTAACACGCAATGTATCACATGTCCTTCTAGTTAAAATGTATTAAACCAGCCAAAATGGGTAATTCATTGTTATGTATCCAAAAAATTTTAAAAATTACTCACATTATTGCACTTTTTTTCCTCTCTACATATTCTACTAATTGCTCTTTTTATTAGGCAATGGCATTGTCAAATGAGAAAAAAGAACAAACCAAATGAAATAAGTACTTATCTTCCGTTCCGTTTTGATTGTGATTAGAAAAATGACACAAAGAAGCAATATAGAAATTCAAGATCACAAAAGCCACTAAAAAATGAAAAAAATAGTTCGATTTTATTGACGATTAATTGATATTGCCTTATGAAGATCCATTGGGGCCCCAATGGCCTTCAATCATCATTATCAACATGTAATCACACCTGGAACCCAAAAAAAAAAACTAAAATCAAAATTTACAAATAATTTTTTTATAAGATTTATAACCTAATTTTTTTTTAAATAATGAAATCCCATTTTCTAATTTCTTGCATTTCTTATTCTACAAAACTAAAAGTGCCAATTTTCTTCAATCTCAATTTGCCGTAAGCAATTTCCATTAGTCTATTGCTTTTAGAAAATTAGACATGACTCTATGGTTCAGGCCATATCAAAACCCATGAAGGTCATAAGGAGAAAATAAAAACCATATTTTATACTTTCCGAAACTCTCTCAGTGCATTTCATCTTCCTGTACCTTTAATTTCATGTTTTTAATGAAATTTTTCTTTACTGATCAAAAAAAAAAAAATAAGGAGAAAATAAAAACTATTGAAACTCGAAAGTGCAAGCCAATCATGTGGTTGGATGTCTCATGCAACATGATGCAAGACTTTACTGCTAAGAATAGGCTAGATAAGGGTTCCATTTTTCATCGATACATGGACACAAACAAAAATTGAAAAAACCCAAACTTTACACAGTCCCAGATATACCAACAGTCAAAAATTTACAGAGAAGTGGCCATTTGATGTCGTCGAAGAAAATCTACAATAGGAAAGCTTCGAGAGGAAAAGAGAGAGACTGCCTTTAAAAATAAAGCAGCTATTCTCATAACAAGAAGTCAAATTATGACAAACCATTTTTGACACGGTGCTATGATAGAAACCATTTCGAAACCCATTTCAATCATAGAAGACATTTAAAAATAACACCATTTCAGAGCTGAATTCAAAACTATTTCACTCATCAGATCAGAGAAGAACCATATTTTAGAAAAATAGAGAGAGAAATGAAGTTTTGTTACCTCTGATGATGCTGGCCCGGAGCGAGAGTTGTTCGACATTGTTGATTTTCGTTGAGAAATAGACGGGGGCTGCGAGAGTTTGAGATAGGAACAGAGAATTTTAAGAGAATAGATTGAGAAAATATGGAGATGTGGCTCTTTCCCACCCACCAAAACCTGTAGCAAAAGGCGACGTGTTTGTTTCTTACAAATTACTGTACAAGAGCCATGAACTGGCCAAGAAAATAGAACAAAGCAGAGGGGCAAAACAGGAAAATAAAAAAGAGAGCCACAAACACTGTAGCATAATCAACTCCCTCTTACTGTATAGAGATATTGAAGTTGGGTTGATTTGCCGCAGAAATTTTCACAACTTTTTGAGTCTTGTAAATACGCATATAGTAATGGGAATGATGTACAAATAAAAAAGGAAAATGCTATGTATATGTTGTGCACCTTATTACAAAATATGTAATTTTATTATAAAATTTCGTAACTTCAACACAAAATGCATAATCACATTATAAATTAGCATAATAAAAAATGTCGTAATCAAGTCACAAATTTTTTCAACATTAACCACAAAATTTTAAACATTTTATTACGTCAATTTATAATAAAATTATGCATTTTGCAATTGATATTACGAAATTTATATAAATACTAACTATAGAGACATTTTGAAAAAACTCAAATTATGAGACGTAGCCTTCACATATTAATAATATAGATAAATAGATATGCACATGGATCCAATCCAAATGAGCATAAACGTTGGGCAGTATCATAATCATACGTGACAGTAAACCTCATCTGCCTGGCTGGAGCCCATCGAGCTTCTGCTCAAGCCTAGGCCTCATAATGGCCCGGCCCAGTCCTAAAAATGTGAATTGGGCTTAGGTCGAAGGATAAGGCACCCGTGCCGGCTAGATGGACTTTTCAAGGCATGGCCCATATTAAGCTCACGTATCTTAAACAAAATATGTTTTTTTTTTTGTTTTTTTTCCTTTTTTGTGTACATATATATATATTTAGAAAAAAATAAGATTAAAATAAAAAACTGAGGAGCACACCAACTTTTTTTTTTCAAAAGATTATGCATAAAATTTAGTCATCGTTTAGTACACAGTTTGGGGCTAAAAAAGTACAAAAAGACAAAATAAGCTATATAAGTCAATAAGACAAAATATTATATCCAAACCATAATCATTACACTTTTTCTCTCACAAAAGTCAAAAAAATCTAAAAACAAAAACCAAACGAGACTAAAAAAGCAGAGCTAAAAAAGTTCCAACACAAAAAAGTTAGCTACCATAGCCAATGCCAAACGAAGCTTTAACATAGTTATGTATTTCAATAAAAATAAATAAATAAATAATTTTTTCAACATCCAATTCTACTTATGTAATACATTTGGAAATTTTTATTATAATTTATTAGTTTTTTTTTCTAATTTATTTTATATGTTAATATCCAAATTAGGTCCAGTCCGAAGGCTATTATCTATAGGGGAACTTACTGATAAGTCCCATGTACTAAGTTCAAGATCCAGCTAATTCCAAAACAAAATAGTTGCACCAATTAGTCCAACACATTTTTAATTGTTACCAAAAAATCCTTTTTTTTTTTTAATTTACAGACACTGTTCACATCTTACTATCGTCAGACTTCCGTCAAACGGTCGCCGGAGACTCGTCAGAATGTTCAACATCGCCGGAAAGTCGTCGGAATGTTTAAAACATGTTATGAAACTGTAAAATTTTACAGTTCTAAAGCATGTTATAAAACTGCAAAATTTTACAGTTTTAAACCATGATTCATTCCAGCACCAAAAAAAAAAATTCAAACTGCAAAATTTTACAGTTTTCACCGCCTGTAACTAAAACTCGAAAATTACTTGTTCAGAATTCGAAAATTTTCTCATTACAAATCTGTGTGATAGCTATACAAATCTGAGTCATTACAGATCTGTTTCAATGATATTATAGATCTATTTCATCATCAACAACAACAACCATAGATCAACAACTATCCCAAAAAAAAATCTGTAAATAGAGAGAGAAAGAGAGAGAAATTGACAAAGATATATACACAAATCTGTTCAATCTAAGCACAGATCTGAGGATGAGCGTCTTCTTGTTCTTGTTCTTCATCGTCTTCTTGTTCTTCAGTTCTGCATCGTACCAAATCTGGTCACTCTGATCAGATCTTCGGCGTCAATAATCGATCTGCGTGGTGGAGAAAGTGGCGACGGTGGTGCCGCAGAGGTTCAGATCGGCATAGATGTTCAGATCGGAAGGTCGTAAAGAGGGAAGCAAAAAACCAGAAAAAAAAAAAGAGAGGAAGGGAAGCAAAAAACAGAGAGAGAGAGGGGAAAGGACTTTTGGATACAGTGAAAAAGTTTTGGGATTAAATGGAGACCACATGTTTCACATGAGACCTATGGATAATTTTCCCTTATCTATATTTTTAAGCCCATGATGAGAGTCTAGACTTTAGAAATATGGCATGAATCGGCCCAAGTCCACCATGTTAACCGATTAATGTCAATCAATGACTTTCAATGACTGTAAAAGAATTTTATGGCTCCAAAATTTGTCCTTAAAAATAAAAATTTTGTTATAAAAAATATTAAAAAATTAATTTATGCCTCACTAAAGGGTCATGTCAAAATGTCGAAAAAGACTTTTAGTGACAAAATTATAAAAATATGACTAATAAAACATTGGCAAAAAAATATAAAAATAAATTTATAGACGAAAATATTGATCCAAAAGAATAGTAATTTATCACTAAGAGTACTGGTATAGAGACAAAAATTTGATACACAATTTTTTTCATTGTGTTATGATTCAATGTAGACCATTTATTTTAAAACAACCCCAAAAATAATATTTATAACTAAAATTGCTTTACCACATCATTTTTGTAATATTTTTTTTTGTATGAATAGCATTTTCCTAAATGTCAAATTTCATTATTAAGTTGAGACTTGTCTAATTTTGGATGCAAGTCGTGCTTAGTCCGTTGGAATTCACCGCACCAATGTGAGTAATTTAGTTTTAAGGTACTGAGTTACTAGTTTGAATTCTTTTTTCTAGTATATGGGGGGAATATATTAGCTTTTTCTTTTTTTTTTTTTTTTTTTTTTTGAACGAGCGGAATATATTAGCTTAATCTGCATGTATTGCTAACTCAAAACTCAATTGGTTTAAATCTATTCTCTGTATTATTAGTTGAAATGTGCCGCATGGTTGAGAGGGTTAACGTCATTGAGGATAATTCAACCATGTTCGATCAGCTACACATTCATAACGTTAAACTAATTGTTTTCATAATGGACGCTATAATATTTACACCTCAGACCAACCAAGTCTTAGTGCTTTCCATAAACGTATGGGAGAGCTAGCTTAAGTTTGCCACTCCAGAACTGTGTTAAGTTTTGATAGAAGTTTCCTCAAGCAGTCTAGTACTGCTATTTTACATTGATTTGGTCGAACAGATTACAGAATATGCCTGAAAGAGCTGCTTGTTTTTTTTTTTTAAATAAGAATATAGCTTTAGTCAAATCACTATCCTAAAATAATGATCCTCTAGTTTCATTTGGAGAAATTTTACCTGTTCCTTAAAATCTTAGGTAGCTGAACTGGTTTGAACTTTTAATCTCATATAGGTATGTAGCTCTTGTATCAAAATTCATTGCATTCTTGTGAAGAGCTTTGTAAATCTTTTGGATAATTATTGATTAGTAGAGGGATCTTCTTTCCTGAATACACTATTCAATACTAACAAATGTCAGCTACAATTGGTACGTGACATAAGGTGTTGTTTGGCAAGTTGGTTTGTGGCTAAAATAGTCACAAAAAATAAAATAGGCTATTTTAATCACAACAAACAAAACATGACATCCAACCCATAATCATTATACTCTTCTCTAACAAAAAAAGTCAAAAAAGCCAAAAAGTTAAAAAGTCCTTCCCAAACTAAACTTTTTAACCCAAGTTAAAATAGCCAAAAAACCAATCTACTTCCCAAACGGAGGCTTAGCTATCTAACCTAGTTAATATTTGTTATGTTAATGGCACTATAACAAAACTAACTATTTACGGCATCATGTTTATGGCATGCATTAAATGCATGTCATAGTTAGTATATTCTACGAAATTTTTTTTTTGTGTGCAAGTCGTTAATGTTTTGTTAATAACAATATACATATCATGTAAGTCGTTGATTCATATATTTATAACATGCAAAAGTTTGCCGTAAAAATGTATATTTTTACGACTTATAAAAATATGCCGTAAAATATTTATATTTAAGACGACAAACATTTTATGTTGTAAAGTATTTTTACTTTATACGACATGCTAATGAATGCCGTGAAAACTTCTATAAAAAAAAAAAAAAAAAAAATCAATCCGATTTTTTCATGACATGCAAAAGTATGCCGTAAAAAATTTATATTTTCACTGCATACAAAAATATGTTATAAACTATTTGCACTTAAGACAACATATATTTCATGTCATAAAATATTTAATTTTATATTTTTTTGAATTTAGTATTTTTTTAGAAAATTAAAAAATATTTTCCTTCTAAGTATATGTAAATTATTTGAATTTAAAAAGTAAAAAAAAAAATTTATTTAAAAACTTACACCACACTCCCTCTCATTCTAGATTCATACATGTTTTTGTCCCAAACCCTCTTATTCTCTAGAAAAATTATATTTTAATTATAAATAAAAAAAATTCTAAATGTTCTTAAATATTTATAAATTTCTAGTAGATATGAAAAAAAAAAATTTTTTTTTTCCCAATAAACTAGATATTCTAGTTACAAACTAGATTTTTTTAATACAAAAATAATTTATATACTTTCACGGCTTGTAAAAATATGTCGTGAAATATTTATACTTAAGATGACATGCATTTTACGTTATAATATATCATAATTTTACATGAAATGCATTAGTATGTAGTGAAAATTCTTACTAGAAATTTAAAAAAATATATATATTTTCACTCTCAAAATGTCATAATCTTATAAATCAATAAGTGTTTTTTAAAATTTTTTTTACCAAATTATATTTTAATTATAAATAATAATAAAAAAAAACAATTCTAGATGTTCTTAGATATTTATAAATTTCTAGTAGATATGGCAATTTTTTTATTTATTTATAAAATCTAGTAGATATTCTATTTATAATGTACAATTTTTTAATACAAAAATAATTTATAAACTTATACTTAAAATCTTTTTGTCTAAAATTTTTTACATCAATTTTTATTTACTTATTAATATTGTTAAAGTTACACATTCTTTTACTTTCCAGTTTTTTTTTATTTATTAATATTGTTACTTATTAGTATTGTTAAAGTTATTTTGTGTGTTTGGTTTGAATTTTTTGAATTAAATTTTTTGAAAATTGAGTTTTTTGTTTTTCGTATTTTTTTGTTTTTAGTAAATATTTTTTAAATTTTAAGCTTTTTTTTTTTTTTTTTTACTTTTTTAGATGCACCTTACTTGGATGTATCTAAAAAGTAAAAAAATTTGTGAAAAAATATTTTTTAAAATTAATAAATAAATAAAAATACAAAAATTATACTAAATTCTCGTATTTTTTTATTTTTGGTATTTAGTGAATTTTTAAAAGATTTTTTTCACAAAAATTATACTTTTTATGTGTATTTATGTTAGGTATGTCTAAAAATTAAAAAAAAAATCAATAAAAATAAAAAAAACACGAAAAATAAGAAAATAAAATTTTCTGAAAATTATTTTTGAAAAAATGAAACCAAGCAAAGCGATTGATATTCTTTTACCTTCCAGAATTTTTACTTATTAATATTGTTAAAGTTGCACATTCTTTTACCTTCCTAGAGAAAGAGAGAGAGGTCCGATTGATTTTCACGACTTCAAAGCCCTAATTTTTTGAAACATTCATGGCTCATCATTCATCATCACCACTCACCTTCAAACTCATCATCATCGCCATCGCCATCGCCTTCACTCTCGTCCCAATCTCATTATCCCTTCCCTTCATCATTTTCACAGCAATCTATATATATATATATATATTTAATTTTTCATTTGGATAGTGTTGTTATGTAATTCAATTGATCTATTGATGAGCTGATGTGTCTATCTTGACATAGGTGGGCCTATAGGAGCTTTTGGCCCATTACTCAGAACCCAATACATAATTCAAACACTAAAACCCAACACTGCTGAAGCTCAACGTGGCATTAAGGGCCAATGACATCTAAACACGTGGCAAACGAAGAACCAGCCACATCAACAGATAAAGATCATGCAAAGTTATTGCACCATACATCAGCCATTAATGAGTTTCCCTGCGGCATTTATTGCGATAACCCTTCACGTCAGAACAGAATAGCCTCACCATGAACAAGGCAAGCTAGGACATAAACTTTCGGCCAACATGATGGCTCGGAGTGGACAAGGAAATGATAAGTAATGGATATAAGCAGGCTCCTAAGACAAAGAAAAGGTTAAGTTCTCTATCTCTGCTTTTCACTACATCTCCACCATCCACACCTCTCTAACTTGTTCATCGGAGGGTTCACTGGGGGACTCTCCGTTCCCCGTTGAACTCTTGTGTAGGTCCCTCCGAGGGTTTGGTATCTCAGGCATTAGTTTGGGAAGCGTGGATCAAACCGACCCGATCCGTCTGGAATACCCCGCAACATCAGTTGGCGCCGTCTGGAATACCTTTTCGCTCCATGCGCCAGTTGTGCTCATTGCCGCCAGAGACCCCGATAACCCCTACTTGCCACCCACCAAAGTGGATGGTCACAACTAGATCCATGGCTTCTCACCACAATGTTGCCGACCACCAAGCCAACCCTTCTAACCCAAACAACCCACCGTAGTACTTCACCGAGCTCACCAACAGCATTAACCGCCTAGCCGAACAAAACCAAGCCCTGATCAATGCTCTACTCCAAAGAAACCTTCCTATACCTCCTCCACCACCTCAAGATATCCCACCCAACCAAGAACGAGCCCCGAGCCATCCTATCCAATAGTCCCACCCATCCAACTTGGAAGGCTTGTGACCCCCTTCCCCAAATATGAACCCACCACCTCGGGCCCCACATCCATCGGTCCGAGCACCCACCCCCGAGGGAGAGGCCAGCAATGTCCAACCTCTATTGCATTCTGGTGGTGACAATGTTCCTCTCTGGGATGCAGAACTCCGCGCCATGAAACTCCAGCTTCAAGGAGTCATGCAAAACATACAGCATAAGCCATCTACCACAGCCAACTCACTGTTCGTTGCCTCCATCAGGGACAAACTCTCACCTCCTAAGTTCAAAATGCCCCTTGCTTGACTCTTTCAATGGCACAACGGACCCGGTCGACCATTTAGAAACTTACAAGACCCTCATGGTCCTCCATGCATTCCCTGACGAGATCATGTGTCGGACATTCCCAGTAACACTTAAGGGGTCGGCTTGACTCTGGTTTAGTCAACTGCCAACAGACTCTGTCTCTACTTTCCAGCACCTAAGCAACTCCTTTCTCAACCATTTCATTGGTGCCCAGCGCCAGCGGCATCCGGCAACCCAACTCCTCAACATCCGTCAGACCGAGGGGGAGTCGCTGCGCAGCTTCGTTACCCACTTCAACACTGAAGCCCTGCAAGTAGCGAAAAACGACGACAAGGTCATTCTCACAGCTTTCATGGCCGGTCTACGGTCATCTGATTTCCTTTTCTCCCTCTTCAAAAACCCCCCGATCTCTATGGCAACCCTACTTTCCAAAGCTCATACATGAACGCCGAAGACTCCCTAGCCGCCCGACAAGACCCTACAACCAAAAACCCGACCCCCAAAGAGAAGAGAAAGGACTCTGAAACCAGAAACACCCGTACACTCACCAAACACCTTAGTATACCGACCGACCTGCCCGAGCCGACCGGCAGGCACCTACCCGACCGCCCGGCCGATTCGAACGATACACACCCCTTAATTCCCCTATGGAACAAGTCCTGAACCAGATCTAACGAGATTATCCCCTAAAATGGCCCCAACCGTCACAGTCTCCTTCCAACTGGCGAGACCAATCCAAATACTGCCGCTTTCATCAGGACCACGGCCATAATACCGAGGAGTGTGTTAACCTCAAAGACCAGGTCGAGAGCTTGATACGCCAGGGGCGTCTCAATCGGTTCACAGCAGCCCGCCCTCAGCAAAGGCAAAGGACTGAACCTATCAGAAACAACCATTGGCGGACTCCTCCTCGACAGCTCACACAACCTATCCAAAGTCATGATAGGCCCCCGCAGCAACCCCAGGCCCAAGGCAACCTTGCCCCTCCGGTGGGAGAGATTAGAGTTATTGTTGGCGGGCTTGCTTGTGGAGGACCATCCCGCTCGACTCAACAGGCAGAACTCAGAAAGATAAGGTAAGGCTCAGATAAAGAAGTTGCCACATTGGACCGCCCTTCCAAACACCCCAAGCAATGGATGGAGCCTATCACCTTTATGGAGGCCGACTGCACAGGCATCCGTTACCCCCATGACGACCCCCTCGTCATCTCTGCCCTCCTTTCCAATTAAAAAGTCAGACGGGTTCTCGTCGACAACGGCAACTCTTCAGACATTATCTTCCTAAACGCCTACTGCCAGCTCAAGGCCGGGGAAGAAAGTTTGCCCCCTCTCCAAACCCCACTGGTTGGCTTCACTGGGGACCGGGTGACCTCCATAGGCTCCATTGATCTTTCCATCACCATTGGAGAATCCCCGCGGCAGACCACAAAGTTGCTCACTTTCCTCGTCGTCGACTGTCCCTCTACTTACAACATTATCCTCGGTCGCACCATCCTAAATGCTTTTCAAGCTGTCACATCCACTTTCCACCGAGTCATAAAATTCCCTACCGACCTTGGGGTCAGCACTGTGAGGGGAGAACAGACCGTTGCCAGAGAATGTTACGTCGCTTCACTTAAAGAGGTTAAGCTGAATGAGGCAATGATCATTGAAGGACTCGACGTCAGAGACGAAGACGAGCTGGTCAGAGAGGAACCAGTGGAAGAGCTTGTCGAGGTCCTCATCGACCCTACAAACCCGACAAAAACTGCCAAGATCGGCAGCCAACTTTCCTTCCCGGCCAAGGCCGACTTTACAGGCCTCCTGATTGAGCACAATGACGTATTGCCTGGACCTACTCCGACATGCCGGGGTACTGACCCCTCCTTCATCACTCATTGTCTCAACATTGAGCCCCATTTCCGACCCTTCTGCCAGAAGCAGCGCATCTTTCACCCGGAACGCAATACCCTTATTGCTTCTGAAGTAGATAAGCTCCTTAAGGCATAGTTTATCAAAAACGTGGACTACCCCAGATGGCTGTCAAATGTGGTCCTGGTCCGTAAAAACAACGGTAAATGGCGACTCTGTGTCGACTACTCCGACCTCAACCGAGCTTGCTCCAAAGATAGTTATCCCCTTCCTCGCATAGATCTACTTGTCGATGCCACGGCCGGACATTAAATGCTCAGCTTCATGATGCTTTCTCTGGCTACAATCAAATTCTGATGCACTTATCGAACCAGGAACACACCTCCTTCATCACCGACCGGGGGACTTACCACTATCGTGTCATGCCATTCGGGCTGAAAAACGCTGGAGCAACTTACCAACGGTTAGTCAATGCTGTTTTTCATCATCAGATAGGTCGGAACATGGAAGTGTACGTTAACGACATGCTCGTCAAGAGCAAACTCTCCTCTGATCATCTGGCAGACTTGTGGAAGACCTTCGACACTCTGCGCAAGTATCAAATGAAGTTGAATCCGGAGAAATGCGCCTTCGGTGTCGGATCTGGGAAATTCCTGGGTTTCATGGTTAGTCAACGGGGTATAAAGGCTAACCCCGAAAAGATCAAGGCTCTGATAGAAATGCAATCACCCAGAACAGTTAGAGAGGTTCAAAGGCTTACAGGCAGAGTCGCCATCCTTAACCGTTTTATCTCCCGCGCAACAGACAAGTGTCTTCCCTTTTTCAAAGTCCTTCAACAGGCCTTTGAGTGGACGGTTGAATCCGAAGAAGCCTTTCAGCAATTGAAGCAGTGCATGGCCAACCCCCCTACTTTCTCAGGCGATCACGGGTGAGCCGCTTTTTCTATACTTAGTCGTATCGAACACCGCAGTCAGCGCAGCCCTCATCAGGGAGGACGACTCTGTCTAGCGTCCGGTCTACTACATTAGTCGAGCTCTCAGGGGTGCAGAACAGAACTACCCACTGCTTGAAAAAATGGCTCTGGCCTTGGTAATAGCCTCAAGACGACTCTGACCTTACTTCCAGGCCCACCCCATTGTTGTCTTTACTAACCAACCTTTAAAGAAGATAATGCAACAACCAGAGTTATCCGGCCGACTTATGCAATGGTCAGTCAAGCTCAGCCAATTTGACATCTCCTACAGACCTCGAACAGCCATCAAAGGGCAGGCTGTCGCTGACTTTATCCTGGAATTCACTAATCTCACTCCAGCCACGGCCCCTCCGCCACAACAATTCAACACTCAGGCAGAGGACCCCCACACTTGGACCCTCAATGTCGATGGATCATCCCGCAAAGAAGGCAGTGGGGCTGGTCTCATCCTCACAGCCCCCAAGTGTCACGACCCGAACCCGTCCCTATGGGTTAAGGCCATAACCGGCCAGTAATCACGAGATTACCTACGGCCTCAAACCAAATAAGATAAGACTCATCAGAGTAAAAGGGGCCAAACAGAAGCAAATTTAAAACTTTGTCCATAAAGCCGTGTTTATATGCACACCATAACATTCCATACGTAAATATGTTAATAACTCACAACAGAAAGTGTAATGACATAAGACTCTATACAGACAGGATCATCCAAACTAAGTCAACCCATGAAAACTATGTACAGACGTATTCAAAACTTCGCCAACCTGACAAAATGTAAATACATAACAAAAGGGCGAAGACGGGTCTCGTGCGTGAGACACAAGGGCTGACTCTCTCAAAACCTTAGTCGTTCCATACAGACTTCACTGAGGCTGGGTCTGGACTTCTCTTGGCTCACCTACAAACACATGAATGAGCGTGAGCGAAAGCCCAGTAAATAATATCAAATAAGAAGATACAACAATATGTAGAACAACATATTTCGAACGGCCTTGGGCCCAATTCATATTTCTATTTAACATTTATATATATACAATTTAAGTCGAGTAACTGTGGTTCCAAACATACTGGTCTTTGGTCCATTTATCTTTCCATAACAAACTGGCCCTTGGCCCATTCAGACTTTCGTTCATGACAAAACGGCCTCTGGCCCATTCATTCATGTCAAAATGGCCTCTGGCCCATTCATTCTATTATTCAAATCGAACTGTTATTCGTGTCAAACTATTACTTATATCAAACTATCATTCGTGTCAAACTATTATTTATGTCAAACTATCATTCGTGTCAAACTATTATTTATGTCAAACTATCATTCGTGTCAAACTGGCCTTTGGCCCACTCAAGTGACAGACTGGCCCTTGGCCCATCTAAATGAAAAACTGGCCTTTGGCCCATTTATTTGTGTCAAAACGGCCTTCGGTCCACTCATTCATGTCAAAACGACCTTCGGTCCACTTATTCATGTCAAAACGACCTTCGGTCCATTCGTATATGTCAAAACGACCTTCGGGCCATTCTGTAGACGTCCCCGAACACCCCGGGAGGATGACTCCTGTTCTGTTCGTTTTTGCGGGTCTACTACAGTTCGGACTCAAATTGTCACGGTTCTAAATCTGAACCAAAGAGTCCAAATCCGGCAAATCGTTTTTGAGAAAACAGATTTTTTTGAAAGAAGTGCCAAACATGGACTGCTTTGCCAGATACAGAGTCGCCACCTAAATATTTTTTAAATGGGGGAATTTAGGAAACCCTAACTCGGTGCCGAAGGCCACGTGTCCGTCATCACCAAAGTTGCCTCGGCTTGGGAACTTGGGTACGATTGGGGAAGGTCAGCTAAGAGCACCCCCTCTCGCCCGATCAAAGATCGGCCTCTACTAACCGTGATATCTAATTTTGAAAACATTATGTGTTCTTATTCCGGTTATTAGCCTAGTTTTACTATGTTATGCGCACAGCAAACAAGTATAGACCAAATCGCCTAAATTGGAACAAGACATTATGCGTTCGTTTTGAAACATGGTTTGCTACCCATAGGTAGGCTAACATGCAGGTTTTGCCACCCTCAAGTGGGCTTTAGAAAAGGATGGTTTTGCCACTGTCTAGTGGGCTTAAAATTCACAGTTTTAATGTATTATCCCAATTTTAGGTAATTTGACCTCCATCCACAGGCATTCAAGCAGTTATATCACATAAGCAGCTAGTCTCATGGTAATCATGCTATTTATGGCAACACTCACACGCATGCGGTATGCTAAAGCATAACAGCTCACCTAGTACTCCAAGCCAAAACAGAAACCAGTTAGTAATCATATGCGTGATCCTAGTTCATGTTAAGTGGCTAATGCAACACAAGCAAAGATGCAATCTCGACGGGCTCGGCTATCCTAAGCATGGCATGTGAAATGCTACAACTATCACGCATTCAATTTGGAATTGAAAATACAACGCAGTTTGTATGATGTACCGAGCCCGGTGTATGTAAACAAATGCATGGATGCACGCATGCATTGCATAAGGTATGCTAATTTTCAAATATGCCCTAATCTACCATCATAAGCAGGTAAATAAAAGGGAAGAAAGACGTGGGGTTGGAAGACATGCACACACTCACCCACACTTATTACACAATTGCGCCCTCACTCGGAGGGACTAAAAGAATATACAGTCCCAAATAGTACAGTCCAAATACAGAATAAATTATTACAAAGATTCTAATTATCAAATTAAATCAAACGTAAGCGTAAAAGAAGGGGGCCTCAACCCTGCCTCGGGATGCGCGAATGATGCATGCTCGATCCGTCTTGCCCGGAAAGCCCGTACCGTACCACTGCCGCCTCTGTTTTCACTGTCCTGCCTCTCCAAAGACTGCCAAAGTCCCAAGATACCTTATATGCACACTGCTTCACACCATCGGCTGGATGAAATGGCCACCGGCCATGTAAAATATCTGTCGGCTGCTTATGAGGTTGTCGGCCACCAATACATTGCCGGTCGGCACTATGTACTGCCGGTCGGCAAACAATTCCTGCAGAATCTGGTTTTTGACAGTAACAAAGACAGACAGTGTATGGTATGGAATTTTGGGCACATGTAAGCATGGCCATGCCCCTTGTCATGTATGGGACTCAAGAGAGCGTGGCCCTTGGTCCTTGGGCCACCAATTATGCATTTTGATGCATGATGGCCTAAGGGACCAAGATTGCAATTCAATGAATATGCATGCAACACACAAATGAAGACCAAGATCCTATCATGTTCAAGTCAAGGGCCTCGGTGACCGAAGGTTAAGAGGTGTTACATCACTTGTAGTATGAACGTTCCTTAACCCTCACACTTGGTTTGACACTCCAAACCAAGTAATGCAATGCATATTATACAACATAGCTCAAAAGTGCAATAAGAGACTAAGATGCAAACATGCCCAATGTGGTATAAACTAGATATGGAAATGCACCCTAACATGTGATTTGAGACATGAAAATGCAACTAATCAATGATATGCAAACATGCAAGTATGATGTCATGCAAGCATGAATCCAATGCAACATGGTCATGCAATGGTGGTTCAAAACCACAAAAGGCAGACCTCAGCCCACCCACAAACAGTGGCCAAAAAGGCCTAAAACCATGGACAAAATGCTCAACAAGCATACAAACCAATGGGCTTAAGATTAAGGCACAAAAGGGAGCATTCAACTACCACTACCAAGACCACTCATGGCATGGATTATTCAGCCAAAAACAGAACTTCATGGCACCAAAACACACCCCAAAATCCAATGATATGGCAGCCCAAATGCCTTAAATATGCAAGCATGCACAATGTCCATTTCAAAGCACAAAAGACCAATGTTTCAAAGCATGAAAGGTATGACAAATGGAGACATATAAGCATGGTATGGGGACTGAAATAGCATGTTGAATGACTCCAAATCACCTAAATAGCCTAACCAATGCATGTTCATGGATCACATACTCAAGGCTTACAAGCCATAATGCAAAGCAACTCCATCAAGCATGCCAAACATGGCAAAACCAGTGGCCAACAGACTTAAAACAAGACAAAACAACACTAATACCTTCAATAAGCTAAGCTAAAACATGAGAGTATGCAAGGCTAAGCACATGGCACATTTTTAGGCAAAGTAGAGTATTACAAAGCAAGTATAAGGAGCATGCTAAGGGCTACAAATCCAACCAAAGACAGAGATGTAACATGATCCAAAACACCCAAAAAAACTCTGAAATGAAGCCAAAAACAAGCAAGCATGCATGTTGCCTTTTAAGCCAAAACAAAGGCAAAAGAGGGACAAAGGGGAGAGGGGTGTCCCTCCCCTATACAAGACTTCAAACCACCTTCCTCACCACTAAAAACCCACTGGTTTTCAGTGGTGAGAAGACCAAAACACCAAGGCAAACAAAGCCTCAAGAAAAGGCACCAAAGAGGCCAAAATAAGGCCTAAGAGGGTGAGTTTGCACTCAAACCACAAAGTAACCTGAATGAAAGTTCTTAAGCATAAAAATATAAGACTTTTTCATGTTAAACACAAAGCCTAAATCAGCAAGCAAGACAGGTAAAAACTTGTTGCAAAAATGGGGAATCTAAAGTAAAGTGCTCACCCTTGAAGAAACCTTGAAGAGCAGTTGGTCCAGCCACCCTCTATTGATCAAAATCAGTCCAAATGCTCAAGAAACAACCCTCCAAGCCTCCCAATCTCGAGCTAAGGTGTGATAGTGTGTGTGTGAGTGCAAAAGTAAGGTAAAACTACACTTTTAGGCCTAAAAACACACACACAAGAGGAGAGAGAGGGGAAATCTAAAGAGAGGAGATATATGGCAGATATATAGATACAAAGCTCTGGTTTTTTGTTCAAGAATGGCTAACCTCTAACAAAGGGAGAGAAATGGTGCTTATATAGGCAAAAAAGCATTCTAAGCTTCTCCAAGAATCTATAACAAAAGGGGCAAAGGGTGCAAAGGGCTCTTGGCTTCTTGGAGAAGCTAAGACAGCTGGCCAAGCTTCTCCAAGAAGCTTGGCCAAAGGGTGCAAGCTTCTAGAATGAATTAGGGGGTCAAGGGCTCAAACCAGCCACAGACCGCTCGGGGAGGAGTGATGGTGCATTCCAGCTGGCACAGCTGGCATGCACCATGCCTCAAGGGTGCAAATGAGCCACACCGGCCAACCAAATAGGTCATCGGCACAATAAAGTGCCGGTCGGCCAAATATGGTGCCGACCGGCCATTGTTTTCAAGAAACCACGGCCGGTGGTACACATATGCAGCCGGTGATGGTACGGGAGGGCCGGTGGGGTGTGGGGATGGCCAACAAGCCATTCCCTGCCCTTCAAGGCAAAAACACAGGTGTTTGGTGCCAAAACCATACACGAAGCAGTCGAGTCAGGAGGTCCTGAGGCAAGGCGCACAGCCGAGACCTCCGGGAACTCGAGACGAACACAAACATGGATAATCGCCGAGTGTTCAAACGGTGACGTCCAAGTCTTGAGGATGGTCAAAAATGGGGTGTTTACACATTCCTTTATGCCAAAGGACGTTCGGTCCATTCATTTATGCCAAAACGACCTTCGGTCCATTCATTTATGTCAAAACGACCTTCGGTCCATTCATTTATGTCAAAACGACCTTCGGTCCATTCATTATATCAAACTGTGTCCACCATTCAAATTAATGAACTTTACAAAACTTACATAGAAGTAGCCATTGGACACTAACATATGTCAGATATTACTCACAGTGATCGGCTTGTGGATTTGCCCTGGAGCTTGACCCTACATATCACACAACACATATGGGTCACAAATAATTCAATCCGTTCTTTAATTCACATATTCCTCTTTAGGCTTCATTTTTATTTCCTTAACTCAATTACAATGCTCAATGTATGCCTAAGAGTGCCTAGAAGTGAAAGGGAACGGAAAAACAGAACACAGAATGCATTTTCAAAATTTCAAAAAACAGGGTCCCCGCTCGAGCGTGAAATATCCCGCTCGAGCGGACCCTTAAGGCCTGCAAAAGTACTGGTTGCATGAAAAATACGCTCGAGCGTTAAATATAGCGCTCGAGCGGAAGGCCTGTCTACAAAGCTCCCCCGCTCGAGCGTGAAATAACCCGCTTGAGCGGACACCAAGTCTGCAAAAAGTACTGGGAGCATGTATTTCCCGTTCACGGAAAATAATAATCGTCAAAACATAATCGTCTGCAAAAGAATAATCGTCTCGGAATCAAAGCACACCTGTTCACGACCGTCGGTGGCCGACTCGAGATCGATTAGTCAAACCCACCCGTACAAGACCATCGGTGGCAAAAGATATCCCAACAAGGGTGCTACATAGGCTTAACGTCCCCTTAGCACGAAAGGACGCCCCAAGAATGTCATCAAAACAAACATAATACCACTCACTACAACCTGATTCCCCAAAATCTGATAACATTGAAGCAACTACTCTCCCTTACAAAACATATTCTGATCAGTCAAAGACAATTGTTCAGTACTGCTTACAATCAAATCAATCTGCCATCATCAGTCCCCATGGCGTCAAACCAACCAGGATGGGACAATACACAAGCATCGTTCCATAAGACACCCAATCACGGGATTTGTACAATTCGGCTCATTTTCAACACATATGTCCTCGATAGTTGGGGGTTGGTTCTCAGCGGTGTTCATGGTTAGAGCAATCTGCCATAGCCCACAAAAGGTGTTTCAAATAGGTTAAGTGCTCTAAACAGATTCAAGTTTTGGGTCTATCAGTTTTTCTGCCAAGAATAATCTGGCTATTTATTTACAGGCAATCCTCAATCCCTTTTTACAAAATTAAATCAGACAGAGGGTCTTATCAAACCAATTCCGACACAGATCTTGCCAAATTAAATCAAACAAAGGTTCCATCAAATCATATCAAATGAGGGTTCCATCGGAACAATATCAAGCAAAGGTTCTATCGGATCGAATCAGATAAAAATTTTCTCAAATAGGACACATTCGGTTCTGTAGGGCATACTTCGTTTGCTTAGGTACATGGTTGATAGTTTCTCAACTGCCCTAAGTTCATCAGTTCTCAAAGTCATATCAGAATCATTCATCACAATAGTTCATATCAAAGTGTTTCAAATCAGGTACAATATGACATTGTCTACATAAATTCGGGGGAAGTTGCATATACATGCAGTTATTCGTATCAGGAGGTACGTATCATAATCAGTATAGCAGTTCCCAAATAAGTCTTATATGCAAGAACATGGTGCATAGTAACACATTAAATAGAATTCTTCAGGTACACATAGTATAGGATTGTTACGCAAAAGTTCCAAATTAGTCACATAATCCAGTCAACTTTCTACCAATCAAAATACATGGCCTCACAGTCATAGAATTCATCATTTGGGGTGCTCAACTCGGTCACACAATCACAGAGTCATAATTCCAATGGTTTAGTCATTGAAGACGGTAACATAATAAATTACCCTAAGCATAGGTGTAGATATACATGTGCATGTACAGAGTCAATCAATATCCCAAAACGTATTTCACAAATTTCCCAAACGGGGCATATACCTCCAATGAATACAGTCTCGATCATGTGGGTCTAACCAATCTAGATACACATGCAGCAGATATGGAAAAATATGCCGATCCGAATCAAATAATATCCCAAGCGAAGATGTACAAATGTACTAATTCAGAATCAATCAACACATAGGCATTCGTTTATAAACAATATAGATACCTGGGATAACAATCACAGTATTCTGAGTGCTTCCTGGGATGAGTGCAATTACTCCATCCTGAGTAGCAATTCCTACCACTGGTACGGATTCAGCCGAGGCAGAGGATTCATTCACATTTCGTTCAATCCGGGGACAATTCCTTACCGTATGGTCCATTTTACCACCTCTATAACGAGCCCCAGAAATCTGATAACAAACTCCTCGGTGTTTCTTACACTGGTGGTGGCAAAGGTTCTTGCCGTAGCGGCAACTGACGCTGTTGTCTCAAGATCTTTGCCAATTCTTGTACCACTCTTTCCGGATTATCAAGTCGGGCTGTGGAAGAACCTTCCAACCCGTATGCCCTTAATTTGCCCATACTCTACACAAATTCTTATCGAACTTTACCAAATACTGGGATGCCCAATACGAAATTAAACACAAATACACATGGGTACATTCGCACATAGGCACATTGTTATATTCTCACTTCACATATCGTACGCAATTAATCACATACGTAACAGATAGTTGCATACTTATCAAATATCGCATGCTGAACATTTACTAAGTAATTATATACTCAAATCATGTTCATATTTCACATAGGCACCCATTGGCAGAATCGAATGCACATAAGCAACTTTTCATGGTTCATATGTTCATGTATGTGCACTATAACAAAACAAATTTTATTGCACACAGTAGTGTAACAATTCATATCTCAAATTCAAATCATGTGTGGTACTTCCTTTAGCGTAACATATCATATTGGTCAAGCATATCAAGTTTCATAATGGAACCTCCGATACCAGGTAACATATCACATACATAGGCCACGGTATTGTTTTCCCCGGGCGAGGGCCTGTACCACGGTATTATTTCCCCCAGGCTAGGGCCTCATGACCATAAGCCACAGTATTATATCCCCTGGGCAAGGGCCTCTGCTAAGGATACCACAATTCCGTTCAAAGAGAATTTTGGGCAATCGTTCATTCATATCATCAGAAAATGTTTAAAGCTAAACATAACCTTACAGAGTTATTACTCACCATCTGATTAAACTTGCATTATACTTTATAAAAAAAGATTCACAAGTATGCATATACCAGGAAGCATACATATTCAAATGGTTTACGATGCAAGCAATTCACGAATTTATACCACATAACTGTTCATATCGAAACACTTAAGCATATTCTTGATGCCTTCAGATTCATATTTATCACATTAATGCATCCTAGATCTTTTCAAGACGCTTATTGCTCTTTTGGACAAGTGTGTGAGTTATTAACTCGTGCTCTGATACCACTCTGTCATGACCCGAACCCGCCCCTATGGGTTAAGGCCATAACCGGCCAGTAATCACGAGATTACCTACGGCCTCAAACCAAATAAGATAAGACTCATCAGAGTAAAAGGGGCTAAACAGAAGCAAATTTAAAACTTTGTCCATAGAGCCGTGCTTATATGCACACCATAACATTTCATACGTACATATGTTAATAACTCACAACAGAAAGTGTAATGACATAAGACTCTATACAGACAGGATCATCCAAACTAAGTCAACCCATGAAAACTATATACAGACGTGTTCAAAACTTCGCTAACCTGACAAAATGTAAATACATAACAAAAGAGCGAAAACGGGTCTCGTGCGTGAGACACAGGGGTTGAGTCTCTCAAAACCTTAGTCGTTCCATATAGACTTCACTGAGGCTGGGTCTGGACTTCTCTTGGCTCACCTACAAACACATGAATGAGCGTGAGCGAAAGCCCAGTGAATAATATCAAATAAGAAGATACAACAATATGTAGAACAACATATTTCGAACGGCCTTGGGCCCAATTCATATTTCTATTTAACATATATATATATACAATTTAAGTCGAGTGACTGTGGTTCCAAACATACTGGTCTTTGGTCCATTTATCTTTCCATAACAAACTGGCCCTTGGCCCATTCAGACTTTCGTTCATGACAAAACGGCCTTTGGCCCATTCATTCATGTCAAAACGGCCTCTGGCCTATTCATTCTATTATTCAGATCGAACTGTTATTCGTGTCAAACTATTACTTATATCAAACTATCATTCGTGTCAAACTATTATTTATGTCAAACTATCATTCGTGTCAAACTGGCCTTTGGCCCACTCAAGTGACAGACTGGCCCTTGGCTCATCTAAATGAAAAACTGGCCTTTGGCCCATTCAGAATTTCATTCATGACAAAACGGCCTCTGGCCCATTCATTTGTTTCAAAACGGCCTTCGGCCCACTCATTCATGTCGAAACGACCTTTGGTCCATTTATTCATGTCAAAACGACCTTCGGTCCATTCGTATATGTCAAAACGACCTTCGGTCCATTCATTTATGCCAAACGACCTTCGGTCCATTCATTTATGTCAAAACGACCTTCGGTCCATTCATTATGTCAAAACGACCTTCGGTCCATTCATTTATGCCAAAACGACCTTCGGTCCATTCATTTATGTCAAAACGACCTTCGGTCCATTCATTTATGCCAAAACGACCTTCGGTCCATTCATTTATGTCAAAACGACCTTCAGTCCATTCATTTATGTCAAAACGACCTTCGGTCCATTCATTTATATCAAACTGTGTCCACCATTCAAATTAATGAACTTTACAAAACTTACATAGAAGTAGCCATTGGACACTAACATATGTCAGATATTACTCACAGTGATCGGCTTGTGGATTTGCCCTGGAGCTTGACCCTACATATCACATAACACATATGGGTCACAAATAATTCAATCCGTTCTTTAATTCACATATTCCTCTTTAGGCTTCATTCTTATTTCCTTAACTCAATTACAATGCTCAATGTATGCCTAAGAGTGCTTAGAAGTGAAAGGGAACGGAAAAACAGAACATAGAATGCATTTTCAAAATTTCAAAAAACAGGGTCCCCGCTCGAGCGTGAAATATCCCGCTCGAGCGGACCCTTAAGGCCTGCAAAAGTACTGGTTGCATGAAAAATACGCTCGAGCGTTAAATATAGCGCTCGAGCGGAAGGCCTGTCTACAAAGCTCCCCCGCTCGAGCGTGAAATAACCCGCTCGAGCAGACACCAAGTCTGCAAAAAGTACTGGGAGCACGTATTTCCCGCTCGAGCGGACATCAAAATTCTGGGTTTCCCAGATTGTGTTCTTGAGCTTCATCTTGATGTTCAAAGGTTCTAAATGCATGATTTTGGCTCAATTTTCACATATACACACTTTAACATGGTATAAACACCAAATTATAACATAATGAAGCTCAATTTCACAATTAAATCACATGCATGGCTCAATTTAACTCAAACCCATCACCAACACACTAGATTCAAACATGCAAGACTCAAACTCCCATGATTTACACTTGCATGTGAAATATACATAACATCTTCAACTCAATTGGTGAGGAGGTGATCAAATACATGGTCAATAATCAAAACTCAACATGGATTACATACTTTAAGCTCAAACATGGAGATTCATGGCAATTTCTTACATGCATGTGTTCTAAGACTTCAAATTCAACATAATCAATCTAACTCATGCTCTTGACCATTAATCAAATTTGAATTCACAAGATGGTAACTTAAAATTCATGAATTCATTTACCTAGGAGCTCAATCTTCACAATTATGGCCAAGTCTTGTACCTAGCCTTCCCAATTCACAATTTACAAGCCAAAATACACCAAGATGCCTCCTTTCCCTCTCAAGGTCGGCTCTCTCTCTCTCTCTTTCTCTCTCTTTCAAGACACAAAATCTGGTTTTGAGCTCAAATGTACAAATTGAGTGTATATGGCCTCTCACATAAAGTCCCACTAACCATTATTTAATATTATTAAATAATTGGGCACTAAATTCATCAATTTAATCGATTTAATCTGACCAGAATCAATTCCTAATTAAATTTCACCGTAGGTTCTAAAAATCATGCCAATCACAATGGTGTAACCAATTTCAGGTTCCGTGGCCGATAAGGCCATCAATTTAATTTCCAAAGAAGATTATTCAAACAGATATTCCTACGGTGAACAGATAGAAATTCAAAATCACATATTATCACACAATGGCACACAAAATCATGCTAAACACATAATCATATTCAGATTAAGGACCAATTGGCTAATTACGGAACAGGGGTATCACAGTCTTCCCCCCTTTAGGAAGTTTGGTCCTCCAAACTTAATTTACCTTTAGTCGAACACAATTCGGAACACTTTTCATTAGACGGTTCCAATCCTTTTCGATAGCCATTCACTTAGTCTCAAAATCAAGCAACATTCTGTTCTCAAAGTCAGAGACCCGCCTTTCCTCCATACAAGGCTTGTATGGTGCCAAACTGAAACTAGAGTGTGAGCTGTTATTGTAAGCAAAGTCTGTCAACGATGGATAGATTTTTCCAATTCCTCGAAAATCTAAAGCATACATTTGGAGCATTTCTCCCAGAATCAAAAAAGGTTCTTTATAATTATACATCAACTTGCGGATGGAAAGTAGCGCTGAATCACAATTCAGTTCCCATTACCTCTTGAAGGCTTATCAGAATTCAAACACATTTCCGGATTTCTATCTAAACAATAGACGCTGGGACCCATACAAACAAGCAACCTTATTGATGTAAACAGTGGCTAGTCTACAAGCATCATACGAAAATGTCACAGGGAGGAAACGAGCAAATTAAGTAAGTCCTCATACAACAACCCAAACGAGCATTGACGGCTATCTGAAAGTCAGCAGACTCTTTGAATTGTTCCACCACTGCCTTGCACAGGTCAGGATACCCTGCCCTCTTAGCCGCCAGTCTAGCCTGCTCGTCTGCCAGCGAGTTCTCTAACTCCGCGATCTTCTGATCTGCTTCTTCTTTTTCCTTGATTGACTGAGCGCATAGATCTTCATTACAGACCATGGCCTCATCCCACCTTTCGTTGGCAACGGTGCAGGCTTTCTGGGCCTCCTTAAGCTTCTTCTGCTTGCCAGCCAACTGGAACTCGAGTGATACCACCTTGCGGCGTTTCGTCTCCAGCTCTAACTTGGTCACAAGTAACTCAGCATTAGCACGGTCTGCTGACTAGCCCTGCATCATCGCCAACACTTCCATCTTCTTGGCCTTCTGGGCATGCTCCAGCCCCCTAGCACACGCACTCCGCGCGGCTTTCCTCCAGCCCCTAGTTTCCATCCTCAAACTTTCCAGCTGGGCCTTCACCTCCTCCAGCTTTGTCTTCAGTGGCTCGACCTCCCATTTTGCGCGCGCCGCCTTGCTCAACAAGGCTCCTGCCAAAGTCGTCGCCTCCATCTGGGCCGAGCAGAGCCCCCTTAGCAGTTCGGCCTCTGTAAAACTCGCCATCGAGCGCACTGCCGCGTCCTCCACTATGCCCAAGAGCCGATCTGCGGCAGTCCTGGCTTCGCCCCCTTCTCCCCCTAATCGACCGGACACCGCTCGGACATGGTATATGGCGGTCTTCAACCTGGCCTCCCCTGCTTCTCCTTGAGGTACAGAGCCCCCCTTGGTCGATTGCTCCATCCCCTGTTTGGACCCAGCCGCGCCACTCTCTACTTGGGTGCCAGGGCCTATAGCATTCCCCACCTCATCCCTTGTTTCCTCCAGCTCTACCTCTGGGGTGACTTCCGCCATCCCCTCATTCATCTTTTTCAATGCTGGCCCCTCCTCACCTTTGTCCACCCTCTTCTTCTTCTTCCTCTTTAACACAGCCTCCACCTCCTTGTTGCCTCTTTCCTTCAATGGATCCACTGGGGGCGGTAGTGGCTCAAAAACGCCCAAGTACTTTTCTCCCAGCAGCTTGGGGCGCGGTTAGATTCTTTCTCTCGCGATCGGTTTCGGCGGATGACCTAACTGTGACTCTTTGTATTTATCGGTCTTAGCAAAGATCGTCCTATCCTCTGCCTCTTACGCCTTCCTTCTCACCTCCAATTCTGCTGGCGCGAGGTCCCCCCCGGTCGGCTGCGGTCCCAGCCCCGAGGCAAATAAGGCAGAGGGTTGAACGAGGTCGTCCCACTTGACGCCTTCCTTCTCCCTCCACACCTTCACCTTCTTCACCCTCTCTTCTGCCGCTACCTCCAACCTTGGCTCCACCGACTTGGTTGGCACTCTCCACACTGTGCGCACTCCCACTCCCGCATTTACTGACACGTAGAACCACCGTGGCCTCTACCCCTTCACTGACGGCGGCAACCCCGCCACCAGACCCTTACCCACCGCCGCCTGTAAGGTCACCCAAGTTTCTTGCTGGCCTGAAGCCTTGTAGCAAGCAAAAAACTCATCCACTGTCATCGCAACTCCCTCGTTCGCCCATGGCCATGCACTCGCACAGGCCAATAATATTTTCCACGCATATGGCATTAGCTGACCTGGCGCCACCTCCAACCGGTTTAGCACATCCACTACTATCTGCGGGAGCGGCAACCTCAACCCCCCCTTCAACGCCTCTTCGTAGAGGGCAAACTCCCCCGGTCAGGCGTCGGATGGCCTCTCCTTCGATGTCGGCAACTTTAACTCTACTTCCGCGGGAATCTGATACTTCTCGCGCATACCCTCCAACTCCTCCGTGGTAAAGGTCGATTTGTCGGCCTTCGTGTGCCAGTGATCTGGCTCTACCTGACTGATTGGCTTCGCAACCGCTATCAGTGTGGACGAGCAGGGTCGCCCTGCCAGCTCCCCCTCACTCCCTACTCGCTTCTCCGCCCTGTATTGCTCCACCAGCTCCTCTGCGTCGTCGTCCCCCAATGAATCCAATCTTATGGTGGGCACATCATCTCGAGCCATCTCTCCTATATGCCTGCGTATAGCTTCAGACGCTGGTATAAGGAAGTTTGCAAAGTGTTGCAAAGGTGTATCACTAGACACAAACGAGTTTACTTCTGGGGCGTTTTGGTTTTTTGCAATAAGATAGGCAAAGCAGATAACCCTAAATGCCCAAGGCTTCCCTATATTCCAAGGGTCAAGATTAACTTTTGCCAGTTTGAAAATTTTCAAATATTTTTCCAAAACTGCCTTTTCAACGCCCTCTATTAACCTATCCCTTCATTTTTTGCCCAACGCCTAACCTACCTAATCTACGGGATTCTGCCACGTGTACGCCACGATCCACCGCCCCCTTCCCTTACCCCGTCATTCCATTTCACATCACTACGTGCCTCACCGCTCCTCGAGCTCTGCGTACCGACACTCCCTCTTCTCACTTGGCCACCCATCGCGGTCGGTCCTCCTCTCAGTCGCCCTTCTCACTCGGCCACCCCTCGCGGTCGGTCCTCCTCTCAGTCGACCTTCTCAGTCGGCCACCCCTCGCGGTCGGTCCTCTCTCCGACGACCTCTCACAACCCTTGTTTTCTTCCTTATTCCTTTCGTTGGACTAAAGCTGCACTTGGGAATAGGGGACTACTGACATAGGTGGGCCTATAGGAGCTTTTGGCCCATTACTCAGAACCCAATTACATAATTCAAACACTAAAGCCCAACACTGCTAAAGCTCAACGTGGCATTAAGGGCCAATGACATCTAAACACGTGGCAAACGAAGAACCAGCCACATCAGCAGACAAAGATCCTACAAAGTTATTGCACCACACATCAGCCATTAATGAGTTTCCCTGCGGCATTTATTGCGATAACCCTTCACGTCGGAACAAAACAGCCTCACCATGATCAAAGCAAGCTAGGACATAGACTTTCGGCCAACATGACGGCTCGAAGTGGACAAGGAAATGATGAGCAAAGGATATAAGCAGGCTTCTAAGACAAAGAAAATGTTAAGTTCTCTATCTCTGTTTTTCCACTACATCTCCACCATCCACACCTCTCTAACTTGTTCGTCGGAGGGTTCACTAGGGGATTCCCCATTCCCCGTTGAACTCTTGTGCAGGTCCCTCCGAGGGTTTGGTATCTCGGGCATCAGTTTGGGAAGCGTGGATCAAACCGACCCGATCTGTCTGGAATACCCCGCAACATCATATCTTAAGCTCATGGTTTATTAGTAATTGATTTTTCTCAATTTTTGTATATAATAGTTCATCAATTTCATGTGTGTATTCAACGTGATTGTATAATCCAGTTTCGATTGCGCGACTTCATACGGCCTCACGAGGTATGTCATTCACTTTCTCTCCCAATCAATCAATTTCTCTTTGTCTCTCGATCATTTTTTCCCAAAAACTTCGAATTAATCATTTGATATGAAGTCTATTCTCGAAGACGACAACGAAAATTCCAATGTCAAGGCCATCGATCGAGCCATTCAGTCCAAGAAATCAGTCTCTTTGAAACTGCGCAAAAACTTGGCTTGTCTTGAGGAGTTTCGTTGCCCTCTTTGCAAGGAGCTCATGAGAGATCCTGTTATTGTCGCCCTTGGTCTGGTTAGTTCTCTTCCAATTAGGATTTTTTTTTTTTATGAATTTTTATATTTATGTATATAATGATGTATGCATTTTCATGTGTTGCTTGATCAATTTTGAGGTCATTTTTATGGTGAATTTGGTTATGGTTGTTGATGTATACGAAATTTGTGGACTTTGAAGTGGTAATTCTTTGATTCGGTGAAGATTTTGTTATTCCTTTTGCTCTGTTTTTGGTAATTTATTTATTTTTTTCGTTCGTTTTGAAAAGTCTTATTTTGTTCTGATTTTGTGACAGAAGCTCTCCACATTTAAGCTGTTTGACATTGATAATCCACTGAATCACCTTAACTGAGGTGTTGGACCTATTTCACTTCATTTTGCAGTTATTTTACTTGTAGCAAAACAATGCCTGGCTCACTTGGTCATGAAGAACAAGATGCCAAAACCTTTGCTTCGTGGGTATGATTTTAGGAATTATGTTTATGATGCCAAAACCTTTGCTTCGTGAGTATGATCAAGTAATGAATTAACACACGTTTCTTCATAGGGTATTGATTATTTGAAGTATGATAACTGTAACACTGATGGTTCAAGGCCAACTGTTCGGTAAGAAAATTGTTACTGCCGTTACAGTTCAACATCATCAATTTATTATGTGAATTTCTATTTAAATTACCAGATATCTCATTACAAATTATTTTGCATTTCTCTTCCTCATGTAGATACCCTGTAATGACCTGAGCTTTAATGAAGGCAGGCCGTCCTATCTTCTTCTGGCTATGTGAATGGTGATTCTGGTTTTTCTTTGACTATGTTTTTTACTACTCTTTGATAAATTCAGTTTTAAACTCATTTTGACATAATTTTCCTTCTATACTATATGTGTTTATTAGGGGCGACCTGCACCCAGCTTTATGGGGTGCTGAGGTTGGAAATAGTTGGAGAACTACTAATGATATTTCTGATACATGGGAAAGGTAGCTTTCATGCTTTTTTTTTTTTTTCCTTTTTTCTTTCTTTTAGTTTATAAATCATATTTTTATTTGAGGCTCGGCGTATAATTTTTCTGAAGTTTTTTGGTTTAACAGTATGGTCTCTAGAGCTGACATGAATGAAGTTTATGCTGACCTTGCAAGGCCCGGTGGCTGGAATGGTTAGCATTCTCTCATAATCATAGTAGTTTACCAATAATGATATGATTTGGAAAAATAAAAAATATGTGTATAAGATGTTCACAATTGTCCGTGATTTGATTTTGAATGGATCCTGACATGAATTCGCTTGGGAACTTCCACATCAATATTTTTCTTCTTTATTGCCATTTTGGTTTTACCTTTTGAGTAATTAATATGATGGTTCACAAATATGAATTGTATATAAGGTGGAATTAATATGATATGCAGGTATCTCTTTGCACTCTTGATATTTCAGATTCAGTTTGTTTACATGATTGCTTATGCACTTATGATTCATACTTCAATAACTTTGGCCCGCTTTTTTGTAATCTCATCCATACCCCCATCAAACTTAATAGTAATTTGAATTTGGGCATATCATGCTTTCTTTAATAAACACACAAAAAAAAAAAAAATAATAATAATAATAATAAATAAATAAATAGTTACATTGCTCATCTTCTAGCTTTCAGCCACTTCTGTGCATTCATAGTGGCAGCAAAGTTTTTTATTTTATTTTATCTTATTTATTATTATAAAACTGAGGTGCTTATAACTCTATTTATTTGACTAATATATAAAATAATATCTTGAACATCATCTACCAATTATAAAACTAAGGTGCTTGTAACTCTATTTATAATTAATCATATAAATTATGACATTCTTCTTTTGTATATGCAGGCAAAGAGTAAAAGATTTCGGGCAATGAGGAAAAAGCAAACCTTCTTACACATCATGAGTCGTAAAGGTTATGCACGAGCAAGGAAAATCCAGAACTATACATTTCAGAACATTCATTTCAGAACATGGTGACAATTTCTCCTACTTCTTTCTTAAAGGTTAGTCCCAATTTCTCCTATTTCTTTCTTTCTCTCACTTTTTTGGATTTTCAACATGATGACACTACTGCTGGAACATGGCCTGCCTTTTAGCATTTTTATTTGTTTAAAGTTGTTTTTGAAAGTTGTCCCTTTTATGTGATGCGTTTTCTTCATTACAGCTTTGTGGTTGATAACCAATTGAAATGCTTGATCATGCTAAACTGTACTATTGGTTTTGCCAGTTACTTATATTAATTTCTGCAACAACTCACCTTTACACTCTGTTTGGATCATGAGGTGAGAAAATAAAAGAAATGAAATGAAATGATTATGATTTCTTGTCGTTTTGTGTTTGGATGGAAAAAGAAAAGAAAAGAAAAGAAAGTGTTTTATTTCATTTTATCCAAATAATTTTTTATATTAATAAGCTATTTTTCTAGTTTCTTCCAACATAGAGTAATTTTGGTATTTTTGAAAAGATTCATTAAACCTGTTTCTTTTCTCACCAAATCTCATCACCAAAAACAAAACATAGCATTTCTCACTTACTTAACCATCCAAACAAGTGAAGGTTTTTTATTCTCATCATTTCTTTTCTTTTCTCACAAAACCCCTCTATCCAAACGGAGTGTTAAAGGTGTTAACTAATCATTATCAAACCTTATGAATTCTAGGTCTAATGTTTGTTTTTGAGTATTGGTGAGAGTTTCCTTAATTTTGGACTTGTGATTCTAGGATTTGTCATATTAGTGAATATCATGTAGGGCTAGCTCCTCTTTGCTAGTTTTTTAGTTAAAGTCAGAAATTTAGCCCTCAACTGTTTCATTTAGCAGTCTCACATACAATGATGCAGCATAGTTTGAGTGGTGACGTGAAGGACCTTATAGCCATGCACAAGATAAGAGCCAATCCCATTTATTTATCTCATTTGAGTGTTTTTGCTCTGAATGCAAACACAAATTGATTACAAGGTCATAAACATAGACCAATGGATGGGTTTCTATCGGTTTTGCAATAAGGTAATCCAACGGTTAGTTGCTAATCGTTATTTTAGAATTTATCCGCATAAAATTAAGGGAGCAATATACAAGTAAAAAAAATGGAGTCTTTAACCTAGAACTAGAGGGGGAATGGTGAACGATGACATTTGTATGCCTTTGATTCAACATTCAGGCAAAGACTTGTTTTTTTAAAATGGAAATTGAGGCGAGATATGTCAAAACAGAAGCAATTCTCAAGATTGATATTGAAAAATCTTTTGTAATTGAATTTGCATTGTGTGTCTCTTAGGTATAATGACAAATTAATTTCAATACTTTATCTGAGATTATTTTGATCGATTTCTGTTTTAAGAAATAAAGCATTTTTTTCCATCTATATTTATTCACCCACGATTCTATTACAGAAGTTACTATCTTTGCTACTTCTTTTGTGTTTGTGGTCAATAATTGTCTCTGCCTAGTTGTTTCTTGTCTGTATTTTTGAATAATGATAGGTAGCATGTTTAGTGTATGTGTAAAATATGTTGTCTATCATTGTTTCTGTTAACTGTTTTTGTCTTGATGATGGCCAAGTATATGTGTAAAATATTTTTAATTGTTTTTGTCTATCATTGTGATTGGAAGTAGATGTGGAGGCATATTATGATAGTGCCATTAGTCATTATCATTGTCATTAGTCTCTTGACTTTGTGTACAATCATAAGTTCTTTTCTGTGAACTTAATTGTTGTTTTTTCTTGTAAGGAAAAATACATTCAAAGAAAACAACATTCTTTGACTCTATAATAGTGTTCACATGTATATCAGATATTTCTGATTTACAAGTCAGAAACTGATATGCACTACTATTATGCACATAACTAATAAACACACAACTCACTGTTTTTAGTCCTATCTTAGTCTTTTTTGGAACATGAACTTCTACCTTTGCCAAACACTCCCATACTTTTAAGTATTTGTAAGAAGGTGGTCGACCTTTCCACAATTTATAAGAAGTGCCATTCGTTTTCTTGTAGGGTATTCTGTTAAGAACTTAATTAGTAGACAATATTCGTTCCCCTATAAGCTCTGAGATAAGTCTGAACTTAGTAACATATCATTCATTATTTCTTTAAGGATTTTATTCTTCCTTTCAGCAATTCCATTTTGCTGTAGAGAATAGGGTGCTATAGTTTGGTAAATAATGCCATATTGTGCACACAATTCATTTAAAGATGTATCATATTACCACCCCTATCACTTCTAATCATTTTAATGGTTTTACCAAGTTGATTTTCAACTTCAGTTTTGTAGAGTTTAAACATTTCCAATGCTTCATCTTTATTTATAAGTAAATATACATAATAATATTTTGTGCAATTATCGATAAATGTTATGAAATATTTTTTGCGTCCTCTAGTTTGAACAAATTTTAGATCACACACATCAGTATGAATTAATTCTAGAGGTTTGATTTTTCTTTCAACCGATTTAAATAGAGCCTTAGTTAGTTTTGCTTCTACAGATATCTCATATTTGTGATTAGGAACAATTTCAAACTTTGGTATATAATCCAAACTAATTAGACTACACAAAGTATCAAAATTCACATGTCCTAATTTATTATGCCATAAATTTGACTCAAGAATGGAAGCAAAATATGTGTTATTTTTATTAATAGCAGGTTTTGGTACAATAATCATTACATTCAACTTAAAGAGATCATCACTCATTTATTCTTTATCCACATACATATCACTCTTTGTTAATACAAATTTATCAGACAAGCCTAAAACCATTTTTACTTAATAAAGAACCAGAAACTAAATTTTTTCGGATGTCTAGTACATGTAGCACGTTGTTGAAGGTCAGTTCCTTCCCCGATGTCATCTTCAAGATTACTTTCCATTGTCCGGCCACAGCAGAAGTAGATGAATTTTTCATGAATAGTTGCTCACCATTTGCAACCTTATTATAAGTAGTGAATATCTTTTTGTCCACGCAAATGTGTCAAGTTGCCCTAGTGTCAACTCACAATTCCTTGCGATTTCCAACCAAATTAGCTTTAGACACCATAACAGAGAGATTAATGTCATTTACCTCATCAAAGATGTAATATAATTCTGTCACATTGACTTGATTGGAGATATTTTTGTTTGTACTTTCGCGATCTTTCTTAGGGTGACAGCAATCAAAAACACGATGTCTAGTCTTAACAAAGTTATAGCATTTTCCTTTGAACTTTTTATTGTTATTGTTGTCACATTGTTAAGGACCATCTCCAGCAAATTTCTTCTTTTTGTTATGTGGTTTGGGCACTTGTTCCACTACATTAGCCTTGGACTCAGTGGAATTTTTACCATTCCTCTTTTCATCCTTACGGTTGGTTATCTTCCTCAATTCTTAATCTTACAATAAGTTCATCCATAGTTATCTCTTTGCGTTTATGTTTTAAATAATTTTTGAAATCTTTCCAAGTCGATGATAATTTTTCCACTAACGTAGCGACTTAGAAAGACTCGCTAAGAGACATACTTTCAGCATGAATATCATGCAAAATTAATTAAAAACTTTGAACTTGAGAAAATACCATTTGAGAGTTTACCATAACAAAGTCTAGAAATTTACCGACAAAAAATTTCTTTGTGCCGGCATCCTCTGTCTTGTATTTTTTCTTTAAAGAATCTCACAATTCTTTTGTTGTTTTCAGAGGACTGTAAACATTATACATGTTGTCTAGGCCATTGAAGATGTAGTTTCTGTATAGAAAATCAAAATGTTTTCAAGCGTTTACAGTGGCAACAACTTGCTGATCACTTTTATCCTGTTTAAGCACTGGAGTCTCTTCACAGAGAAACCGGGTAAGATTAAGAGTTGTAAGATAGAATAATATTTTCTGCTGCCATTTCTTAAACTTAGTGCCATTAAATTTTTTTGATTTTTCTCCATAATTTATTAGAACTTAAACATGGTTCTGGATAGAGACTGGAGTTGTTGTAACAATCAGAATTAAAGTGCCACTTTCAGTTGCAGTAGCCATAATATTTGATTACAAAAATCAGAAAAACCAAAACCAAAACTAAAACCAAAACACAAATTAATTTTCTAGTTACTAAAACCCAAAAAATAAATTAGAACACAAAATAATTTTATTTTTTCCTTGTTATGAAAACCAGAAAAATAAAATACAACACAATAATTTTCTTTTTACAAAAACTAGAATATTATTTTATTGGATTCAAATAAAATAATTTTATAAAACAAATTTTATTAATACAAAAAAAAAAAAAAAAAAAAAAAAAAAAAAAAACGCTTTGTCTTAAGATTGTTGTCCAATTTTCATTGTATTAAGAATAAATTTTGTTTGTGTACTCAATAACAAACAAAATACACAAGAAATAAATTAAAAGAATGAGTTTCCAAAATCTATTTAATTACATAAACTAAACAGAAAATGGAATTAGAGAATCAGAGAAGAAAATTAAAATAAGAATAGAAAATACTTACAGAAAAATATTTTCTTAGAGTGATCAAGTCTAGCGTTTAACATTGTCTCCTTAAGACAGATTCGTCCTCTTTCGGGTGCTCACAGAATATGGATGTCTATCTCCTAGGATGAAATGATCTTCAACGAATAGTAGCAGCACTACAAACTATTTGCACAATGAACACACTTTGTGTTTATACACTTTCTCACAGAAAATTAAATGCAGCAAAACGCAGAGAGTAATGACAGAAAACAAGAACAAAAATTCAGTGTAAAATCGAAATGAGAGACTTGTCTATTTATAGGTGCAATGGTGGCTTTTTAGATTTGAATCCAACATGTAACAAACTTGTTCGATTTGAATTAAACATATAGGAACCTGTTGGGTTTGAACTGAACAGATATGAATCTGTTCAGACTGGTATGGAATCTGTATTGAAGAGGTGCAAAAAAATTAAATTTTTCTAACCGAATTTTGAATTAAAAAACGGTCAGAATTTATTTTCCAAAATTAAAAAAAGAAATTCAAATGTTTTTGGTCAAAAAAGAAGGGGGACTTATGTGTAAGTCTTTATAAATGGATTTATTGTCCAATAATTAATGACATTTTTCATTAAACACTATTAAAAAACGTCAATAATTGTTAATTTTCAACGACAATATGAAAATGTTGTCACAAAAAAGTCACTAATTATAAGTTTTAGTGATGATTTTCAAAAAAAATCGTCACAAAAAAGTGTCACTAATTCACAACTTTTAGCGACAGTTTGAAAAATTTGTCACAGAACGTCACTAATTGTAAGTTTTAGTGACAATTTATAAAAATCATGACAAAAAAAAGTCATTAATTGTCAATTTTTAGTGACATGTAAAAAATCATCATAGAAAAATTATTTTTAATCTTGATGGGAATTAAGTCCAACTATTAGAACCTATTGGTAATTTATTTCAAAAAGAATTAATATTGGGCCGAACAAGCCCAGCCTAACCCAACCAATCGGATGGACGGACAACGAGCGTGTTTGTTTTGTTTTGGGTTCAATGGATTTACCCCACTTTGCCCATAGCCTCCCCTCTACAAAACTTGAGTGTCCCTTGGGATCTACTCTAAGTTCCAAATCCAAGTATTATAAACCCATACAAAGTTTGTCCACCAAAGCAATGTGGGACAAACCTTAACCCATTCTTTATGGAAACTTCACCAACATACCATTTATATGGAGTTCGCTTTAGTTTTAATTTTTCATTCACCCGATAATGGTTTTAAGCAACCAAATATACAACGTAAATCGTTATGAGGCAAAGAACACGTTGCCATATGGACTCACCAACTTTGGCTCATGAGTCCCACCTAAAAATTAGATCAGAGTTTGGAAAAAAATCTATTTTTTCCCAAATTATTTTTCAAACCATTTCTTACATTATATCCCCTACAACAAAAATGGAGGAGGAGAAGATTCTCCATCTCCAAATTTGAATTTATACATAAAATATATGAACCTAATTTGAGACAAATTATTGAATTCTGCTTCGATTGTTAGAGTTCAGTGATTTAGATTTGAGAGTGGAAGTCTGTAAGTGAAAAGGCTATAATATTTGAGTAAGGGGATGTCAAAATAAATAAATAAATAAGGCGAGGAATTTTGTATTGAAAGTAGACTTCAAATAAACCAAAATTGGATAAATCACTTGGAAATTCCTATAGTTTTCTTCTTTTATTTTCCTCCTAATCTGGACTTGAAAATTAAAGTTAAATATGATCAATTTCTATTCTTTTTTTTTCTTAAAAAAAATAAATAATAATAATAATAATAGTGAAACATGCAATATTTCAACCTCGTTTAAAAATGGGAAATGCCAATGATCATCTTCGATGTACGTGTAAAAAATATATAGAAACATATTAAAAATGCATTAGTGAGATGTTTGGATTGGGATGAAGGCTTTACAAAGCGGTACTATTATGTAATATCATTGTGTAACGGTTGTGGTATTTATCGTCATTCATTGATCCCGTTTGATAGAGTTATGAAAAAGTGATTATAAATTATAACTTAATAGATTATGGCTTATAGTTGTGAACATAAGTTGTTAATCTGTTTGCTACAGTTGTGGGATTATGGATTTAAGCAGCAGAATAATGTTTGGTTAATAAGCTGTAAAATAGTTTTTTATTGTATAATTGTCCTTTCTGCCTTTATATGATATAAAAATGATTATTTTGTCATATTTTTCAATTTTAATTTAAAAAAAAATTATTTCATTAATAAAAGTTAATATAATTAGTATTAATTAGTATCAATTAATATAAAAATTGATACATTTGATAAAAATGTAATGGAAGTATTATTGTTACAATTTTTTTCCATTATAAATTAATTAGTATCAATTAATTGCTTAATTAATATCAATTAATACTAAAATTATTAATTAGTATCAATTAATGGCTTAATTAGTATAAATTAATATTTAATAATTAATTTTTATTAGTATCAATTAATATTAATAATCAACAATTGTTATTAATTAGTATCAATTAATAATTAATTCATTACAAAAGTATACAATGTTAATTTATTAATAATTAATACCAATTAATATTGATTTTTTAATTAATATTCAGTGTGTTTAGTTTGAGTTTTTTGAATTAAGTATTTTGAAAATTAAGTTTTTTGGTTTTCGTGTTTTTTTGTTTATAGTGAATATTTTTTAAATTTTAAACATTTTTTTTTTACTTTTTAGATGCACCTTACTTAGATGTATCTAAAAAGTAAAAAATTTGTGAAAAAATATTTTAAAAAATTAATAAATACATAAAAATGTTAAAAAAATGTACTGAATTCTCGTATTTTTTTTTATATTTTGGGTATTTAGTGAATTTTTAAAAGATTTTCTTTACAATTTTTTTACTTTTTAGATACATCTAAGTTAGGTATGTCTAAAAATTTTAAAAATTGCTTAAAATATTTTAAAAAATTAGTAAAAACAAAAAACCATGGAAAATAAGAAAGTAGAATTTTCTGAAAAGTGTTTTTTGAAAAGTGAAACCAAGCATAGTGATTGATTTTTTTCTTTTTCTTCAGAAATATACAATTTTTATTTTTTAATTAATATACAAATATACAATACGAATTTATTAATAATTATACCAATTAATATTTATTTTTTTAATTAATACTGATTTTTTTCTTTTTCTTTAGAAATATACAATTTTTTATATTTTAATTAATATAAAAATATACAATATGAATTTATTAATAATTAATACCAATTAATATTTTTTTTAATTAATATTGATTTTTTTCTTTTTCTTCAGAAATATAAAATTTTTTCTTTTTTAATTAATATTAATATTAATATTTGGGTATTGACGAAGGCATTTAAGCAATTTTAGCCCTCACACCAAACGCGCGCTTAAATCGAAAATTTAAGCACCCCCTGATCAGCTTTTGAGATAAGCTGAGAAATAATTTAATTTAAGTTATAAGCTGGTTAACTTAAACTGCACCAAACACAATATTTTAGTTTAAATTAAGTTAAAAGCTGAAATAAGCAGCTTATAAGCCCTACCAAACAGGCCTATTATGGTTGTCATAGCGGTGTAACGAAAATTCACATGTGTAACGGTCGTTTTGGTGTTACATAACGGTCGTAACGGTACCGTAACGGCCATAATGGTTCGTTGCACACCGTTACACCCTTTTATAATATTCTAAATAAATTCATTTCTCCAAAAAATAAAAGATAAATAAAAGCTTACAAAAAAAAATAACAAATACTCAAGTTATCCAAACCCAAAGACAAAATCTTATATGAATTTATTTTCTTTATAATTTTTTTTAATTTTTATTTCATTACATTAACATGTAAAATGAAAAAATATAAACAGTGCTTGTATTAATTTTTATATCATTTTGTTTAATATTTAATTATAATTATTTTTTATTTTGTTACTGTAATGTGTTGTCTTAAAAATATCTTTAAAAAACTCAAAAATATTTTTTGTTTATGGCACAATTTTTATTTTTATAATCATTTCATTTAATACTTAGTTGTAAATAATTTTATTTAGTTACTTGTAAAGTGTTGTCTAAAAAAATGCTTCAAAAATAATTTTTGTTTAGGGCACACTTTTTATTTTTATAATCATTTTATTTAATAATTGTGAATATTTTTTATTCAATTAGTTCAGGTATTGGTCAAAAATAATTTGTAGACATTTAAAATCAATTATTCTTGAAGTCATTAACTATTAAAATAAAATGTAAAAAGCTCATTTTATAGTTATTTGAAAATATGAAATATATTGGATCATACTTAAAAATTAATAAAAATTAATTAAAATCTATTTTAAACCCTAATAAATGTGATTCTAGAATATATATATATATATATATATATGCATATCGGTAAGTTTTTTTTTTAAATTGTGCGAAAATAAAAAAAAAAATAAAAAACACGGTTCTGGTTACTGCTACCGTTATTCTACGGCCTTTATACCCTGCAACTGCAATCGCACCACCGCAATTGTTACGACAATCGCAACCGTTTTTTGAAACTTTGGTTGGGATTGATTTTTATTGTGAATTTTTTTTCATCTTCACTTAACATGTTTTAAAAAATAATTTAAAAACCTTCCATTTGTTTTTGGGTGCAAAAAAAACCTTCCATTTTGGGTTCTACTCTGGATGGACTGAAAAAAATAAACAATTTGAAAAAAGAAGTCCCCCCCCCCCCCCCCAAAAAAAGACTTTTTTTTGAATTTTTTTTTTTTATCTTTTAGATTCGTTTACACCATAGGAATCTAAAAAATAAGAAGGAAAAATTACAAAAAAAAATCTCTAAGTTTGACCCTTATAAAAAAATAAATCTTGAGCTTTTAATTTTATTAGTTTAAACATTATACTTTTGATTTGTTTTTAATTTAAACCATTAACTATTTTTGTTAAGTAAAATTGACTGAAAAAGAGTATTTTAGTTACTAAACTCAATAAAATTTAATATTTTAGGCATTTTATATACTTACATTGAATTTAATGGTTAAAATATTATTTTTCTATCAATTTTACTTAACGAGAATAGATGAATAGTTTAAATTGAAAACAAGTCAAAAGATTGGGGTTTAAATTGAAAAAATTGAAAATTTAGAATTTATTTTTTTTAAAAGACTCAAATCTTGGGGTATTTTTTGAAATTGTCCCAAAAATATTTGATATAATTTAAAAAAAGACAAATCACTAAAGACAAAAAAAAAATTCAAAAATTATTATTATTATTTTTTAACTGTATGCGAAACTAGCCCTAAGATTATCAATTAGCATGACAGTTTAAAAATTGAATTTGGTAACACATTAATTTGATTCCAAATAGACCTTATACATTATTAATCTTTCTCCCCACCCAGACTCCCACTCCCACTTTATTTATGTATTTGTACTTTGGGTTCAAAACTTAAATAAATCTCAATCATAAATTTTAAATTTTATGTAATTTTATATGTTTTAATTATTTGAAGGAAAATGTTAATAAGTGCCTCTGCCTCCATACCACTTGTTAATATTAAGAATGTGTGAAAAATTATATTAAAAAAGTATAAAAAAAATTACAAAATGTTTCAAAATTTATTAAAAAAAATATATTAAATTTAAAAATAAATATCTGGGGATTGATATAACTCTGGTTCTTGTCTTGTATTCTAGAGGCACTCGTTAGCCATACTTTTTTTTGAGTGTTATCCTTATCTTGTGTTAAAGAGATGCTCCTTAACCATACTTCTTTTAAGTGTTATCCTCATCTTGTATTTAGGCACATCTTAGCCATACTTTTTTTTTGAGTAACATATTTATCATCAACCATTAATGGAAGGACCATAAAGTTCTGGATTCATAATTGGGTTGGTAATGTATGTCGAAAAGATGAATTTCCAAGACTCTACTCCGTGTCCCTTGACAAAGATGAATCTGTGGAAATGGTAAGCAGTAGGCGAAATGGAAATGAAGAGTGGAAGCTGGGTTTCAGGAGAGCCTTGTTCCAATGGGAACAGGAAGAGTTGCAGAGACTGAGAACTTTGCTTCTTAATGCTCCTGCTATTCGGGATGGGATGGTGGACAGGCTGAAATGGAATGCAGAAAATACTGGGGTTTTTACTGTGGCCTCCGCCTATAAGTGGAGTGAAGCATCTGCTGAAGCTAGTAGTACCTTAGTAGGGTGTATATGGAAGACTGTGGCTCCACCTAAGGTGCAGTTTTTTGGGTGGTTAGCATGGAAAGAGAGAATTAAGACAGCCAGCTATCTCCTCAGACTAGGTGTCCTTAATGCTACTTCAGACTCTAACTGTATTTTCTGCAGAGATGAAGTAGAAGATGTTAACCATGTGTTGCTGTTCTGCCCATTTATTTGGAGGATTTGGTCAAATATTATAAGTTGGTGGGGCATATATTGGGTAATGCCTGGATCCGTGCCTGGTTTGCTGCAGTGGTGGAATGGGTTGAAACTAAAAAAAAAGGAGTCACCCATCTGGAAAGCTATACCATTGGCGGTGTTTTGGTCTATTTGGAAACAGAGGAATGAAAGCATCTTTAAGGGCTCGCCGGTGAACTTTGAAGGACTATGTGATTCAATCAAGGTCAGGGTCGCCTTATGGGTCAGAACTTCTAGCCCCTCTTTTTCTTACTCAATTAATGACCTTGTGTATAATCTAAAGCAGGTTAGATTATGTCTGAGGGGTTGATTGGGCCTGGTTTTAGGCATCTGCATCAGTGGGTCATCATTCGTTTGTCATCATAAGTGGGTTTGCATTTGTGGGCCACCATCAGCCCCTCCTCATGTTTTGTTAAGGTGATATTGCTGGGTGGGTGGAAGCTGCTCTGGTCTGTTATGCTGCTGTCATTACCTGCAAACTGGTGTGGGACTTCTGCCTTGCTGATTTTTCTGCCTTGCTGGGCTGTTGTTTGTTGGTTCTGCCTTGCTGGGCTGTTTGCTCAATAGTGTGGCTCTTATTTGCTTCAGTGGGCAAGACCTCATGTTCATTGGATCTGGAATGGGTCTGAAGTTGGCCTTGGTGAGTTGGCTATGGTCCTTTGCTGGTGTGTTGGTCCCTGCTCAGCTAGGATCAATCTCAGATAGGATGTGGCTCTAGGTTCAATCTCAGTTTTGGTGTTGCACTGTGGCTCTAGGATTGGGTCTTAAGTTGGTGGGTGTTTTATTTCTTTACTGCGTGCTATTCTGAGTGCCAGCAGCTAACATCCCAGAGTATCTGAGTGCTATTCTGTTTTTGGGCATTCTATTTGGCAGCATTCAAAAGCAGCATTCCTATGGTGGGTGTAATTTGGGTGTGGTTGGGTGATTTTGGCAGCTTACTGTCCTGCTGGTTTTTGGGCTCAGCAGCCGGTTGGTTCATTCTGTCTGGGCAGTAGCAGCAGATTATTCAGCCCATTCCATTGTTATACCTGTTATTCTCAGACTGGGCTTCTTGCGTTTGATGATTTTCAGGAGGCTTATTCATGGTTGAGCCACAACACCGAGGTGGATGATATAGTTGCATCTTGGTGGGACTATGGTTATCAAACATGCTTGGAATAACACGCACTGCTGTGGAATAATGCTCCAGCAGTGGGGTTTTGTGGATGTATTGTCTCCATAGGGTGCTTTTTGAGGAGTGAAATAGTTTTGGGCTACATAGCAACATAAATGCCTTGGTTCTGTTCGGCTGTTGTCTGTATGCGGGCTATCATGGGCGTTTATTTCTTTACTGTTGCGAGGAGAGTGAAACAGTCTTGGGCTTTGTTATGAAAGTAGTGAGAGAAGAGAAAGAAGAAACTCTGTATTGAATTGAATAATACAATAGAAGAAGCCTCTATATATAGGCAGAAAGGAAACCTAGATAAGTAAGGAGATAGAGAGATTGAGAGAGATACAAATACAAGAGATGGAGAGAGATACAAATACAAATAGATAAGAAACAACTATAATAATATACAGCTAACACCCCCCCTCAAGCTCAAGGTGGTAAGTCAGATATCAATTTGAGCTTGGAGAGGAGATCAGAAAAGCGGCCTAGAAGATGAGCTTTGGTGAAGAGGTCGGCGGTCTGATCAGCAGAGGGAACAAAGAGAAGACGAACATGGCCACTAGTAACATGCTGTCGTATGAAGTGGCAATCGATCTCTGTGAGATAGACAAGACTACCAACTAACTGACGATATAAAGTTGCATCTGACAATAGGGGGCCGTCAAGAGGTGTAAGACGAGTCTGAGGATCAACTGGAGTAGTGACAGTCTTGCAATCGGAAAGATTAGCACGAGCCAAAAGATCAGAAGTATACTTGGCTTGAGTGAGAAAATAACCAGAGGAATCTTGAGAAATTTCCAAGCCAAGGAAGTAGCTAAGTGCACCCAAATCTTTCATCTCAAACTGGCGATGGAGAAACTGTTTGAGACTAGAAATACCCACTGTGTCATCTCCAGTGATAATCATATCATCCACATAGAGGAGAAGAAGAATAGTACCCCGCTTCGTCTTACGGATAAACAAGGCAGAATCATGGGCACTGGAAGAAAAACCAAAGTCACGAATGGTAGAGCTGAACTTGGCAAACCAGGCATGTGGAGCTTGTTTCAAACCATATAAAGCACGGCGGAGTTTGCAAACCTTGTTTGAGGGAACAGAAGAACCAGGAGGAGGTTGCATAAAAACTTCCTCAGTGAGATCACCATTGAGAAATGCATTCTTGACATCCATCTGAGAAAGATGCCAGTGGCGAGCAGCAGCAACAGCAAGTAAGCTGCGAACTGAAGTAAGGCGGGCAACAGGAGCAAATGTTTCCTCATAATCAATCCCATATTCTTGACTAAATCCCCGGGCGACAAGGCGAGCTTTGTAACGCTCAATGGAACCATCAGAATGAGTTTTGATCTTGTAAACCCATTTGCAACTAACAGTACGCTTGCCAGGAGGAAGATCAAACATCCCAGGTATGAGTTTGTTCAAAAGCCTGCAATTCATCAGTCATAGCTTGTTGCCAAAGAGGGTTAGAAGAAGCTTCTTGATAAGAAGTAGGCTCATGAGAGCAAAAAGCAGTGGAACCAACAATATAATCACGAAGAAGAGCAGAAGGTTGCCTTACCCGGGTAGAATGACGCTCAGGTGGAGGAGGAACCTCAATGGAAATAGGGTCCGGGGGAACCTCCACCGGAGCTGGAGAAGGCGGAGGGCCATCAGCTGACACAGGATCCTCAGGATGGACGATAGGCGTAGGCGGCTGTGGAAGCATGGGGCCAGAATCTGCATCAAAGTCATCAGAAACACAAATCGATAGAAATATCAGTGAAGACCGGTGAGTGGGTGGACTGGGGTAGGTGAAACTTGGAAAGAGTGGAGAACATTTTGTGTTCCCAGAAGACCACATGACGAGAAATACGAAGACGCTTAGAGATAGGATCCCAACAACGATACCCTTTATGTTCGATACCATACCCCAAAAAACAACAAAGACGAGAACGAGGTTCTAGTTTACTGTGTTCATGAGGCTGAAGAAGAACAAAACAAGCAGAACCAAAAACTTTAAGAGTGGTATAATCAGGAGGAGAACCATACAAACGCTCGTAAGGAGTTGTGTTAGCTATGACAGGGGTAGGGACTCGATTGATGGTATGGATGGCAGTGAGGGCAGCTTCCCCCCAAAAGTTTTCAGGACAAGAAGAAGAAAGGAGAAGAGCCCGAGTAGTGTCTAGAATATGACGGTGCTTTCTTTCGGCTCGTCCATTTTGTTGGGAAGTGCCTGCACAAGATCGATGAGAAAGAGTACCATGAGCCTGAAGAAAAGAAAGAAAATCAGAATCCAAGTACTCCTTAGCATTATCAGAACGAAAAAGCTTAATAATACAAGAAAACTGAGTGTGGACCATAGCAGAGAAATCATAGTAAATCTGTTTAAGTTCAGAGCGATTTTTGAGAAGAAAAAGCAAAGTATAGCGAGAAAAATCATCAACAAAAATCACAAAATATCTAGACCCCCCCATGGTAGGTGTGGGAGAAGGTCCCCAAATATCTGAATGCACAAGATCAAAAGGAGCAGTAGAGATAGAATTACTTTTATTAAAAGGTAATGCAGGTTGTTTAGCAATTTGACAAGATAAGCAATCGACATCGTCAACACAGACACGACCTAACTGACCACTAGAAACTAAATTTTTTAAACGACTAAAAGAGACATGTCCTAAGCGACAATGCCAAAGATGAAAAGGAGACATAGTAGATGCAGCAGCAACAGGAGATGATTTGTGCGGACTGCGAAGGTGGAGAAGCTCGAACAGACGTCCATGCTTACGGCCTATCCCAAGGATCTGTCTCGTCTGAGGGTCCTGCACCAAACAACCATTAGCAGAAAAAGTAATAGTTAGACCAAGGTCACATAATTGACCAACAGAGATAAGGTTCATTTTAAGAGAAGGAATATGGTAAGCATCAGAAAGTGTCACAGTGGAAGTAGAGATTTGGCCAATATGACTAACAGGCATATGAGAACCATCAGCAGTGTGTATAGTGGGAGCAGAAGAGGATGAGGACAACGAAGAAAATAGAGTGGAGTCAGAAGTCATGTGATTACAGCATGCGGAATCAAAATACCATGAAGAGTTACCTGAGGTTACGGAAAGAGCAGTAGAAGGAGGAGTACCCGATTTGTTGAGAACCTGGTGGATAAGGGACTCAACATCATCCATAGAGAAAGAAGGAGCAGAAGAACCTTCAGAAGCAACAGCAGCAGAGCGAGAACCGTGGTTAAATTTGGACTGAGACCCAAAACGAGAAGCCCCTTTCTTAGATGAAGTAGTAGAGGGAGCTCGAGGACAATGGCTTTGGAGATGGCCCGGAGCAGTCTTATGACAAGTCAAGCATTCGCGAACCTGGCAGTGAACAAGAGAATGAGTGGCTGGCAGGCCTCGGTTGCGACAATAACTGCATATGAGTGGCTGTGAGGATGAGGAACTCTGAGAAGATGGAGTAGCAAGAACAGAATCCGTGTCGTGAGATCTGAGACTCTTAAAACGAGTCTCCTCTGATAAGAGCTCGGTAATGGCTTGCTCTAAAGTGGGCAAAGGCAAACGATGAAGCAAAGAAGCACGCACGGGCTCAAAAGTGCTATGAAGAGCCATAAGAAACTGTAATAGTCGCTGATGATTCCGATAAGTAATAAATAGCTGTGCATCATCAGAATGAGCCCATGGAGGTTCAGAAAGAGCAAGTTGGTCCCAAACGGATGACATCTGGAATAGAAAGTCATTGAGAGACTGACCGGGTGCTTGACGCATGTGATGAAGAGTCTGCAATAGTTGATATTGATGAGCATGGCCAGTGGTCTGATAACGTTCCTTCAAAAAATCCCAAATTGCTTTGGCAGGAGAGACAAGGGAGTCATCGTCCTGAAAGCGTCCAAATTGAAGGTTGATGGAAGGAACTGAGGTAGCCCGGAACCATGTGATGATTTGATAATTCTTACTTTCCCAATCGTCAAGACGGTCATCGAATTGAGAGTCGGTTTCATCCTCTTTTTTGGTGGGTTTGGAAAGAGTATCAGTAATAATCCGCCAAAGGCGTTTCCCTTTAATGAAGCTAGAGAGAGCTTGAGCCCAACTAACATAATTGGACCCATCAAGGATAACAGAGACAGATTGGATGTTCTCTGTACGATCCATAACTGTCAAAACGGAGGTCACCAACAGATTCAGAAGGCTGGAAAACCTTAGGGACAAGTAGGGCTGATGTCAGCCTTGTGGCTGGATGATGTCAGCAGGCAGGGTGTGGTTGTGTAGGGCTGACGGCAGTGGCTGCAGAGAGATGACGTCAGCAGCTGAGAACCCAGGCAAACGGCTGGGCAAGCCGGGCGGAGGCAGCACGCGGCTAAGAGAAGCCGGGCGGAAGCCGATGGAGAATCGGCTGGGGCGGAAGCCGAAGGGGAGTCGGCTGAGGCGGAAGCTGAGGGCGAACCGGCTGAAGCGGAAGCCGAGGGCTGAAGTGAAAGCCGCGGGGCTGTAGCGGACGGAGGCCGGCTGAGACAATGCGTGCGGAGCGTGGTGAGAGTGAGAACGCGGATTAACGACGCGCAACTCGTTTGGACGCGCGTGAGGGCGCGTGTAGAGGCCGATGGTAGTGATTTTGGTGGCGATGGCTTCGTCGTGAGGAGACGAAGAGTTTGGTGTAGTTCAAACGTGAAAATACGGATGAACAAAATACGCAGAAGCCAGTAGAAACAACACCAGGGACAGAAGCAAACTGCAAAAAAAGATTAGGAGAGAATTTTTGGCTCTGATACCATGTTATGAAAGTAGTGAGAGAAGAGAAAGAAGAAACTCTGTATTGAATTGAATAATACAATAGAAGAAGCCTCTATATATAAGCAGAAAGGAAACCTAGATAAGTAAGGAGATTGAGAGATTGAGAGAGATACAAATACAAGAGATGGAGAGAGATACAAATACAAATAGATAAGAAACAACTATAATAATATACAGCTAACAGGCTTCAAATTGTTGCGTGTGATTGGGTGGTCCCTTCTGTTTTGATTTTTGTACCGTTTTGGATTGGCTTCTCGCCAATCTGTGGGTTTTGTGCTAGCAGATGATTGTGCTTCCTCTTTGGTGCCAACCTAGTTGGGATTGTGGAGTGTTAGCTATGATGCTTTTTACACTCCCCTCCTTTATTGATGTATTCTGTTACATTTTATTACTCTTTCCATCAATAAAGTTCCTTTTTCTTTGCTGATAAAAAAAAATTAATCACCTTTTTCATTCAATCGCTGTCGGGGTCCATCCAAGGCCTTAATTAATTAGGTTCATTAATTTCTTTCCTGCATGAAGACAGGAAACGAGTTGGTAAGGAAATACGGTGTTGCATGTATTAATTAATATATTAATCAGTATATTAATATAATTTATGACATTGTCATTTTAAAATTATAATTTTAACTATTATACAAATTATAAATATTTGAAACTTTTAAAATTATGTCACATTATCTGTTAGTATATTAATTGATATACTAATTATTACATATTATATTATTCAAATTGGACGGAGTGATGGTGGTGAAGGAGATAGAAGTCTGTTTGTGGGCCTTGGTTTTTCTGAGTGTTTGTTTGCTTATGGTTGTTTGTTGGTACTAGTTGTATGGTTTTTTTTTTTTTTTGTTTCCAATATATGATGATGATTTATTTGTCCTCAAAAAAAAAAAAAAAAAAAAAAAAAAAAAAAAAAAAAAAAAAAAAAAAAGAATTAGTGTGAACATCGTGTCTATCATGCATTTGTAACCAATACACGAATGACATATTACGTCAGATTATAAATGAATTTAATCATTTATTTTTTTGGATTTTTTTGGTAAAATATTTATGCAAAAAAATAATATGATTGAATATCAGTAGTTATATATTTGAATTATATTTGTTTTTAAAAACTAGACAACAAATATAATTTCAAGAATAATAATCTATTTTTTGTAATACAAATTTAATTTAAACGTATAGTTACCAATGTCTAATCATCTTGATTTTTTTGTATAAAATATGAACAGTCATGTGGTGTGCTTTACAGGCTTTTCAAATTTTTCATATTGATATGTGAATATGAAATAAACTTAACCCTTTAGAGATAAGATTGTTACTAGTTGTTGTTCGGTTGCACTGAGCCCATCACAGTATTTACTTCGATGATTTGAGTCATTGTATTGTAGAGTAGAGCTTAGATGAGATATCCGCAAATAAAAATAAATAAATAATCAGATTGATTGGAGAATTCAAATAACATTTGTTAAATAAATAAATATATAAGTGAACGACAAGAATAATTTTAAAAATATGTCGTACATTATTTTGAAGTCAAATATGATTTGATAGGTGTCTAATGTTGTTGAATTTATTTGGGACAATTACAAAAAAAAAAAAAAAAAAACCCACATAGTTTGAGCTTTTTAACAAAATAAATTTTTAATTTTTAATTTTATCAATTTAAATCCTAATTTTTTAATTTGTTTTCGATCTAAATCATTTGTTTATTTTTATTAAGTAAAACTAATGGGAAAAAAAGAGTATTTTAGTTATTAAACTCAATGTAGATATATATATATATATAAAATTTAAAATATTATTTTCATTGAATTTAATGACTAAAATATAAATTTTTTTATTGATTTTATTTAACAAAAATAGATAAATAGTTTAGATTAAAAATGACTAAAAAAATTTAAGATTTAAATTAAAAAAATTAAAAACTCATAACTTATTTTTGTTATAAAGTCAAACCTAAGGTTTTTTTTATTTATTATAATTTCCCCAATTTATTTTGGTCACACCACGTGACTATATCTTTTATCAATTATAATTTATTTCAATTACTCAATATAAATTTAGAAGTTTTATTCCTTCTATCAATCACAATATTATTGAAACACCACATGATACAACAATGCTATAAACCACTAATTTGTTATTACTAACACCACCAATTAATGAGGTGGGACCTACTGCCACATCATTAGAGCCCCCACTAATTAGTGGTCTAAGGCATTTTTGGCACACGATAATACCTCAAGACTACTTCTCATCTTTCATTCAATCCCTGTTAGAGTCCATACAGGGGGCTAATTACTTAGGTTCGTTAGTTTCTTTCATGCGTGAAGACAATAATCAAGTTGGTAAGGAAAAATAAATCGGAAAAATTACAAATCAAATTTAAGTAGGTTCATTAGTTTCTTTCATGCATGAAGATGATAAAATGAAAAAATGATAAATCAGATTTAATTAGGTTCATTAGTTTCTTTCATGCATGAATCAAGTTGATAAGGAAAAATAAAATGGAAAAATTACAAACCAGATATAGTTTTTAAAAATAATTATATATTCACAATACAAAAATTAAGGTTTTATAAACCAAAATTTAGGAACGAAATTATTTTTTAGAATCCAAATATTTTTGTTGCTAAAAATGTCGTTATTATATTTTTACAACGAAAATTAGACATTAGTGATGAATCATTATCTTTTGGACCAACTTTTTTGTCTAAAAAATAAATTATTTTGAGACCAAATTATTTTGTCCCTAAAAGTCTATTTATTAGTGATATTTTCAAAATTTTGTTGTTAAAAGCCTTGTTTTCACTTTTCGGAGAGACCTTTTAGCGACTAACTCATAACGATAAAAATTGATTTCTAAATGTCTTTTGCAACAAAATTTTAACTTTTAGAGACCAAAACATTTGATTTCTAAAACTCTTATATGTTGTAGTGTCATGAAACAATGTATAATTTTAATAATTAAAGTTTGGAAAATTTATTATGAATCTAAATATTTTTTTTCAACCAATACACTGACGGATTATTTTCCCAAATAAAATAGCCAAGAAAAGTTCAGATAGAAAAAAATATATATTATATTTATGTTAAAAATATTATATTAAAACTTTATATAAACATATCTGTTAAAAATTTCATTTTATTTTATGTGGATGCACTATCTCACGACGTTATGTAAGATATCACAGTTTTACTATATAAGTGGACTAACTCTCTTAAACTAGTATGAGACCTTTTAAAGCCATGAGAGGTTAGCTACAAATTTTCACCTAATTTCAAAGCGGACAATATCGTGTTAGTCAGGGAGAATTAATTGTTTCACTCTGTGATCTCGCTTCATTCTGTGATCTCTCACAGAGCAATGTGGGATAGTGCACCACATTTTCTTTTCATCATTAGTTTTCACATGTGATCATTGAATTGATGTGATGAATTTTATCTATCATGCATTGTATTACCATATATGAATGATATATTATGTGGTATAATTAATAAATTTACAGATTCTCTCTAATAAATGGTCCATATGTTATAATATATTTGATAATGTGATTATTTATATTTGATCAATCTAATTTTTTTTATATACATATTCTTTTCAATTTATCATATAAAATAAATAATTCAAATCATTGATATAAGTAAATATTAATCCCTCAATGCATAATTTCACCATAAAATGAAGTGAACATGTTCAACTTTAACCAATCCAAGTTTCATATAACAGTACTCTTTTTAAAGAAGAAACATAATCTACAATACATAATCGCATAGAGAAGAAACAAAAAAAACAACAACAACAACATGCCTGGGTAACACCCCACCCCCCCATCTTTTTCTCTCTCTCTCTCTCTAGCTGATTCGTTGAAGCTACACGTCTTACTTCTTGTTCTTATCACTTTCTTTCTATGTATTATTATTATGTTTGTTTGTTTGTTATTGCAGGCAAGATAAAGATGAAGAAAACCAGAACAACATGAATGGGTACCCCTCTCTCTCTCTCTCTCTCTCTCTCTCTATATATATATATATATATATAGCTGATTCAGTGGAAGCTACACGTCTTACTTTTCTAATGGTTATTCTGATTAGTGAGTGACTTTGTTCTTATCACTTTCTTTCTGTGTATTATTATTATGTTTGTTTGTTTGTTATTGCAGGCAAGATGAAAAACAACAAACAAAGAAAATAAAAGAAATTTTGAAGAGTGGACTGGAGGACCTGGTTAACGTGAATTCATTGTTGAGCATAGCGGTATTCGTAGGACTAACGTACGCGACGCCAGGCCAACGCAGCCTGGAGAACCGACCAGAGTGCGACGCCGAGCTCCGCCACGCCAAGAACCTCGTGGTACTAGAAGTCGTAGCGTTCAGTTTCTTCCTCTTCTCAAGCCTCGTTGCAAAGTCATTGAAAGTTAATGTCCAACTTGACGACAAAAACTTTGAGTTCTATACACCAAGAAAAGCACGTCTGACGTGGTGGAAATGGGTGTTCCTGAGTTTGTCGGTGTTGGCGTCGTTCTTGGGTTGTTTTTTCTTAATGCTTTCGATGTTTTATCTGATTCAGATAAGGTTGGGAAGGCTGTCTTGCAAGAGCCCATACACACAAGGAGCAACTCTATTGATGACTGCTATTGTTTGTGTTGGTATGCTCATCTATCTACCTCTAGTTGTCGCTGCTCTACATAAGACTTTGTATTTGGATTTGCCTTCTCCTCCTACTACTACTGCTGCTGCTGCTGCTACTCCTGCTGCTGCTACTACTACTATTACTACTATTACTACTACTACTACAACTACTACACCACCTTCAGGAGAATGGCAACAACAAAGCTAGGCTGGCTGGGTGGGCTACTAGTAGTACCCAAATTGTTAGACCTTCTTGTCTATGTCGCTGGAAAGAGTACTGTACTGTTTGTGTCCGTGTTTTGTTTGTGTATAAAAATAAGAAAGAGTGTATGGTATGCATTTTAATTTAGTGTAATATGGAGGAGGAGCACTAGTATGTACTCAAAATAAATCTAATTAATGTATTTTAATTTTCGAAATAATTTTTTTTTTCATTGCGTACTGCCTAATATGTTCCTCCCGTTCCTTTGGTTGCATTGCATGCACGGTTGTGAATGTGAATGAACACCATTTGCTCGAGACAGCCTGGGGAGATTCTCAAGTTTGGATGTGCACTGCAGTTTGGGGAGATTCTCAATATTTTTATGCTACGGGACTATTAACGTATCATTTTTTATTTAATTTTAATAGAAATTAATTTTAAGAATAAATTGAAAAAAACTTAAAATATGAAAAGTCAAAGGAAGAAAAATAAACTTTAAGAGTCAAAATGAAAAAGTAACCAAATATAAAAGGAAAAAAAAGTGTAATTTACCCTTTTAATTAATGAAAGAGAGTGTTTTGTGGACACATTTTATCCCATGTAAACAAAATAGTTATAGTTGAAAATTATTGAGTGCTTTCCAAGACTTGTAAAGTAACAAAATTAAATACACAATAATAAAAAAATCACTAATTTGTATTTTATTTTAGACTATTTGAACAATTTTCAAATGGAATAGATCCTTGTTAAAAAAAGTTATTAAAAAGAACAAAATATTTTTGCCTTTCTAAAAGGGGTGTTTTTTTTTTTTGTTGTTGTGTGTGTTTGTTACGGGTTGGCCATGGAGGAGTTTAGATCCTCTCCAGTCATTCTCTCTCATATTTTTTCCTGAGGGATGGCTTAGATTGGACCACGTCATCCCATTGAAAAACCTATGGCTCAGATTGCTTCAACTCAAAAAAAAAATAAAAAAATAAATAAAAAATCAAATTTGTTTCAGCAAAACAGAATCTTTCAATTTTCTCCCAAAACGTTAAAAAGGGAGACACAGCAAATGAAAAAGAGAGAAGGAGAGGGAGAGGAGACACATCAATGAACCATCACAGTCACCATCGTCGTTCTTCACTGGCGACCACCGTCTACCATTCTTCACTGGCGACCCCCCATCCATCGGGCATTGTTGTCCGCTAGAGTGAAGAAATCTTTTGAGAATATCGTCAATCTTCATCCATTGTTGTTTGTTGGAGCTCTCTCACGCCATAGATTGAATTGTTATTTTTGGAGAGTATTTATATTGTTGTTGTTGGTGTATTGTTGATAAATACAGTGACTCATCTTTATTGTTAATCTATTTAATTTGATTTTCTCTATGTGAAGTTCAACTCATATAGCATTCAAAAACTCATTTAACCATGCTTATATGCAAGATTAATTCAAGACTATTTTCTAAGTGTCTACATTGATAATATACCTAATAGAGTGATTATAAATGTACAAATTATTGACTTCAAGAAAGAGAAGAGCAATATATATATTCTCCATTACATGGGTATAAATGTTGCAAAATTCATAAAGAAAAGAAAAAAATGGGAATATTTATTCTTGATAAGAGAATGAAAGTGGGTAGGCAACAGCACCATCCTTTTCTCTTAATCCATTTTTTGTGATCATTTTCCAATTTCTAATTATCTATTTTACATTTTTAATTTTTTCACTCATTGTTCAATAAGAATTTTTTAAAAATCCACTTTACGAGAGTGGATTTCGGAAGGGGAGGCCGCCGTTGATATTCACCGCTAGGATAAAGTCGTGGTTGGTGAAGAACTTTTTTTTTCATTTTTTTTTTCTTTTTTTGGTTATAGGAAAATCTTCCCATTCGTCCGCTAGTTCAATGCAGCGCCCCTTGTAGAGATCATCAGGATGTCCTGTTGTCTATTCTGAGATAGGAGCCTGTTGTCCATTCTAAAATAGGAGACTATAACATGAGAATTTGTCCCGATCTTTTAAGACAAACTTCGCTTATGTCAAGAATCGCACAGTGAAAAAGCATTAAACTCATACTAAGTGCGATAAAATTACTTGAGACTAAGGGCTGGTTTGGGGTGTCCTAAAAAAGTATATTTTTTGTCTTTTTGGACTAAAAAAGTTGAGAAAAAAATATGGAGGTTTTGGTTAACTTTTTGACTTTTTATGAAAAAATGTGTATAAAAAATTGTATAAAAAAAGTGTGTAGGAGATGATTAGAGAGGGGTGGGCCCCAGCCGTACAACCGGCAGGAGTGAATTGGAGTTGGAAATTATTGGCTAATTTTTGTACAAAGCACTGGACGGTTTTGTTTGGCCCGTGTGGGTCATCACGGGTCCCATTTTAATAATTTGAACCGGTGAATGTGTGTAACTCGTCGAACACTATGTACTTATAAAAAATCACGTTAATCGGATATCGATAGCTATTTGATCAGATTTATTTATTTTTCAATCATTAATTATAACACCATCCATTTGTTGTACATAACTGATTTGATCATATAGTTATCGATATCCGATCAATGTGATTTTTTGCAGACATATAGTACTCGACGATTTCTACACATTGAACGGTTCAGATTATCAAAACGGGACCCGTGATGGCCCCCATGGGACGAACAACGGTGTGTGTAAAAACCACACCCAATCATTTCTTTTTTCTCCACTGCCACACACAGAAGCTGCACACACATCAATTCGGTGTATACTTTTTTTTTTTTTTTGAAGAAAATTGATTTTTTAATTTTTTTTTTGGGATGAATAGTGATATTTTTTTAAATTTTGGAATAACTTTTTAACTTGTTTAGGCTAAGCCAAACCAACCCTAACTTTCTAACTAATTATACTACACCTAAAAGATTGGCCCAAAAAAATTTCGAACCTGGGGGTTTTATCCCTATACTTTGACAAGTTGCCAACCACCCTGCGTTAGCTGGTGAAGAACTCAATAGGAAAGAAGTAGTGACGTCAAAGCTTATACATTAACTTCACAGGTGATAATGCCATCAGTGACCGTATGGATTTTGTCTTATATGAATTTTTTATTAATATTTTGAATCAGAGATATAAGACGTAATATTTGTAAATGGTCATGATTAAATTCAAATTAGTGTGTTTGATTTTAATTTTTTGAATTTAATTTTTTTAAAATTAAGTTTTTTATTTTTTATATTTTTTTAGTAAATATTTTTAAAATTTTAAATAATTTTTTATTTTTTTAGATGTATCTTACTTAGATATATTTAAATAATAAAATATTTATGAAAAATATTTTAAAAAATTAATAAATATATAAAAATATAAAAATACTACAACAGAAACACATTTTAGTAACACCATACTAGTGACATATTCTTAAAAAATATCACAAAAAGAATATTTTGTGACATTTTTTAGAAAAATGTTATAGAGCTACAAACATACAAGGCTCTAGTGGCATTTCAATTAAAAAAGTGTTACTTCACTACAACAAAAATGTCACTATAACAAATTTACACTTTAGTGACACAACACTAGTGGCATGTTTTTAGAAAATGTCACAAAATAAAAATTGGCATTAAATGTTTTAGAAAAATGCCACAGAACCACAAACATATAAAGCTCTAGTGACATTTCAATAAAGAAATGTCACATCAATTTTATGGCATTTTATAAAATAATGACACAAAAAATTATGTTCGTGATATTTATCAATAGATGCTACTAAACTTTAGTAGCATTGGCATTTTTTAAAAAATGTCAGGACACTAGGTAGGTGTAAATTACTTTTTATGGCACTTAGGTGAAAAGTGTCATAAACAAATATTTTATGGCATTTTGAGAAATGTCACTGAGCCAAAAACTTTCCAAGCTTATAATAGCATTTTTGAAAAAACAAAAAATGCCAATATGTTTTCTAAATTTTTAAAATGCAGTAAATGATTAAAAATAAATAAATTAAACTCAATATACACTACAGAAAAAAGCACATTCGGCCACTAAATTTCCTGACCAAAAAAAATTTGGTCGCTGAAAGTATAACTTTCAGCGACCAAAACAGCATTAGTAGCCAAAAGTAAAGCTTTTTAGTGACTAAACAATTTTAGTAGCTAAAAGTTTACAATTGGCGACTAAAACAAAGGTTTTAGTGACTAAAAAATTTTAGTAGCCCAAAGTAAAACTTTTTTGCGACTAAAAAAATTTTAGTAGCCAAAAGTTTACAATTGGCGACTAAAAATAAGTTTGGTCGCTGATTATATGGGTTTCACCGACTAAAAAAATTTTAGTAGCAAAAAGTAAGCTTTTGGTGATTAAAAAAATTTTAGTAGCCAAAAGTCTACAATTAGCAACTAAAAAATAAGTTTAGTCGCCAAAAGTGGTCATTTTTAGCACGGGAGAACTAAAATCTTAAGGCGGGAATTAAATTTTTTGGCGACCAAAATTTTGGTAGCTGAAAGTGCATCTTCAGCGACCAAATCCGATTTTGGTCGGCAAAAGTTAAGTTTTTTAGCAACTAAAAAATAATTAGTAGCCAAAAGTATAGAATTGACGACTAAAAAATATTTTTAGTCGCCAAAAGTGGTCTTTTTTTTTAATTTTGTTACTAAATAGTTTATTTTACATAAATTATGTTCAATAAAATAATTATGTTTATACATATACTTTTATATTAATATGGATGTATGTACTATATAAATAATATATGTTGCATATATAATCATGTGGTGCTATAGAGGTGTAGTGGGAAGAATATGGTGTATAAGGTTTATGGTGCGGGAGGTTGGCGGTTCGAGTCTCCGCAAGAGCGGATCAAATTGTTCTACAACGAATTATCGTCACGAAAGGCACTTGATAGCATCACGAATAGTGCCTACCATGACATTAAAATATCACTGAAAGGTTTTAGTCTTGATGGTGTAATGACACTTATAAGTGTCACTAACTTTTTTTTAATGGCGCTTGATAGTGCCACAAATAATATCTACCATGATATCAAAATGTCACTGAAAGTTTTTAGCCATGATGGTGTAGTGACACTTGCAAGTATCTACCGTGGCACGGATACAAATGACACTTATTCAAAATGCCACAAGACTAAAAAATGTCATTAAACCAATAGTTTTGTGGCACTTTCAAATGTCACTAAACTAAAAAAATGTTAAAGTGAAATATACTGAATTTTGATTTTTTTGGTATTATTGGTGTTTAGTAAATTTTTTAAAGATTTTTTTCATAAATATTATATTTTTTAAGTGTATTTATGGTAGGTGTGTCTAAAATTTTTTTAAAAATTGCTTAACATATTTAACAAATCATTAAAAACAAAAATAAAATATGAAAAATAAAAAATAAATTTTTTAAAAAGTATTTATTGAAAACCAAAATCAAACAAGTTGAATAGTATTCATTTTCAACGGGCATTTAATAGGCTTAAAAATCACATGCAAATGTTACTCGGATATAAAAACATATATATAAATAAAAATAATGTATAATTCAAAATTTTAACTTCTATATAATAGGTTTATTTTTAAAATAAATTTGAATCATTAATTATTTTGTTAGTATCTTTGGAGTGTTTTGAGAAGATAGTTAAAAGTTAATTTTTAGTTTTTAACCAAGTTTTTTGGCTTTTTTTGAAAGTCATTTGAAAAGTTACTTTTTTGATTTTTTTACTTAATATTTGTTTATGTTATCACATCATAATCAAATGATCAAAATATCTCTACCTATTTTAGAAAATACTCTCTTTCACCCATGTGGCTCATTTAAACAACAGAGAATGTATAACATTTCACATGTAACTTTTAGCTACCTTCCCAAATAATTTGATGACAAAAAATTTATTTTGACTTTTTTTGACCCAAGCGGCAAAACGCAACTTTTTTTTCTTTTGTTTCAGAGCACCCCTTTGTGTCTAAATTCCTGTCACTATTATTAAAAATATATATTAAAAACACAATCAATTACAAAAAATTTATTGACAGATTGAAATTTTTATTTCAATTTTTCTAGAAAAACAAAAGCTTATCATAATTTAGGAGTCCGGATCCTCGGCGGCGTTATCCTGCGACAGTCCATGCGGCGCCCCAAAACGGCGTCGTTTTGGGGCGAAATTTCAGGAAGAAAAAACAAACAAAAATACATAATCAAAGTAGAGAAAGGGGAAGACGGAAAGCATAGAGGAAGAGAGAGAGGAGAGGAAGAACACATCTTCAAACAGAACCCCTGTTTCAGATTTGGGCTTCAGATTTTGGCACTTTGTTGTTGTTGTTGTTGTTTTTTTATTTTTTTTATTTTTTTTATTCATTTCACATTTCTCTCTTGCCCCTCTATTCCCAAATCTGAAACCCAACAGAGCCCTTGTTTCAGATTTGGGTTTCAGATTTTGGCACTTTGTTGTTGTGTTTTTTTTTTTTCTCTTGCCCCTCTATTCCCAAATTTGAAACCCAAAATCTGAGAGATGGTGACAGAGAGTGAAAGACTGCAATAGATGGAAACCGGCGACCAAGAGTGGCGACGGAGAGCGGCGACGGAGAGCGGCAACGGCGACCCCTACGGCGTTCCACGAATCCATTCCCAGATCTGAAATAATCCCCCACTTTTATTTGCCCAGAGAGAGGAGAAGAATAACCTCTTCTTATTTGCTCCAACAAAAAATACACACAGACATATATATATATGGGTTGGTTGACACCAATTTCTACTCTCTTCTTTTCACTCTCTCTTTGCTTTGAAGATGGACACAGCAGATCTTTTGTATAATATGCAAAAGAGGAGGTGGTAGAGAGACAAAGAGCTGATTCTGTGTTTTTGTTTTTGTTTTTTTTTTTTTTGAATTTCTGCCTCAAAACGACGTCGTTTTGAGGCGCCGCATGGACCGCCACAAGATAAGGCCGCCGAGGATCCAGACTCCATAATTTAGGAGCTTGGCTAAAAGTCAAAAGCTAGATTTTAACATATTTTAAGCCACATCACTTCTATATTATTTTACACGTTTTTTTAAAAAATCAAAAAACAAAATCAAAAAAATTAACTTTTAATTAACTTTTCAAAACAACCCCATATAATTGCTATGGGACGTGAGAGGGTTGTACGATGTTATTAGTTTTTATATTTATAGGCTTTTATAATTTATTTTAAGGGTTGGTTTGAAAAGCAATTTTTTAAGCAATTTTTTAAGCATTTTTTGACTTTTTAATTAAAATATAAAGTGAAAAAAATTGAAGTCTTTATAAATGAATTTTTAACTTCTTTAAAAAATAAATGATTTTTTTATGACTTTTTGAATTTTTTAAAAAAAAAAAACTTTTTGACTAAGGTCAAGTTTGGAAAGTTGTTAAAAAGTTAAAAAGTCAAAAAATTACTCAAAAAGTTAAAAAGTTATCACTATTTATCAAAAGTCAAAAATTACGGTTACACAACTCTCAATCTTAATTTTCCCCTACACACTAATTTATACAATTTTTTAATACACATTTTTTCATAAAAAGTCAAAAAATTAACCCAAACAACCATATTTTTTTTCTCAACTTTTTAATCTAAAAAAACAAAAAATACACTTATTTAAGACACCTCAAACAACCTCTAAAATTCAATCTTCCACACAACTTAAATGTGAACTCCACAGTTTAATACTCAATCCTTCATATTTTTTGTGAACTAGTAATACATTCTGTGTTGCCGTTTTGCAATTAGCTTTTTTAGTTAATTTTATTTTTTATTTTTTATTTTTGTTTGGGGCTAAAAGTTTGTTTGGCTTAGTTTTTTTGATTTTTGTGAGAGAAAATAAAATAATTATGATTTAAATGTGACATTTTATCTTATTGACTTATTTAATCTATTTCTTTTTTTTTTGGTATTTTTTAACCAAAAAGTCAATGCCGAACAAAACCTGTGTCTAGAAGTGTTATATGCCAGCAATTTTTTCGCAGTTTTATATCACAAACATGTTGCATACAACAGTTATCTTTGGATCTTAATCATTTTCATTCCATCCATACAATGAAAAATTTTCATTGCATATTTGCTGAGTACGAAATAAGAATATAAATTAAAAAGATTATTACAATCACCATTAGATGATGTAATGAAACTCTCAATTACAAATATATAGGCCTTGTTTAGAAAGTTGGCTATTTTAGTTAGTTATTTAATTTTTTGACTATTTTAGTCTGGCTAAAATAGTCGTATTTGGAAAATTGATTTGATTTTTTTTTTTTTTTATAGTTAATTTGATAATTGTGAGAAAAAAAAATAAAATGATTATAGATTAGATGTAACATTTTATCTTATTAACTATCTTTTAGTACACTATTTTAACCCAACTCTTTTTCCAAATAAGGGCATAATAGAGTACATATCTAGTATTGCCCTTAAATACCTGAGATATGCATCTTATACAACTTGACAACCAAGAACAAACGAAGTGCTAAACCGACCGATCAATCATATGGCTAGGTAAACCTTAATTTCTCTGCAATATTTATCAATTGTCTAACTTATTAAATCACTTCTGATTTGCTTTGATTTATTTTTTTGTCTCGAATATTTCAGCACACCTGAAATTTCGCCAGAGGATAGCAACAAAGCAGAGAATAGGTAAACCTTAATTTCTCCGCAACATTTATCAATTGTCTAACTTATTAAATCACTTTTGATTTGCTTTGATTTATTTTTTTGGCTCGAATATTTCAGGAAATTAGAAACTTATTCGATAGAGGATTGCAAGGATGATCTGAAAAAGGTGAACAAACGTGTGGATGATCTAATAAAGGTGAACAAACTTAAAATTTCGGAAGACGATGATATTTCGGCAGAGGATTACAACAAAGCAGTGGATGATCTAGTAAACGTGAACAAACTGTTCACCATAGCAGTGTTCCTGGGATTAGCCGTGGCTACGGGTAGGCAGCACAGCCTGGAGAATCGGGCAGAGTGCGATGCAGGAACAATAGTCGCGAAGAGGCTAATTGTGTTCGAGGTCGTGTCCTTCACTTGCTTCCTTTCATCCACCTTTGTCGCCATGGCAGTCAAGCTTCATCTCCACGTTTTCGGTGGTGGTAGGAAATTCAAACAGAAGATTAGGGAAACAATGGTTTTTGTAGCAGGGTTGGCCACGTTTTTTGCTTATCTTTTCTTGATGCTTTCGATGGTTGATATCATCCAGATTCGATTGGGGAAACTGTCGTGCAGGGGTTCTAACTCTCTCAGCGCAGCCGTGTCGGTGATTTCTATTGTTTCTTCTGCTCTGGCCGTCTTTATGTTTCTCATGTTGCCTCCTTTATACAAATCCATCTCCCATGTAAAAGCTGGAAGCTGATTAATATAGCTACAACTAGAATAGAACCCAAAATATATATATATTTAATAAGTCGTCAAAGTAAATATTAAAAAACGTTTGGATTCATTCCAGCTAGCTATGTTTGGATCCATTCGAGGCATGTTCAAGTTGTTTGAAATATTGTGTTCCAGTACGAGCATGCATTGTGCATATATGTTATTGGAATGGAAAATAATATACAAATCTATTTTCTAAACTCAGTGATGTGTAACTAATATGATTAGTTGATGGTTGAGAAGATATGAGAGAGAGTGTTATGATGTTAGATATCCTGATTGATTGTTATATTATTAGCATTGAAAATTGCGTCTAATTTTTGGACTTATATAGCTATGACCGTTTGTAATTGTATGTATACGTGTGGTTCTCTTCAGTTGGGAATACCAACTGGATCCCGTATCGATAATTCAAACCATTCACTGTATACAGTTTGTCGAGTACTTCATCTTTATAAAATATCACATTGATCGAATATCGATAATCACTTAATCAGATCACATTTGTGTTAATAATTTATTTTAAAAATTATATTTACCATTGACATAAAAGTGATTCGACCAAGTGGCTACGAATATCTGATCAACGTGAGTTTTTACCGAGATGAAATACTCAATAAGTTCTACACATTAAATATTTTGAATTACCGATATAGGTTCGTGGTGAACCTATGAAGGCCAAACAATACCCTCCCCTATATCTTATATATTGAAGTTGGGTTGATTTGCGACAGAAAATTTTACGACTTTTTGAGTCTTGTAAATATGTATATATAGTAATAGGAATGATGTACAAATAAAAAAGGAAAATGCTATGCATATTCTGTACACCTTAACACAAAATATATAATTTTATTATAAAATTTTATAATTTCAACACAAAATGCTTAACCACGTTATAAATTTGCATAATAAAAATATTGTAATTAAGTCATAAACTTTTATAATATTAATTACAAAATTTTGAACATTTTATTATGTTAATCTATGATGAGATTATATATTTTGTGATTGATATTACAAAATTTACATAAATACCAACTATAAAAATATTTTGAAAAAACTCAAAATATGAGACGAAATGTTCACATATTAATAGTATAGATATATAGATATATGCACATGGGTCCAATCCAATCCAAATGAGAATAAAAGTTGGGCAGTACCACAATCATACGTGAGAGTAAACTTCATCTGCCTGGCCCGAGCCCATCGAACTTCGGCTCAGGCCTAGGCTTCAGAATGGCCTGGCCCAGTCCTAAAAATGTGAATTGGGCTTAGGTAGAAGGATAGGACACTTGGGCCGGAATGGACTTTTCAAGGGATGGCCCATATTAATTAAGCTCACGTATCTTAAATAATATAATGTTTTTTTTTTTTTTTTTTTTGTACACACACATATATATATATAGAAGAAAAATAAGACTAAAATAAAAAACTGAGTAGCACACCAACTTTTTTTTTCAAAAGATTAAATATGCATAAAATTTAGTAACATAATCATAGTTAATGTAGTTATGTATTTCAATAAATAAATTTAATTTTTTTTATGATTCAATATCCAATTCTAATTATGTAATAAATTTGGGTTTTTTTTTAATTTTATTTTATTATAATTTATTAGTTTTTTTCTAATTTATTTTATATATTAATATCCAAATTAGGTCCAGTCCGAAGGCTATAAACTATATTTTTAAGCCCGTGATGAGAGTCTAGACTTTGGAAACATGGCATCAATCGGCCCACATCCACCGTGTTAAGTGATCAATGTCAATGACTTTCAATGACCGTAAAAGAATTTTGGGCCTCAAAATTTTATCCTTAAAAATAAAAAATTTGTAATAAAAAATATTAAAAAGCTAATTTATGCCTCACTAAAGTAGGGGTAAACATGGTCCGGATTGGAGTAAAATCAGGATCAATTTGTTTTTTACGGTTCCTAAAAAATTAGAACCAATCCAATCTGTTTAAATCATGGAATCAATCTAAACTAATCCATTTAAACACAGATTAGATCGATTTAGGACCACGGATTCACATAATTAAATAAAAAAAAATAGAACATTTTAATTTTATAAAAATATAAACACAACATCATATTAGTTCCACAATAGCAACATGTTTTTCGATAATAGTGACATACTGTTTTAGAATTTAAACAACCATAAGAAAACTGGTTCTACCATAAGTATTTAGACAATTACAAATTAAAACTTAAAACTAACAAGCGCAAGCAATAAAAGAAGATACTATAAGAGTTTAGGTTTTATATAGAATAAGAGAAGATACTATATGGGAGGGTGTATAATATAAATATAAGCTATTTGTAAACGGTCTTGATCAGTTCCAATCCGGAACTATGGGGTTCAATCCGAAACCGATCCGTGGACTACGGATTTTTAATTTTTCAATCCGGAACCGAACCAGGGATTCAAAATACCAATCCAAACCTACTGGATTGGATTGAACCGAACTGGACCGTATTACGGATTTCACGGATTCTTTACTCAATCCTACACTAAGGGGTCATGCCAAAATGTCGAAAAAGACTTTTAGTGACAAAATTATTAAAATATGGCTAATAAAACAATGGCAAAAAAAAAAAAAAAAAATTATAAAATAAAATATTGGTCCAAAAGAATAGTAATTCATCACTAAGAGTAATGGTATACAAATAAAAATTTGATACACAAATTTTTTCATTATGTTATGATTCAGTGTAGAACATTTATTTTAAAACAACCACAAAGATATTATTTATTTACCAAAATTGCATTGCCACATCATTTTTGTAATTTATTATTGAGCACTGCTATGTCCTCCGAAAATTCAGCCCCCTAATCCCCCGAAAATTGAAACCAAGGCAAAAATAAAAAATAAAAAAAAATAATTTCCCCAAAACGATGTCGTTTTGGGATTAGGGAGATTAGGGGGGGCTTTTTTAGGGCTCCAAATCATTTTCCTTTATTATTATTATTATTTTTTTTTTTTGGGTATGAATAGCATTTTTCTATTACTAAATGTCAAATTTCATTATTAAGTTGAGACTTGCCTAATTTTGGATGCAAGTCGTGCTTAGTTTCATTGGAATTCACCGCATCAATGTGAGTAGTTTAGTTTTAAGGTACTGCGTTACTAGTTTGAATTCTTTTTTCTAGTATATGGGGGGGAATTATATTAGCTTAATGTGCATGTATTGCTAACTCAAAACTCAATTGGTTTGAAATCTGTTCTCTGTATTATTAGTTGAAATGTGCAGCATGGTTGAGAGGGTCAACCTCATTGACGATAACTCAACCATGTTCAGTCAGCTACACATTCATAACGTTAAACTAATTGTTTTCATAATGGATGCTAGAATATCTACACCTCAGAGCAACCAAGTCATAGTGCTTTCCATAAACGTATAGTGGGAGAGCTAGCTAAGTTTGCCACTCCAGGACTGTGTTAAGTTTTGATATAAGTTTCCTCAAACAGTCTAGTACTGCTATTTTACATTGATTTGGTTGAACAGATTACAGAATACGCCTGAAAGAGCTGCTAGTTTTTTTTTTAATTTTTTATATATATATATATATAAATAAGAATATAGCTTAGTCAAATTACTATCCTAAAATAATGATCATCTAGGTTTCTCTTGGAGAAATTTTACCAGCCTGTTCCTTAAAATCTTAGGTGGCTGAACTAGTTTGAACTTTTAATCTCATTCAGATATTTAGCTCTCATATCAAAATTTATTGCATTCTTGTGAAGAGCTTAGTAAATATTTTGGATAATGATTGCTTAGTAGAAGGATCTTGTTTCTTGAATACACTATTCAATAGTAACAAACGTCAGCTACATTTGGTACTTGACTTAGCTACCTAACCTAGTTAACATTTGTTATGTTAATGGGACAGTAGGAGTCTGAATTTAGAGGTCATGGGAATATGGGGGAGGGGGGAAATTGATCAACGAATAGGAACACGTCATATACATTAGCTGAATTTTTTGACAATTTGGTTGGAATTGGCCTGGAGATGCATAACCTGTTTGTTGGGAGAAAACAAAACAAAAAACCGATTCGATATCCGAATCCGGCACAAAAATGGCGGAAGTAGTTTAGTCTCCCTCTTTGTGTAAACCTATTAGGAAGCAATTTAATAGAGCACAATATATTCTGAAAATAATCTGAAAGCGATGATTCAACAATCACACAACAAGGCGACAGCAAATTTTTAACGTGGAAAACCTTCCCGATGTGGAAATGAAAAACCACAGGACCGTAGTCCACCAAATATCTCCACTATCAACAAATAATGGGTATACAAGAGTTCTCTTTAGATAGAACTAGAGGCAAACAATCAAGAACAACTTACAAATAAGCTTCCTTGGCAACCAAAGATCAAAATACAAAGTTTAGGAAAAATCTCACCAAAAACGGGTACTATTCACGGGCCAAAAACCAGCAGTAGAATACTCCAAATCTGATCTCCACCGTCCAGAATTTATAGTCTTGAGTTGTGAACTCGCCTACCAAATTTCAGCTCAATCGGACCACAGATGCTTGTTGATCGGATAGCTTGATCACTGCTGGACAGAATTTCTCCTCTCCTCTCTGTTTTGGTGGCTGTTGCTACGTCTCTTTTTCTGTGTTACAGAGAAAGGGTTTTTCATTCTATACTCATGGGCCAGATCTTTTCAAAAACATAACCTCTCCATGTGGGCTTTGGAACTCACATGGGTTTTACTAAATGTTTTGGGCCATCCTCCACATAGGAGGGAAACCCAACCCAACAAATCTCCCTCTTTCCGACTAGGTGGAGGGATTCTCCATCCCGGCAATCGAGCAACACGTCTCAAGCTTCTCCCTTACCAGAGCTTTTGTCAACATATCAGCACCATTATCATCAGTATGAATTTTTTCAAGTTCCAACAACTTATGATTAAGAATTTCTCTTATCCAATGGTACCTCACGTTGATGTGCTTCGACCTCGAATGGAATGTAGAGTTCTTAGCCAAGTGAATAGCACTTTGGTTATCACAAAAGAACACATATTGTTGTTGTTTGAAACCAAGCTCCGTCAAGAACTTTTTCATCCATAGCAACTCTTTACAAGCTTCTGTTGCCGCAATAAACTCTGCCTCTGTTGTAGAAAGTGCAACACATTTTTGCAACCTCGACTGCCAAGAAATAGCTCCACCTGAGAAAGTGATCAAATAACCCGAAGTAGACTTACGGGTATCCACATCTCCTGCTATATTTGCATCAGTGTAGCCAACTAAAATTGGTTGTCCATTTCCAAAACTGAGTGTCAACCTGGAAGTGCCTCTAAGATATCTCATTATCCACTTTATTGCATTCCAATGCTCTCTTCCTGGATTTAAAAGAAATCGACTAACCACACCAACTGAATGAGCTATATCTGGCCTTGTGCAGACCATTGCATACATTAAGCTTCCCACAGCTGAGGCATATGGAACTCTTTCCATATCTTCCTTCTCTTTATTTGTATAAGGGCTTTGATAAGTGCTTAACTTAAAATGAGTAGCAAGAGGTGAGCTAACCACTTTAGCATTGTTCATATTGAATCTTTCAAGCACTTTTTTAATGTACTGCTCTTGTGACATGTACAACTTCTTCTCTTTTCTGTCTCGATAGATTCGAATACCAAGAATTTGCTTTGTTGGCCCCAAGTCTTTCATGGTAAAGAACTTGCTTAGTTGCTTCTTCAATTTGTCAATTCTTGAAGGATTCCTGCTAACAATCAACATGTCATCAACATAGAGTAGTAAAATAATAAAATCATCATCAGAGAATTTCTGCACAAATACACAATGGTCAGAAGTAGTTTTCATGTAGCATTGCTCCTCCATAACTGACTCAAACTTCTTATATCACTGCCTGGGTGCCTGCTTCAAACCATCAAGACTTTTCTTTAGCTGACACACACAATCCTCTTTTCCTTTCACCCTGAAACCCTCTGGTTGTTCCATGTAAATCTCTTCCTCCAAGTCACCATGAAGGAAGGCAATTTTCACATCCATTTGCTCAATCTCTAAGTCTAGACTAGCAGCTAAGCCAAGAACCACACGAATAGAAGACATTTTTACAACTGGTAAGAAGATCTCATCAAAATCAATGCCTTTTCTTTGACTGAACCCTTTAACAACTAGTCTAGCTTTGTTTCGTGGTTGTGAAGTGAGTTCATCATGTTTCACCCTGTACACCCACTTGTTTTTTAAAGCTCTTTTTCCCTTCGGCAACTTTATCAACTCAAAAGTGTGATTGCCATGCAATGATTGCATCTCATCTTGCATCGCATCAGCCTATTCCAGTTTATGATCATCTTCCATGGCTTCTGCATAACCTCGGGCTCTCTCCCATCAGTCATTAACACATAGTCATCTGCAGAATACCAAGTGGAAGGATGTCGGTCTCTAGCTGACCTCCTGGTTGGAACATCTGGCAGTATCTCTGGTGTTGCCAACTGCTCAAGAGTTTCATCACCTGTCTCAGCCTGTAAGGGATCATCTGCATCACCTAAACCTTGTTGGTCATCGTGAACATCATGTTCAACCTGTGCAGGCCAAATCTGTCAGAGGAACCGGATCCAAGTCAACTAGACCATCACTATGCCAGGACATTGTGTTCTCTGCTTTTTCAATATCTTGTATAGTTTGATCTTTCAATAAACACAACATCTCGGCTTCTCACTAGTTTCTTGTCAACTGGATCATATAACCTGTAGCCAAACTCATCTAGGCCATAGCCTAGAAAAATGCATTGTGGGGTCTTCATGTCGAGCTTAGACCTCTCATCTTTTGGAATATGAACAATGTTTTACATCTAAAGACACGCAGGTGATCATAGGAAACATCCTTGCCAGTCCAAACTCTGTCTGGTACATCGAACTGAAGAGGAACACATGGTGTGAGATTAAGAACAGTACACTGTGCTCAAAGCCTCACCCCAAAGATCTTGGCAACCGTGCCTGTGAAAGTAAGCATCTAACTCTTTCAACAGTGTCCTGTTCACCTTTCAGCTAAACCATTCAACTGAGGAGTCTTCGGGGGTGTCTTTTGATGTCGAATACCCGTTGTCTGCATAATCATCTGTCACGACCCAAACCGTCCCTATAGGTTTAGCACCGTACCGACCAGTAATCCAGATTACCGAAGGCCTACTGAACAGTAATACAGTAATACAGAGTACAGGGGCTTGGCGGAAGCCAAATAGTAAATAAACAATGTCCAATGAGCTGTGACAGTCTGTATGCCAAAAGATTTTTCATACATTTATACAGAACGTATACAAACATTTACAAACATTCGGAACAGGGATCAAGTCCCTATTAACCAGTACAGTGCAGTCTATACAGTCATACAGTAAACAAAACAGTACGGGAGGGGGAACACTAACACCCCTAGCCTTGGCTTGGCATCGGAACCTCGCAGTGAGGCACATAGGTTGGCTTGACAAAACTGGAAATGCCCGACGCTTCTAGCTTTGGTCCGGTGCCTGTACACTACATATATATATGAGCAGTGAGCTAAAGCCCAGTGAATAACATAATCGTAAAGAGGTTTAGAATGAATGTCCTTACAGTAATGAAAACCGTTCAATAAATCAGTATTTCAGTCTTTCAGTCAATCAGTCATATGTGGTACATCCATTAGCATAACAGTACAGTAAGCAGTAGGTCTTAAAGACCGAACTAATGATGGCCATCAATCAGTAAACAGTGGTGGTTCCACGAGGGAACCGACAGAGATCTCTGTAACAGTAACAGTAAACAGTAGGTGCTAAGGATGCCCACAGTACAGTTCAGAAATAAAGGACATACATTCATTCAGTAATCAATATCAGTTCAGTAAACAGTTCAGTTCAATATTCAGAGATAATCATTTCGAACATATCTTTACACAATTGTTACTCACAGAGTTCTGGGCTACAGTGAACTAGAGCGTCTCCTCGAAAAGCCAACCCTACACAATTTACAGATTGAACACACTAAGCTACGCAGTTGGGAAAGATAATAACTTAATCCCTAATTTGCCTCGGTGTGTTCTACATCTATATCCTCTTTAGATGCCTTAAATATGCCCTAGGAATGCCTAGGATGGAAAGAGGATGCAAAGATGCACTTTCAAACACTTAACAAAATTTTCAGAAAACAGGGGTCTCGCTCGAGCGTGGCTTTCTACGCTCGAGCGGACATGCAAACAAAGGAGCTCCCTCTCGAGCGTGAACTCCGTCGCTCGAGCGGACTGTGTGCTACAGTAAAAATATTGGATGCTCCAAATTTACGCTCAACGGACGCTCGACCCTCGCTCGAGCGTAAGACACAAGTCCTCGCTCGAGCGGACTGTGGACTCATGCAAAGTACTGGATGCTCGCATTTCACGCTCGAGCGTCACTTTCCTCTTGCTCGAGCGAAGGCAGGATCACAGATGTACGCTCGAGTGTGACTTCCTCACTCGAGCATAGGCCCAAAATCTAGAAATTCCAGATTTGAGTCCCAAGCTCAAAATCAAGTTTAAATGCAAAATTTTCGATCCTCTTGGGCTGAAACCTGGAAAACACTTGTAAACACTTAAAACAACATGATTCAAAGCTCAATTTGGGAAATCAAAGCCCAAGGGTGTTTAATTCAAACTCAATTTCAAACCAATTTTCATGAACATGAAGAACATGCAACATGCATAGATTAAACTCAATTCAAAGCTTCAATCTCATGCTCTAGTGAGCCAAAACTTTCAAAAACATGATGACAACATGAATTACAACAATATTACGAACATGCATGTGAGGAATGGTGAATTACAACCTCAAAACTTGACAATATGCACATGCATGCAACAATTGAGCTCTAATTCAACATCATTGAACCAACTCATGACTTAACTCTTTAATCTACCATGATCCATGCTAGATACACCTTAAATACACAACTAATAGGATGAAGATCATACCTAGATTCCTTAATTACTAGTCTTGAGTTCAATTTGCCAATTTATACTCCAATTCTTCAAGATTCACGCCAATCTCTATGTTGAATTCACTCTCACTCTCTCTTTCTCTTGTTCGGTGGTGAGCTCAAAATGGCTGAAGGATTGTTTTGTTTGAGTGTATAAGGCTCAAGATATTATAATGAAGGGCCCACCACAATGGCAATAATGTAAATAAGTGCACAATGCAATTTAACCTATTTTAATCTAATTTAATCGTACCAAATCACATTTTAATTAAATACACCATAAAATCATATAAGTTCTAATGGTTCTAAATCATCAATCAATTTTGGGTTCGGCCGCCGATAAAGCCTTCGATTATCAATTTAAGCACAAAACATGAACAGATCAATTAAAATCAACAGATAGAAAATGCATTTAAACAAATACAGTCAATCAATCAGTTTCAGATTTCAGTCAGTTCAATTACTTTTCATATTCAATCTCAGTTTAAATCAGTAATCGGTAATCAATCGGTCATTAATCGGTAAACAGTATGAGGGTTGTTACATCATCAAAAGGACCGCAATACTCTCCCCCATTATCTGTTCTGATGCACCTGAGGTTCTTCCCAGTCTGTCTCTCAACTAAGGCTTGGAACTGTTTAAAAGTCTCCAATACTTGATCTTTGCTTTTTAAAGTGTAGACCCACAACTTCCTTGAATAATCATCTATGAAGGTCACAAAGTAACGGGAGCCACCACCAGTGTTCTTGTCTTCATAGGACCACAAACATCTGAATATACCAAATCAAGTACATTTGGCTTTCTTGAAGGAGGGGAACTCTTGAAGGAAACTCTATTCTGCTTTCCTGCCAAACAGTGAGTACACCTTTCAAAAGTGCATTCTTTATTCCAGACAGAAGATTCTTTTTAGCCAATGTTCCAGGCCTTTCTCACTCACGTGAGCAAGCCTTTTATGCCAATTCCATTGTAGACTCATCATCCACTGCATTAATAACTTCTTTGGGGAGCCTTGCCTGCATTACATACAAAGTAGAATGCTTCTTGCCTCGAGCCACAACCATAGCACCCCTAGTGAGCTTCCACTGACCATTACTAAAAGTGTTGCAATACCCTTCATCGTCAAGTTTACCTGCAAGAAATCAAATTCATACAGATATCAGGAATATGCTTTACACTCTAAAGATCTAAGAACCACCTCGTGCCATTATTCGTCTCCAAGTGCACGTCTCCACAACACCAATAATTTTGGCCAAGCTATCATTACCCATCTTTACCCGAACAAAGTCACAAGGTATGTAGGATTGAAGAAATCTTTTCGAGATGTAGCATGAATAGAGGCACCACTATCAATCACCCAGTTGGTCTCATGGCATGCTATGTTAATAACATCTTCATCATAAACAATGAGAAAGTCTTCGGAAGTAGCGATGGCAACTTGATCATTATCCTTTCCATCATGCTCAATCCCTTTTTCTTTGTTCTCTCTCTTCAATTTTCTGCACTGTTTCTTGATGTGCCATTTCATGCCACGATGATAACACTCAGCATTAAACTTGTTGGACTTGCTTCTACCTCTATCTCTGTTCTTCGGACCCTCTGCTTCTCCCCTCCCCTCCTCTTCCTTCTGTAACCAAAACCTCTGACTGTGAAGAAGATCCCTGTGATTTCCTCCTCATCTCTTCATTTAAAATACTACTCTTAGCTAGATCCATATTGATTACACATCTGGGGCCGAGTTAGATAATGACATTCTAAATGTCTCCCAAGAGTCTGGCAATGTACCAAGCAAGCACAACCCCTGTACCTCATCGTCAAACTTGATACCCATTCCAGCAACTGATTAATTACTCATTGAAAAGTGTTCAAGTGATCTGTCAATGGGGTTCCATCTTGGTATCTCAAGGTCATCAATTGCTTTATTAGAAACATTTTATTGCTTCCAGTCTTCCGAGCATATAGTTGTTCAAGTTTGTTCCAGAGTGCACATGCATGTGTCTCTCCACTAATATGATTCAAAACATTATCATCCACCCATTGCCTGATGTACCCACACACTTGTCGATGTAGTAATGTCCATTCTTCATCAGATTTATTTTCTGGTTTTTCAGTAGCAAACACCGGTAGATGAAATTGCTTCACATAAAGGAGGTCTTCCATTTTTCCTTTCCATGTGTGATAATTAGAACATTCAAATAACCATTCTACTTAAATTTGCTTCCATTATTCAACACAGAACACGACAATGAACCAAGCTCTGATACCACTATGTTGGGAGAAAACAAAACAAAAAACCGATTCGATATCCGAATCCGGCACAAAAATAGCGGAAGTAGTTTATTCTTCCTCTTTGTGTGAACCTATTAGGAAGCAATTTAATAGAGCACAATATATTCTGAAAATAATCTGAAAGCGATGATCCAACAATCACACAACAAGACGACCACAAATTTTTAACGTGGAAAACCTTCCCGATGTGGAAATGAAAAACCACAGGACCGTAGTCCACCAAATATCTCCACTATCAACAAATAATGGGTATACAAGAGTTCTCTCTAGATAGAACTAGAGGCAAACAATTAAGAACAACTTACAAATAAGCTTCCTTGGCAACCAAAGATCAAAATACAAAGTTTAGGAAAAATCTCACCAAAAAGGGTACTGTTCACGGGCCAAAAACCAGCAGTAGAATACTCCAAATCTGATCTCCACCGTCCAGAATTTAGAGTCTTGAGTTGTGAACTCGCCTACCAAATTTCAGCTCAATTGGACCACAGATGCTTGTTGATCGGATAGCTTAATCACTGCTGGACAGAATTTCCCTCCTCTCTCTCTGTTTTGGTGGTTGCTGCTACGTCTCTTTTCTGTGTTACAGAGAAAGGGTTTTTCATCCTATATCTGGGCCAGATCTTTTCAAAAACATAACCTCTCCATGTGGGCTTTGGAACTCACATGGGTTTTACTAAATGTTTTGGGCCATCCTCCACATAGGAGGGAAACCCAACCCAACACTGTCTGGCTAGGCTCAAGTTGTTAGAATATAAAATAGTGGTGTTTGTATGGATGTATATGAAGTGAAGTGGATTTTGGGGTTCAAATTCACACGTAATTGGAAGCATTGGTTAATGAAGTTGGAGTGGGAGACTCTCTTTTTTATTTTATTTTATTTTTTTTTTGAGGAAGTTGGAGTGGGAGACTTGAGTTGGTGGAAGAATGTATAGGTTTGAGATAGGTACAGGTATCGGAGATATATTGTATTGGGATGGATTTGAGACAACTTTTTTTTTTTTGGGAGATGATTTGAGATAACTTCCATCACCATAGTATTTCAAATCACCCAATTTAAGCCTATAACATCTTGTTGAAAATCTAAATGTAAGCTAATAACTTAAATATGATTTCAAAACCCTTATCATGTTAGATGTGACCTTGTGTTTGGGTCATCCCTTCCGGGAGCTTATGCAACATTTTTAATGGAATCCTTGATCAGTGTGCTTCCTCTTTTCATGGAATCTATATTTGCTTGTAGTGCTAATATTTGCCCAGGTTTCATATGATATAGACTACCCAATTTTCAACTTATTGATCTCATCTGGCTAGACCTCTGGATGAGGATGTCCCATCATTCAATTTCTTTTATTTGCAGTATATATATTTGGGAGCCAAAACTACACTAGTGCAAAACACATGCATATGCACATGATGCCTTGTCTGCAAACCAAATATGGGTGATGGTGTGTGATTTTATGTCTCTTTTGATGAGAGAATTCACTAGAAATTTGATTACTTACTACCACAAAGACAACCCTTGAACATGAAAAAGAGTGGTGCTTGAATGTTCTTTTCCAGGTTTTGAAGTCGAGAGCTTAGAGGGGTAAATTTTCACATTTTCACCAATTTCCATCACTATTTTTCTCAATATCACTTTCATCAAATATCTGGGGCAGTCTTGGCAAGTCACTATGATGTAAGGGTGGCCCAGAGGCATTGCATGTTCACGAGGAACATGCATATCAACACAACACTATCCCCAATTCCGTTACACAAAGAACATGCAAATCCACGCATTTCTGTTCTCTGTATTTCTCCTTTTAGCAGCAAGTGTAGGAGAAGGTTTGTTTGAATTGGTGAATAGATCAGGATGAGGAAATATACAAGAATTTGATGTTTAAAGCAAGCAAGCACTAACAATGAAGACTTGCATGGAATGAAATCAACCTTTGGCACAAATCAAAGGCTGGACCTTCAGTGTACTTGGTGACTCATCAAGGGTGGTGGCTTTTTGTTCTTACCATGATGCTTGAGGATGCATCTTAATCAAGAACTTTTCATGCCAAAGTTGACACTGCGGTGGCAGCAGTTGAAGCCAGGCCACCAGTAAACATTGAGGAGGGTGAGTTATGAGTGGCTGTTAACAGTAATGTACATTGGCATCCTGTTGGGGCATTTCCGCAGGAAGAATTCATGTGATTAAACACAGTTGCATGCCCATATCTGCAAACTTTCATTTCTCAGCTCCTGATGGTGTGTTAGAAGTGATGGTGACTCTGTGTGCGTGTGAAATTCATTCATCTGATGATGGCCTTACTCAAGATTCCTACACTTAAACTTTTGACATATACTAACACAATGTTAACATCTCCATAGGATATGCTTTTAAACATTCATCTTCTAGCTTCTCAATAATAGTTTTTTCAATTTATTTAAATTATTTTTGCATCATAAGTTATAAATAAAAATTGTACGGAACATTTTGGTGCAGACTCTCTCTCTCTCGTCAGGCGCCTGCCGCGGGGGGGGGGGTTGACATTGATTGTGAGGAGGAATTTAAGGTCCCCTGACCTAGCATAAGAGCTTTTAATTAAATATTGAACTTTTAATTTTGTTAATTTAAACCTTATACTTTTGATTTGTTTTTAATTTAAACCATTTGACTATTTTTGTTGAGTAAGATCGACTAAAAAAATAGTATTTTAGCAGTAAATTCAATAAATTTGATATTTTAGACATTTTATATATACTTTAATGGCTAAATATTATTTTTTTATCTGTTTCACTTAACGAAAATAAATGAATAATTTAAATTAAAAACAAATCAAAAGATTAAGGTTTAAATTGAAAAAATTGAAAATTCAGAATTTATTTTTTTAAAAGACTCAAACCTTGGGGTATTTTTTTGTAATTGTCCCCAAAAAAATTGATATAATTTTGAAAAAAAAAAAAAAAAATCACTAAAGACAAAAAAAATTGAAAAATTATTAATATATTTTTTTAACTGTATGCGAAACTAACCCTAAGATTATAACTGTTATCAATTAGAATGCGTTTAAAAATTGAATTTGGTAACACATTAATTTGATTCCAAATAGACCTTATACATTATCATAAATTTTAAATTTTATGTAATTTTATACGTTTTAATTTATTGAAGAAAAATGCTAATAAATGCCTCTGCCTCCATATCACTTGTTAATATTAAGAATGTGAGAAAAAGTATATCAAAAAGTATAAAAAAATTATAAAATATTTTAAAATTTATAAAAATATATTAAATTTAATAATAAATATTTCGGGATTTATATATTCCTTATTCTTATCTTGTATCGAACGTTGTAGACGAATCAAACCGAGCTGAGCCGAACTTTGTTGAGCTCTAGCTAGTTTATTGAGCTCGAGCTTGGCTTGATAAGGAATTAGGCTTGTGGGGAAGTGGTTTTGGAAATACTCTTCAGATCCTGGGAGACGCTCTTGATCCTCAGCTGGTCACCTGCAAGGACAACACTCCGGTCGGGGGTGCCGGGTTAGCACTCCGACGGGCAAGTCAGTTCTTATACTCAAGAAAGCTTGTTTACTAAGTTTAGTGAAGTGATTCTTACATACCTTTCTAAATCTGAAGCTCTTGTATTTAACTCATTCTTTGGACCTCGGGTCCAGAGCCCTTTTTACTTATATCCTTTTGTTTATTCCAACATATATCTCCCCGTCTATTCGGCGATCTCAATGTATTCGGTATCTTAGTTGATTAGTACGGAGCCGAACAGTCTCTGACTTCTGGATACATCCTTACAACTCTTCTACTATTCGGCTCCCACAATTGCCCCCAAGCATTCTCCCAACGTCTGTTGGCTGGAGTGCTTGGTTCCGAATTTTGAATACCCAACCAAAATTTTGGTGATTGGGCCCACAAGCATACGTCTAAGTACACCCTTTTGGTTGTCGTACCGACTTCCCGCCTCTTCGTACATACTATTCATTGTGATTTTAAAGATTTGGCGTCCCTTCGGATTCGCATTCCATGATACTGGTCGCTGGGTTGCCTTTTGGATCGTTCTTGCAATTTTGTCTTCTCCTATATCTTCTTCACCCTCTGTAAGTTTTCCACTTCCACTTCTTTGCTTCGAGAACTATTCCCATTTTATTCTTTGGCATATCTGTGTCAACTGTAGGGTATGGCGAAACATTTGAAAGACCTCCTCTCATCAGATCGAATTGCTGGTTTTAGACGCCGTTTTCTCTATTCCTGATGACGTCCGTCTGTCACTTTGGTAGACGGCACCCTTGACATGGAGAGGGGGGACGAACCACAATCGTCTTTCCTCTCTTGTCAATCGCAGAGGGTGGAGTCCGCTTCCTTCTACACCATTTCTAAGGGCTGTGCTTCGCCATTGGGATTTAATCCCTTCTCAACCTAACGTGAATTTCTTAGAATTATAAATGGGGATTGTAGCGTTGAATCGTCGCCTTGGAATTAACCTTGGCATTTTCGGCTATCCGCACTCGCTATGCCTTGGCTAAGTCCTCCGGTCGGCAAGGGCGTTATTTTCTTAGAGCTAAGGACATCGACCATCAACTAATCACCATGCTTTCTAGCTCTGGGAAACGAGTTGATGAATGTTATGGTCGTTGTCCAGGGTAACTGGAATTTGGCGAAGGGGAGGACGTGTTGACCCATCCTAGACGGAGGGGCGAGCCGGTCGCCGAGTATCCTTGTTTTGTCATGTGTTCATTTTTATTGTAAAACCTATTCACTGAAATCTTACAGCTTCGTCTCGTGCAGGGAGGGGTTTGAAAAAGGTACTATCTTCAACCCATGACGCCGTTCTTTTCAGATATTAGGGTTGCTCTCAGGTATTCGGCGTCGAAGTCTTCAGAAACAGGGGAGGGCGGCTCACATTCTGCTTTGTTACGAGCCGACATACACAACCTTCTCGGCGGCGGAAACATACCGATTCCGAAGGGTGAAGATTCCCTTATTGCTTTTTTCTGTCTGACTTCAAAACTTGAGGCAGGTAGGCTTGAAGGGTCGATTCGGAGCGAAATGAGGTAGCTGATATCGCCGAATCAGATCAATCCGAGACCGAGTCTGAGGAGGTATTGGATTCCGCGATCCTCTATTACATCGGGACCAGGGAATCTTCCTTCTGCCGGCGTTTTCAACGCTTAGAGGATCTTCCCGTCTGACTCCGCGGATATGGCCGGATTGAGTCTGACAAAGCTGCCAAAAAGGCGAATACGGAGAGGTTAGCCGCACGGCGAAGAGCGGAGGGCTTTCGTCTGAATATCGCCCGCCACCGAATCTCGACTCCCCCTCCCTGTTGCCGAATCAGAGTCCTTGGGGGTGTAGAGGAACGAAAAAGGTCAGAATGCCGAATCTCCGTTGGTCGGGAAGTCG